>CP124718.1:102907500-103507500 GCA_031232105.1 Capsicum rhomboideum
AAACTTGAAAGGAGACTTGAGGTTTTGATGAAAGTGAATGGTGTGAATGAAATATCAACATGTATGGTGTGGTTATGTTCCTTGACTTTTTATTTTTCTATAATTATAAATTGTGGGATTGTTTTCGATATGTGGTTATGAAGTGTATTGAGGTGACTTGATGGAGTAATTGTGATGTTGTGTTGATGGAGAAGTGTAAAGTATGAACTTGGTGTGACATGCTATTGGTTTATGATATATTGGTCAATGTACGGAATGTTGTGGTATTGTTGGTATGATAGTTTCATCAATGGTATTGTCAAGGGAGAAATGACATTTTAAGGCAATCGTGTACCTCATTGTCGTCATATGCACTTGTAAGGTAGTTGGTTGTTAACGTAAGATCCATTATTTACTGATGTCGCCCAAAGTATACCTCAAAAAAAATATAATGCGGTCGATGTATCAAATATAGAACCCAACTAGGTTGGGGTCGATCCCACAAGGAATAGGTCGAAGTGTGAGTAGACTACCAGATGGAATAATTGGAAAGTAAATAAAACTGGGGGTTTTTGCTAGTGAATAGTAACAATGACGAATGTTGGTTGTATTGAGTTTGTAATCAATAAGAGAAATTCACTAGGACTGTGATCCCCAATGATTCCTTAACTCCACCGGTTACTTGTGCTCAACAAGATTGCCCCGCTGCGCTGCATGTAAAATCTAACAAGTTAGGTTCATCTAACTGTCTCTCGACCTTCATTAGACGAATTTCACTCTTCTCCTCTCGGACTCCGAGTGTCGCACTACTAACCCTTGTCCTGGATTTCAGATAACCTTTCCCGCTAAGGCTCCGGTTATTAGATGAAGTTTGATAGCTTCAAATATCTATTGTTTTCTCCTTTTCCCAATCTCTACCTCTCTCTCGAGCAAGTCTAGAATAAATGCAAGTTCCTAACGTTTGCAACCGTTAGAAAAGCAATCACAACAAAGGAAACAACAATACATGCATCCACAGCAGTACAAAATTGCTTTGCACTTAACCGGTTTCGTTAATTCTTCATGGTTCACACAACCCTAGTTGATGGGTTTAGCTGCTCATGATTGCAAGAACACAAGAATAATCCAAAGATGAAAGCATAATTATGATCTCACAAGAATGAAGAAAAACCAAAATTTCAATTATCAATAAAACTCCAAATTAGGGTTTGTGAATACAAAACAAAATATATGTCTGAAACAGTATGAAATAACTCTCAAAGTAGTAAATTGTCCAACTCTCGCACTTAGGACTACATAGGAGTATTTATAGATACAAAACTAGTCCTATCCAAAACCAAATAGGAGAACAGAGTCGGTAACTTCCATGGTATCGTGACTTGGTATCGTGGAACCAAGTCACGCCACGTGGGTTGATGTCGTGGGAATCAGGCTCAAATTGTGGTCTTCAGAAGTTGGATCACGGCAGGCTTCCACATCACGTGGGTTTCAGTCACGCCACGTGACCCCTGTTGTGGAAAGCAGTCTGATTTTTCAGTCTCTGGGCTTCACTCGCGATAGCCACTCACGTGGCGTGAGTGGCTTCCACGCCACGTGACTTGTGGCGTGGGTGGTTCTCTTCTATAGCCACTTGTTCTTCCTTCGTCCGACACTTCGTTCTCGAGCTTTATTCTTCCTTTTTTGCTCATTTTGCCTTTAAAGCCTATTTTCCTGCAAATTAGGACAGAAACCACATCATACCAACAAAACACACCCAAGTTATTGCATATTTTCCTTGTTTTAAGCATCGAAAGTGCCATATAACCATGGCATATCAGCACCCTCAACTTAGAACCTTTGCATGTCCTCAGGCAAACAAAATAAAAATACGCAAACACAACGCTTAACTAAGAGAAACCTAAGGGACTTATGGCAGTCTACTTGTTTCTTTTGACACAAAATCTTTTTGACCCCTCCTATTTTCAAAGTAAAACCAAAGTGTGTATGTAAGAAGCATAGTATCATGACACAGCAGGGATCAAGTGATGGCACCAATTTACGCACAAACAACTAAGCGTATATGCAATTGACATTTCCCGAACAACTAGCAGCTAATTATGCAACCCATGTGCCCTCACAATCAAAGAAGTCCCATGCACTCTCAATATACTAATGGATATCAATATAGGGACGAGGTCAAAACACTCACGCTCATAAAGAAGTTAAGACAGTGTGCATTAAATACCATAGGCTTGCCCTTAATTTCTACGCCTTCGTTTTCAGACAGTCGGACTAGGATCACTATAGGACTTTACTCGGCTTGTAATGTAGGCTTAGGGACAGGTATGGTGCATATGGGTATAGTGACTCAACCCTCCTTGACACTACACACTTTTTGGCTCCAACTTCCAACCTTTTTCCATTTTTTTTTCACTCTCCCTTCTTTTATTTTCAGATTTTGGGTGTAATTTTTCTTCTCAAACTTTTAAACACATATATATATTTTTTTCTTTTTCTTTTCTCTCTTTTCTTTTTTTTTTTTTTTCTCTTTTTCACACCCAAATCTGTTTTCTCTTTTTCTTTTATTAACCCTTCTTCATACCCAACTCAATCTACGCACCCCTATAATAGCCACCCTCAACTTAGGCGATTTGCCTGAGTTGAGGTACACAGTGTCCAAGGAGGGACCAGGGCCAAGACAGGTTCATTGTGACTAAAATGGGAAGGTAAATAGGCTAAATGAAAGAAATAGGACAATTATGGCTCAAAGTTGGGATCAAAGGATACTTGTTCCTTTGGTTTGGCATTTAGGCTAAAAGTAGACTTTATTCAAAAACGGCCTATGATCCTTTCCTAATCCCTATACTTTAACTTAGGCAAGACTAATCGGTCAAGTTCTGGATCGCACACACACAGCTGACTAAGTAGTGACCTCACACATACATAGCACAGGGTTGTATTACCAACTACTACCTATCCGTTCATGCAATGCTAACTACGGTTATTTACCTATAATTCTAGTGCCATAACAAGATCCAACAGTAGTCAAACATAAAGCATGCCATTCACACAATTCAAAAACCAAAATTTTAGGAGGGGTATCCTTAGCAGTCAAAACACATAAAAAAAAATCTTTCAAAACTGGACTGCACTAAAGTTTCCCATTTTTCTCCTAATATAGCAAGAAATATAAAAACCTCATCAATAACAGCCTAAACATGCCGGTTCTACTATGATAGCATACTCGGGGGAAAAGAAACACGGCAACAAAAAACCCTAAGTGGTGGTACACCCCCACCCCCAACTAAACATGGTGCAATGACCTCAAAGCACCGATATCAAATCAAAAACAAGGGAGTGAAGACATACCTGTGGAGCTCTAAGCGTCAAAAGTGGGCCCGCCAGCAGCGGGATCATCAGACTGTGCAGTAGTCGCGTCCGGTGGGGGGATAGCCTGACTGGCAGATGCACCATGCGCCCTCTGCTCTGCCTCAATCTGGTTCGCATGGTACTCTACCCAGGAGGCTTTAACAGCCCTCCTCAGATCACTCTCGTACTCAGCATCACTCACACCCCCATTCGTCGGACTACGGGGTCTTTTTCCTCTATCCATCGAAGGCTCCTCATCAGCAAACAAATAAACCTCAAAGGCTGGTCTCACGGAGGTCAGGGTAGGCATAGGTGGTATAATGGGAGTGCTACTTGATGCCAGTGCCCGAACCTTCTCTCTCAATGCAGCAACCTCCTGGGTCAAGCCGGCCATATCAGGGCTCGGTGCAGCACTCAATTGGGAGGCCATACGTGCCTCGAAACTATCAGTCCGCCCATGCAAGCCCCGCATAAACTGGTCCATAGATGCATTCATCCGAGCCTCCACCCTAGTCTCCGCAGCCTCTACTATAGATCGAACACAAGGCTTAAGCTGGGATACCAACTAAGCCATCTGAGCCTCAGTGTGAGCCTAGCGCTCAAACATCTCCGTCTGCCTGTCAACCAGCTGCTACAGAAAATCCCGTGTTACTTAAACCATCCCAGTAGGAGTCGATGGGGCACTAGTACTGGGTACTCCCTCATCAACAGGGACAGCGCCCTCAGTCTGTACAGGTACCCTAACTAGTGTAGGAACAGGCAACGGGGCACTACTCGGCTCATCCAGGGCTGCACCCGCCGACCCAGACGGCTGTGAATCACGTGGGAGCACGGGGTGTGAACCCCTCTGCTGCATCAAGGCAATGTCCGCAATACTTGTCACCTCGATATAATGGTCTAGGGTAGGTATCCTGGCCACCCCTGCCCTATCACACAACCTCTGGATCAAGCATGGAAAGAAGATACTCGTGTGATCTCTGAATGCCTTCTCGTGAATCTACCAGACTATGTATCTAGCAAAAGGAATCTCATAACCAGCTAAGATACTGGCTACCACTACTGCCCGCTCTAACGTGAGTGAGTTGTCAGCATTGGTTGGACCCAACCGATGCCGAACCACAGACCACCAGAACTTACCAGCAAAATAAAGCGTGGACTTTTTGATGTCCAGCTTCCCAGTTACCCAACTAGCCGCCACACCATCTTCGACTAAGTACCCTGGAATCCATTTAAGCAAATCCAACTTCTGTTCTGCATCTCTCATCTTCACCCTATCTCTGACAGTGTCCATCCTATGATCATATTCAGCAGTCGACACAGGAAGTGGACGGTCAGCCCTAAATAAAAAGCGGTGAATGGTATGCTCTGAAATATCCACACGGGTACCACGAACCATGACATGGGTCAAAAATGGCTGCAATATAAATTTCTGCCCAACAGGAGTGCCTAAATCCACTGACACAGCATACGAGGCATAAAACTCTCAGACTAACTCCGAGCTATATCAACCAGAAGGCTGTGCCATCCAACCTAACCCATATTTCTCAAAAATAGGCCATATATCAGTCAAAGTCCTCAACTCATCCACCCGATACTGTGGCTCCTCCATTATGCTCCTCCGACACACCCCTCTCTCAGTCAATTCAGCGTCTCTATCATAAAAGGCAAGCATGCCCTGCACACACCAACGTTGAATCTCAGTACTCTATGCGGGAGTCAGAGCACTCTGGGCACCAAAACCTGAAACAGAAGCCGTAGCCTCCGCTGTAGACGTACCCTAACCCGTAGCATCATCAGCCGAGCCTAACGCAGAACCATCCTCCCCCTCTTCAGACTGGGGAGAGGACTCAGCCGGAATGACTGGCTCAACAGGTGGTGGGATAGGCTGACGTGATGCCCGGACAGCCGCTCGGGTGCGTGTCTGTAACCTCGTAGCCCGAGGAATCAAAGCACTATCGTCCATGCTAACATCAAACTCCTCCACAGAACCACTTCGTTCTGACGCAGTGGGTTCATCCTGTAAACGGGTCGGTAAATTTGGATTTTTAGTCCAAATTCGAGATGAGGCATCAAGGTGGTCACTCTTGGGGTTGGATTTTTGAGGCATGGTAATGGGTGTTGGGTCGGATATTTTGGGTTATAGGGTTGGATTTGGATCTGATTTGGGTCCGGTTTGTTGTGTTGGATTTGGATTTTATGGATTTGGAGGTGGGTGGGTCGGAATTTTGAATGAATGTGTCACGCCCCGAACCCCGTCGAGACGGATTGGCACTCGTAGCCGACAAGGCCCGAGAGAATCAAGCTTCACTTACATTCATTCATACACATGCCATAGGACACACCACCATCACGTAAGAACATAATAGGCTAACATCAAAAATCATGGAACATGTAGGATATATATATAGACATATGAGAAATTTGGCCGACATAGCCATCAAGTCAAATGACACACATCTCTTCTCTTCACATTACTTCACATACCCACGTACGTCTACAAAAGCCTCTAACAGAAGTACATACATGACCAACCTAAATTCGGGACAAGCCCTGCTTTACATAACCTTTACAATACCAAAAATACATATACAACTATGACACAGGAAGCCCTGAACCAACTGGAGCTCACCAAAGGTCAATGGAAGTCCTGCAGCTCACTGGGGAGGTCTACTAGTGCCTACGCCTGCATCAAGTAAGGTAAATCCTCCAAGAGGGGTCAGTACGAAGAATGTACTGAGTATGTAAGGTTGCATGAAACTGAATGATACATAAAAACTTCAATGAAATCAAATATAAATGAGTACTCAATATGGATAAGTCACCATTTTTCATATATGGAAAAAGTACATATTATGTGAATTACTTCCTTTACTCTTACACTCTTTCCTTTATCCATCACTCATTCATCCATCCATATAATGCCCGGGCCCCAAGCTGATCAGTGGGTACTCAATAGTAATCGGGATCGACCCATGCTAGGCTTTTCCTTGCCCCTGGGATACCACCCGTAGCGGAATCGACCCATGCTAGGTGTTCTTCTCACCCCTGGGATACCATCCGTAAATATTGGGATCGACCCATGCTAGGTTATTTAACCCCTGGGATACCACCCATGAAACATCTCTCCTCTTTACAACATTACTTCTTAAATCTTTGAAATAGCTTAATCAATGGTTACTTCATTTTTGGGAACTTTTGAATAGAACATTATTGGAACTTGGAACCATGTTCATAATTATGTGACTCATGAAGGATAATAGACCAAGAATGAAATATACATGATTAAAAATAGATGATAACTTGAGATAATATACCTTAGGACATTTCGAAAAGGAGTAAATACCATGACAAGGTGAATACTATATGCTGCAGAAGGATACGGAAAGAGTAACCTTACATACCTTAATTCCTCAATAAGAATCCACAATCCTAACGAATATAATGATCCATCCCTTTACTCTACAATACAAGTACATAACAGAGTTTACGTCAACATCTAACCACCGTACAGGTGCAAAAGACGACAAAAGTTACATAATTGCCTATAACGTCATTTCCCCCTTTACAATGAAATTTCGGCATGACCATACCAAAAATACCACAACATGCCATACATTGACCAAACATCATAACCAATAGCATTTCATAACAAAGCTTCTTCTTTACACTTTCTCATTCATACCATATCACAAATAATCCATCAAGTCACCTTAATACACCTCATAGCACATATCGGCCGAAATCCCATAATTTACCCTTATAGAAAATAACAAGTTTAGTAACATAATCACACCATACATGTTGATATTTCATCCATACCATGCTCTTTCATCAAAACCACAAGTCACCTTTCAAGTTTAATTCACAAAATGGCACATCTTTTACCAAAGGGCAAAAGTCTCGTATTCAACCTTTCCAACACAACCATCATGATCTACACAATACTTCATGCATATAATATGATAAATCACAAGAATAAATGCTTACCCAAGCTTGCAAAGTGATGGTCTTGTCCAAAGTGTCAAAAGGGATAGTTACCTTAGGGTTTGGAAATGAGAGAAATGTTTTTTGAAAATATCCACGAAGTGATGAGACTTTGTAATGACAAAAATCTGATTTTTGTTCCTTATATATACCCCCAAGTCAATCCTTAGCCACTTCTTTGGCATTAAATGGCATGGTCCCTTAAATAAGATAAGAATAGGTCATTTTCCTTTGGGCTTCTCATTTTGGCATTGTGTTGGGCCTCAATTTGGGCCCAATAACACATATCCCTTTAACCCATCAACTTTCATGTATAATTCATCATATATCTCATGTTTAAATAATTCCATAATAGCACAACAATATTCTCTTATGAGATTCTCATTCGTCATCTCGATCGCAAAAATAGGAATTCTAGTCGCCCATGGCTTCATCAGACATTTTGGATAACGATTCATGTTTCATGATTTGATCATGTAGGAGTATGTAGGAGTGTATTGAAGTTTTTGAAGCTTTAACAATGCTCAAATAACTCCAAAGAACCAAAAGAAATCATCCAAGAATC
Source organism: Capsicum rhomboideum (assembly GCA_031232105.1). Taxonomy (NCBI): domain Eukaryota; kingdom Viridiplantae; phylum Streptophyta; class Magnoliopsida; order Solanales; family Solanaceae; genus Capsicum; species Capsicum rhomboideum. Next base: position 102,915,377 of record CP124718.1, read on the forward strand.
GTCGTAGAATTGCGTTACAAAACGAGTTCGGAAAGGCACCAAATTTGTGCCTTGCGCCACTGCTGCAAAGCAAGGCAGTGGCGCAAGAATTGCACCCTCTCTGAATCTCAGTGTCTTGCGCCACACCCCCTGAAACAGGGTAGTGGCGCAAGTTTCAGCACCTTGCTGAATTTTTCGGCCACTTCTCTAATACTTGCATATCGTCCAATACCTTATCAAAACACTACAAAATACTTACTTAGTGATCTTAATCATCAAGTAAACATGACTCCAAGTCACCAAATGAGGTTAGAATGTGTACGGGGTACTGCCCAAATGCTCCACGAAATCACAAAACACCTCTTACGAAGGTCTAATCGCACATATTAGGTCCGATGTCAAATGCTTCACCAATGACACTATAAAACACATACTCATGGCATCTCAACACTTAGGTAGATATGACCCCAAGGTATCAAGTGAGGTTAGAAAGGTACGGGGTGTTACAGAATGGGTCGAATTTGGAGAGTTTGCGGAATAGGATTTTGGATATTTGGTGTTTGAGAAGGAAGGTATTCGGATTTAATAGGAAGATGAAGAGAAAATTGGAATTTTAGGGTTTTAGTTTAAGGATTTGAAAGTGGGGAATGAATAACATGGATTTGACTATGTATCGGGTAAGGGAGAAAGGATTCAGATTTATTTTGAGAAAATTCGGATCGGGTCGGGTCGAATTTGGGTTGCTGAAGTTTTTACTTTTCACGGAACCACCCACGTGACGTGGGTTGGACTCACGTCACGTGGGACCTGGCGTAGATGGGATTCTGGATTTTGAAAATTTCACCTGATTTTCATGAGACAATCCACGTGACGTGGATTGGACTTATGTCACGTGGGTCACTGTCATAACTGGGATACTGAAAGTTGAATCCTGACTCTGATTTTCACGATACTTGTCACGTGGCGTTGTATACTATCATGTGACGTGAGTCATGTCGTGGATTAGATTTCACCCAGTCAGGTAAATTTTGTGATTTTCAGCTAACTATTCCTCAATAATCCGATTTCATATAACAAGTCTTGGGTTGCCTCCCAATCAGCGCTTGATTTAATGTCGTGGCACGACATGGCTAACTTGGATACTCAGAATTCCCCAACTAGCCCATGGGTTACCTCCCATTAAGCGTCCAATTTAACGTCACGGCACGACATGGCTAACTTGACTACTCAGACTTCATCAAGTTCAAGTTCTTCAATCATCCTTATCTCTTTCGAAACCCCTACATAATGCTTAACACGTTGTCCATTGACTTTGAATAGGATATTATCTGCTCCTTTTAGCTCAATAGCACCATGTACGAATACCCGAACGACAGTGAATGGGCCTGACCATTTGGATTTTAGTTTTCCAGCAAGTAGGCGAAGCTTAGAATTATACAATAAAACTGAATCGCCTGGGTGAAATTCGCGGTTCTCAATCCGACGATCATGGTACAATTTCATCTTCTCCTTATACAATGCTAAACTTTCATAATCCCGGAGACGAAATTCATCCATCTCACTCATCTGCTCAAGTCGCAATTGGGCCGCTTCACTCCAGTCTAAATTCACCCTTTTCAATGCCCACAAAGCTTTATGTTCTAGTTCAATGGGCAAATGGCAAGACTTCCCAAATACCAACTGATATGGTGATGCACCAATTGGTGTTTTGAAAGCCGTTCGATATGCCCATAACGCATCATCCAGTCGTCGAGCCCAATCAGTCCTATTTACATTAACTGTTTTTACCAGAATGGACTTAATCTTGCGATTTGACACCTCCACCTGCCCGCTTGTCTGAGGATGGTAAGGTGTTGCCACCTTATGTTTGACACCATATTTTTCAAGCAGGGCTTTGAACAGACGGTTGAAAAAGTGGGATCCTCCATCACTAATAATAACTCGGGGTGTCCCAAAACGTGAGAATATGTTCTTTTTCAAGAAAGCTGTGACACTTCTCCCTTCGTTAGTAGGAAGCGCTATTACCTCCACCCACTTAGACACATAGTCAAAAGCTACCAAGATGTATTTCATTCCATACGAGTTCACAAAAGGACCTATAAAGTCAACTCCCCACACATCAAACAATTCAAGCTCAAGTATGGTTGTCATAGGAAGTTCTTGTCTGCGTGAAATATTACCTTGACTTTAACATCGGTCACAAGCACGGGCATAGTCATGAGCATCTTTGTAAATACTGGGCCAGTAGTACCCACATTACAAGATTTTATGGGCGGTCCGTGCACCTCCATGATGACCCCCAACTGGAGATGAGTGACACGCCTCCAGAATACTTATCATTTCGAACTCTGGAATGCATCTTTGAATTATGCCATCAGCACACACCCTAAACAAATACGACTCATCCCAGAAGAACTTTCTTACCTCATGCATGAATCTCTTTCTCTGCTGATATGTCATATCTTTCGGGACTGAATCACTTGCCAAAAAGTTGGCAAAATCAGCAAACCACGGGATCAAGTCTTGAGATGCTGCCAGTACTTGTTCATCCGAAAAAGTATCATCAATCTCAAGATCATCCTTCAATTTCAGCATGGCCTAAGGTGTGAAAGATGGTCAGCCACTTGATTTTTGGTCCCCTTACGATCCTTGACTTCAAAGTCAAATTCTTGCAACAGAAGTACCCACCGAATCAGTCTTGGCTTAGCATCCTTTTTTGACATAAGATATCGAAGGGCTGCATTATCTATATGCACAATCACCTTCGTACCAATCAAATAAGATCTAAATTTCTCAAAAGCGAATACTACGGCCAACAACTCTTGCTCAATCACAATGTAATTCTTTTGAACTGGGTTAAGCACTTTGCTAGCATAGTAGATCGAGTGCAATATCTTCTCACGTCTTTGGCCAAGGACTGCACCCAAAGCCACTCCACTAGCATCATACATAACCTCAAAAGGCTTAGTCTAATCTGGTGACACAATAATAGGGGCTGAAACCAACTTCTCTTTAAGACACTCAAACGCTTTAAGACATGCGTTATCAAACAAAAACTTCACCTCTTTCTCTAAAAGTTTGCACAAGGGGTGAGCAATCTTGGAGAAGTCCTTGATAAATCTTCTATAAAAACCAGCATGACCTAAGAAACTTCAAATAACTTTTACAGAGATAGGTGGGGGCAGCTTCTCAATTACTTCGATTTTTGCCTTATCCACCTCAATGTCGTTCTTCAAAATCTGATGCCCCAATACAATACCTTTATTGACCATAAAGTGACATTTTTCCCAATTTAGCACTAGGTTGCACTCCTCACATCTTTGTAGCACATTAGCAAGGTGTGCCAAACAGCCATCAAATGAGTCACCCATAACAGAGAAATCATCCATAAAAACCTCGATTGTGTCTTCCACCATGTCGGAGCAAATGGATATCATGCATCGTTGGAAGGTGGTCGGTGTATTACACAAACCGAAATGCATCCTCTTGAATGCGAACATCCCATATGGACAAGTGAAAGTGGTTTTCTCTTGGTCTTCGGGGGCAATAAAAATCTGATTATACCCCGAGTACCCATCAAGAAAATAATACCATCCTCTACCAGCAAGACGGTCTAACATCTGGTCCATGAAGGGCATAGGGAAATGATCATTTTCCGTCCATGAATTCAGCTTCCGATAGTCCATGCAAACTCTCCATCCAGTCACCGGTCTCATTGGAATCAACTCATTTTTTTCATTAGGAACCACAGTGATTCCTCCCTTTTTCGGCACACACTAAATCGGGCTCACCCATTTGCTATCCGCAATGGGGGTAAACCACCCTGCATCCAACCACTTGATAATCTCTTTCTTCATAACCTCCTGCATAGGTGGGTTCAGACAATGCTGGTGCTTAATACTAGGGATGCACTCAGGAACAAGCTGGATCTTATGAGTGCAAATGTCGGGTGGAATACCTATGATATCAGCAATGGACCAACCATTAGTCCTCTTAAATTTTCTCCAAACTAAAACCAAAGCCTCTACTTGCCAATCCATCAACTTAGCAGAAATAATCACTGGCAAGATATTGTTGGCTCCCAAGAAAGTGTAGCGAAGGTGGGTCGGAAGAGCCTTAAGCTCTAACACTGGAGGCTCTTTAATAGATGGACGAGCTAGTGGAGTCACCCTATTCTTCAAATCAAGATCCAGTTTCTTGGGCGCATAAGTGTACGCTCCTTTACCAGCTGGTGCACCTACCATCACATCATAGTCTTCTATACCATCGTCTTCAAAATTCATGATCACGGCATCCAGAGGCTCTACTCCCAACCTTTCTTCAATGGACACAACCACCTCACTATCATCAACAACATTTATCACTGAAATCACTCGCTTATCTCTTGGCTGCTTCATAGACCGACAGACATTGAAAGTAACCTATTCATCATTCAATCTAAATTTCAACTGCCCGATTTCCATACCAACCAATTCATGACCCGTGGAAAGGAATGGTCTTCCCAGTATGATGGGAACCTCAAAGTCGACTTCACAGTCGAGAATCACAAAATCATCCAGAAATATGAAAGAGGCAACCTTCACCAAAACATCGTACAGAATGCCAACCGGCTTTTTTACAGTTCTATCGGCCATGAGAAGTCTCATGTAGGTTGGTTTTGGTGCTCCCAACCCCAATTGCTTGAACACATCTAATGGCAATAGGTTGATGCTAGCACCCAAATCGCACAGTGCTTTAGCAAAGTCGTAGGACCCAATAGTACACAAAATTGTGAAAGCTCCTGGATCCTCTTTCTTTTCAACTAAGGACCGGGAAGCAACTGTACTACAATGATGAATGTTATCTGTGGGCTCAAAACTGACCGTTCTCTTATTTGTCACCAAGTCTTTCAGGAACTTGGCATAACCTGGCATCTGCTCCAATGCCTCTACAAGAGGGATGTTAACTGACAGCTCCTTCAACATGGTGATGAACTTCTGACACTTTCCTTCCTCCGCCTTCTTCTTCAACCTTTGAGGATATGGAGGAGGAGGTCGTGGGATAGTTTTGAGCACGTTTGGTACCTCTTTCTCTTTCCTTTTCTCAGATTCTGCATTGTCGCTATCATCATGCTGATTTGGAACCATGTTACCCTTTGCATTATTCGACTCTAACTCAACTTCAACATAGATAACCACTGGATCATTAGGCACACTACTGTCGGTAGGCATAGGTGGATCTATCGTGCACTTCCCGCTTCTAGTAGTGATGGCGAGGCAATGACTATCATTTTTAGAATTCTAGACGGTATTACTTGGAAGGGTGCCTGGCTGACGTTGATTCAGTGACAATGAAATTTGTCCGAACTGTTGCTCCAACTTTTTAATGGCAGTCGAATGAGACTCCACTTTCTGACTTATGCCCGAAATGTCAGTCCTAATCTCTTTCAAGCAATTCTCCTGACTTTCGGCTCCTTTGACCAATTTATTTAGGAGTGCCTCCATTCTTGAATTTCCAGACTCCTCATCACGCCTTCCAGGTGGTACATATATGTCATTCTTTTCTCGATTATCATCCTTCTGCCTCCAATCACCATTTCGATCCCGTTCTCGATCTCTATATCCCGATTTGTTGTAGCTATCTCCATAATAGTTCCAACCTTGATTCCCTTGCCTTGAGTTCCAAGAGTCTTGATTAGTCCTTTGGACCTTGGCTCGAAAACTCTCCACTTCACGATCTAGATATTTTGCCTTTTTATCTGACTCACTATCATCATGTCTAGCCGATTTACTTTGTTCACCAACAGCATGCACTTTCTCCGCATCTCTGGCCGCTATCTGTTTATCCAGAAGACCAATTTCTGTCCTCAACTGAGCAACCTCTTGTGCCACAGATTCATCCAATGCCCTTTGAGCTGCTGAAGCTCCAATAGCATATGTTCCAGCCGACGTATCTGCCTCCCGAGTATGCCATCCTCGGTTGGTCTTAGTGACACGATCTAATATCTCAGAAGCTTGGTCCCATCTCAAACTCATGAATGCTCCACCAGTGATAGTATCTGCTACTGCTTTTGTGTTGATATTCAAAGCTCTGTAGAAGATTTCAAGTAAGTTCCTGCCGCTCATCCTATGATTTGGCACTATCTGCAGCTTCTTTTTAAATCTCAGCCAAGTCTCATAGAGTGTTTTCGAGTGAAGCTGTCTGAAATTAAAGATCTCATCTTTCAACTGCAGTATCTTGGACAGTGGGAAAAATCTTTCCAAGAATTGATTTCTCAATTCCTGCCAAGTAGTGATAGAACCTCGAGGCAGCTCAGGCAACCACAATGTGGCTTCTCCTGTAAGAGAGAATGGGAACAACCTCAACCGTATCGCCTCTTGGTCAACCCCAGGCAGATTGTATGACGTGCAGACCCCCACAAAATTCATTACATGCATGTTTGGATCATCAGAAGGAAGACAAGCAAACACGCCCTTCAAGTTCAGCAGATGGATCATGGCACTAGTGATGTCAAACTTAGTGCCCGGAGGTAACTCAGGTGGAACAATGGCACCGTTCTCAATTGGCTCAAAATAGGCCACATATTCATCTTCAGGATCATCATAAACAGGCACATGTTGTCTCGGTTGTTCTCTTAATCGTCTTTGTCGCTCTTCAGCATCAGCCAGACGCTGTGCTACTTCTTGCATAGCTCGATTATCTCTTTCTGCTTGTCTAAGAGCAGCTTGTCTAATATGCTCTTCTCGTGTCAATCGAACAGTAGTTTGTTCCACTGTTTCCTGACTAGCCGGATAAAGTGGCTGGTTGTGAATGTCTCCCGCAGCTACAGGATTCTGGACTCCTTCAGTATTCACCATTCTCCAATTAGCTCTTAAAGTCCTTTCGATTTCAAGATCAAGTGGAATCAGGGGATTGCCTTGACTCCTAGTATTTGGCATACACCGGCGTATGCCTTAGAAAGTATGTACGAACACACCCAATCAACTCCAACCAGTAATGTTCGACTTCGTAATCGTATTCCCCGACAACGGCGCCAAAATTTGATGTCGCCTAAAGTATACCTCCGAAAAAGTATAATGCGGTCGCTGTATCAAATATAGAACCCAACTAGGTTGGGGTTGATCCCACAGGAAATAGGTCGAAGTGTGAGTAGACTACTAGATGGAATAATTGGAAAGTAAATAAAACTAGGGGGTTTGCTAGTAAATAGTAACAATGACGAATGTTGGTTGTATTGAGTTTGTAATCAATAAGAGAAATTCACTAGGACTGTGATCCCCAATGATTCCTTAACTCCACTGGTTACTTGTGCTCAACAAGATTGCCCCGCTGCGCTGCATGTAAAATCTAACAAGTTAGGTTCATCTAACTGTCTCTCGACCTTCATTAGATGAATTTTACTCTTCTCCTCTCGGACTCCGAGTGTCGCACTACTAACCCTTGTCCTGGATTTCAGATAACCATTCTCGCTAAGGCTCCAGTTATTAGATGAAGGTTGATAGCTTCAAATCTTTGTTGTTTTCTCCTTTTCCCAATCTCTACCTCTCTCTCGAGCAAGTCTAGAATACAGGCAAGTTCCTAATGTTTGCAACCGTTAGAAAAGCAATCACAACGAAGGGAACAACAATACATGCATCCACAGCAGTACAAAATGGCTTTGCACTTAACCGGTTTCGTTAATTCCTCATGGTTCACACAACCCTAGTTGATGGGTTTAGCTGCTCATGATTGCAAGAACACAAGAATAATCCAAATATGAAAGCATAATTATGATCTCACAATAATGAAGAAAAACCAAAATTTCAATTATCAATAAAACTCCAAATTAGGGTTTGTGAATACAAAACCAAATATATGTTTGAAACAGTATGAAATAACTCTCAAAGTAGTAAATTGTCCAACTCTCGCACTTAGGACTACATAGGAGTATTTATAGATACAAAACTAGTCCTATCCAAAACCAAATAGGAGAATAGAGTTGGCAACTTCCACGGTATCGTGACTTGGTATCGTGGAACCAAGTCACGCCACGTGGGTTGATGTCGTGGGAATCAGGCTCAAATTGTGGTCTTTAGAAGTTGGATCACGGCAGGCTTTCATGTCACGTAGGTGTCAGTCACACCACGTGACCCCTGTCGTGGAAAGCAGTCTGATTTTTCAGTCTCTGGGCTTCACTCACGATAGCCACTCATGTGGCGTGAGTGGCTTCCACGCCACGTGACTTGTGGCGTGGGTGGTTCTCTTCTGCAGCCTCTTGTTCTTCCTTCAGCCGACACTTTGTTCTCGGGCTTGATTCTTCCTCTTTTGCTCATTTTGCCTTTAAAGCCTACTTTCCTTCAAATTAGGACAGAAACCACATCATACCAACAAAACACACCCAAGTTATTGCATATTTTCCTTGTTTTAAGCATCGAAAGTGCCATATAACCATGGCACATCATGTACTTGTGTTGTAGAGTGAAACGTAAGGAAGAAGCTGGACTATTGTATTACATATAAGATTGTATGTTCATATTGGGAAGATAAGGTATGTAAGGTTACTCTTTCTGTATCCTTCTGCAACACATAGTGTTCTCATTGACATTGTACTTGTTCTATCCCTTTTCCAGTTATCAATTGTTATTAATCACACGTTCCCTACTCATTGATCAATTGTGATTCACATGTCTCATGTTCATTGACTAATGTTCCAAAGGCCCAATAATGTTATGACTATCAATGTATCAATCTTAAAAGTAAAGAATGAAGTAATGCATATATGATTGATGATTGAGTATGAGTGGTAGCTTTGGGGGTGTAATCCTAGCTCAAGCCGATCTCGAGATTATTGGATCAGGGGGTAATCCTAGAGGCATGAGCCTAGCTTGGACCGAACCTGACAGGGGGTAGCTCTAGAGGTAAGAACCTAGCTCGAGTCAAGCCCAATGTGTTGATTTAGGGGTGGGAGCTCTAGAGGCATAATCCTAGCTCGAGCCGATCCTAACATAACGTAAGCCCAATGTGTTGATTTAGGGGTGGGAGCTCTAGAGGCATAAGCCTAGCTAGAGCCGATCCTAACATAACGTTATGTTATTTTAAGACCCACTGATCAGTCGGGGCCCGAGTACATAGTGACACAAGTGGTGATGAACAAACATAGAAGTAAAGAAGCAAAGAATGTAATGAAAGCAATACACATGGTTCCCAACGTATAGAATGGTGACTTATCCATATTGGTTATTCATTTGTATTTGAGTTCATTGAAGTATTTATGTGTCATACAGTTTTATATGAGCCTTAAATACTCAGTACATTCTTTGTACTGACGTCCCTTGGGGGACTTACCTTACTTGCTGCAGGCACAGGTGCTAAGTAGACCTCCACAGTAGGTTGCGGATCTTTTGCCGATCATTGGTGAGCTCCAATTGGTTCGGGTCTTTTCAAGTCTCATATGTACATCTGTTTTGGTACTGTAATGTTGTATAAAGCGGGGACTTGTCCCGAATTTAGGATGGTTATGTATATGCATTTGTTAGAGGCTTTGTAGACAGACGTGGTGAGATGAATGAAAGAATGTATGTCATGTTAACTTGATGTCCCTAACGGCCAAGTTTCTTATGTATATATATAAAAACATAGTGCTTATTTTTGGTGTGGTATGATGGGGCACATGATGAAAGAGTGTCCTCAGAGGAGCATGGGTGGTATAGCACGACCTGCGGGATCAGCTGTTGCATTATCATCATCGGTTCCTTCTTTAGATCGAGGTGTGCAGTCTGTTGGTCGTGGTAGAGGTGCCATAGGAGCAGCCAGTACTAGTGGAGTCCAGAATCGTACTTATGCTCTAGTGGACCGGCAAAATTCGGAGGCATCTCCTGATGTCGTCACAGGTACATTATCCATATTTTCGTATAATGTATATGCATTGATTGATCCGGGTTCTACATTGTCATATGTTACTCCGTTGATTGCTGCTAAATTTGAAAGAACAACGAAACTACTAACTAAGTCAATTAAAGTATCTACACCAATTGGTGAATATATTGTTGCAAAAAAAGTATATCTTAATTGTGTGGTAACTGTGTGTGGTCATGATACACTGGTCGATATCATTGAACTAGACATGGTGGATTTTGATGTGATAATGGGAATGGATTGGTTGGCTTCTTGTTGTGCCATGGTAGATTACCTGGCCAAGAAGGTACATTTTCATTTTCCGCCAGAAAATAGTCTAGAATAGCAGGGTAATGTGGGGCACCAAGAGGAAAAAATTTTTCCTCTCTGAAAGAAAGGAAAATGATTGCCAAGGGGTACATATGTCACTTAGTATGAGTGAAAGATACTGAACTCAAACCACTAACTCCTTAGTCGGTTCCAATGGTCAATGAATTTCTTGATGTATTTCCATAGGATCTTCCTGGTTTGCCTCCAGAACGGGAAGTAGAGTTTGGCATCGATGTAAATCCAGGCACTCAGCCTATTTCTATTCCCCCAAACAGAATGGCTCCAGCAGAATTGTGAATTGCGTGAATAAAAGGAGCAATTGAAAGATTTGCTGGACAAGGGTTTCATCAGGCCTAGTATGTCCCCGTGGGGTGCACCGATATTATTTGTACAGAATAAAGATGGCAGATTGAGGATGTGCATTGACTATCGGCAATTGAATAAGGTAACGATCAAGAACAAATATTACCTCCCCATAATTGATGATTTGTTTGATCAGTTACAGGGTGCCAAGTGTTTTTCAAAGATTGACTTGAGGTCGGGTTACCATCAAGTCAGTGTTAGAGAAACAGATATACCCAAGACAGCTTTTCGAACATGGTTGGTCACTACAAATTTTTAGTCATGTCATTTGGACTATCAAATGCACCAGCTGTGTTCATGGATTTGATGAATAAGGCATTTAAGCCATTTCTAGACGTGTTTGCGACAGTATTCATAGATGACATCCTAGTTTATTCAAACTCACAAGAGGACTATGCTAAGCACTTACGGCAAGTGTTTCAGATTCTTCGTGAGCGTAAGTTGTATGAAAAGTTCTCTAAATGTGAATTTTGGTTAACATCCGTAGCATTCTTTGGTCATATTGTGTCAGATGAAGGAATTCAGGTTGATACACAAAAGATTGAAGCAGTGAAAAATTGGCCAAGGCCTACGATGCCTACGAAAATTCGTAGCTTTCTTGGGTTGGCAGGTTATTATCGAAGGTTTGTTGAATGGTTCTCTTCCATTGCTGCACCTTTAATGAAGCTTACCCACAAGGCAGTCAAATTTCAGTGGAATGATGCATGTGAGAAAAGTTTCCAAGAGTTGAAGGAGAAATTGACTTCTACTCCAGTGTTAGTACTTTCGGAAGGCACCGAAGGTTATGCAGTATATTGTGATGCTTCCGGAGTTGATTGATCCAGCACGGTAACGTAATAGCATATGCCTCACGACAGTTGTGGCCACATGAGAGAAACTATCCCACGCATGATCTGGAGTTAGCAGCTGTAGTATTTGCATTAAAGATATGGCGTCATTATTTGTATGGAGTTCATGTTGATATCTATACTGATCACAAAAGTTTGCAATATATATTTAAGTAGAAGAAACTCAATTTGAGGCAACGAAGGTGGTTAGAGCTCTTAAAAGACTATGATATTGATATTCTCTATCATCCAGGAAAAGCAAATGTGGTAGCTGATGCATTGAGCTGTAAGGCAGTAGGAAGAACTAGTGGCCAGTTGACTAAAAAGCAAGAGATAATCAAAGAAAGGGGTTATTGTGCAAAATACAGCAGAATCCTCCTTAATAGTTGAAGTGAAAGAGAAGTAGTTTGCGGATCCTATGTTATTGCAGCTGAAAGAAAATATACAACAGGGTCTGACTACGGCCTTTTGATCTTACACAAGAAAGGGTACTTCAATGCCAAGGAAGATTATGTGTACCGGATGTAGATGAGCTGAGGGAACGAATTATGACAGAGGCGCATCATTCACGATATTCTATTCATCCGGGAACTACCAAAATGTACCATGACTTGAAAGAAATATATTGGTGGGGAAATATGAAAAAGAACGTTGCAGAATTTATAGCTCAATGCCCAAACTGTCAACAACTGAAAGTAGAGCATCAAAAACCAGGAGGTTACATGCAATGTATTAATCTTCCAGTTTGGAAATCGGATATGATTAACATGGATTTCATCACAGGTTTGCCTCATACACTGCGGAAATTTGATTCTATATGGGTCATAGTTGACAGGCTTACCAAATCAGCGCATTTCCTACCAGTCAAGACCACCCATATAGTTGAAGACTATGCAAGGTTGTATGTTAAAGAAGTAGTGAGATTACATGGAATTCTGGTCTCCATTATATCGGACAGAGGAGCCCAATTTACCGCACATTTTTGGAGATCCTTTCAAAAGAGCTTAGGTATACAAGTGAATTTGAGTACGGCCTTCCATCCTCAAACAGATGGACAAGCAGAGCGTACTATCCAAACAATTGAAGATATGCTACGAGCATGCACGTTAGATTTTAAGGGCAGTTGGGATGACCATTTGCCTTTTATTGAATTTGCTTATAACAATAGAAAATGGCACCTTATGAAGCTTTATACAGAAGAAAATGTAGATCACCGATTGGATGGTTTGAAGCAGGTAAAACTGCTTTACTTGGGACAGATCTTGTTCATCAGGCTCTGGAGAAAGTTAAAGTGATCCAACAGCGGATACAAATGGCACAAAGTCGACACAAGTCATATGCCGATGTTAGAAGAAGAGGGCTCGAATTCGCCATAGGTGATTAGGTATTCTTGAAGGTGTCACCGATGAAAGGAGTAATGTGATTTGGGAAGAAAGGGAAGTTGAGTCCCCGATATATAGGGTCATATGAAATTGTCCGAAGATTTGGGCAAGTTGCGTATGAATTGGCACTACCCCAAGAACTCTCCTCAGTCCATCCAGTATTTCATGTTTCGATGTTTCGAAAGTGCATAGGGGATCCATCTCGTATTGTTTCGATTGAGGATGTCCAAGTTACGGAGAATCTTACTTATGAAGAGATACCCATTGCGATTCTAGATCGACAAGTAAAGAGGTTAAGGAATAAAGACATAGCTTCCATAAAGGTACTTTGGCGAAATCAACAAGTAGAAGAGATCACATGGGAAACCGAGGAAATTATGAAGTCCAAGTACCCTCATCTATTTCAAATGGAAGAGAAAGCTCAAAATGCGGGATCGAAGTGATAACAAGTAAGTATCTATGAGCATTATGTGTATATGTATACATATGCTAATATAGAGATACATTTGTTGTAATTGAAAAGATGTTGTTAACATTCGAGGATGAATGTTCCTAAGGGGGAAAAAATGTAACACCCCGTACCTTCCAGACCCTACTTGAAAACCTTGAACCATGTTTACCCTAGGTTCGAGAGCAATAAGTATGTATTTTGCATTGTTATTGATGGAACATTTGATATTGTGCTAGTAAATGTGCTTAGACCTTTGTAGTAGGTGGTGTTTGTGACTTTGTAGAGCATTTATGGGGTGAAAAGTGAGATTTAAGGGAAATCCAAGAAAAGGATCTTAAATATAAGAGGTAAGCAAAAGGTTGGAACTCGAAAGATCCAACTAAATCCACAAAGAAAAGTCGAAATCAAAAATTAAGTGTGGGGCACTGCAGGTGGCATGCCAGGCCACTTTGGCCTGAAATTTTTGTGGCACAGGTAGAAAGGGGGTGCGCTTGGGGGCGTTCCAGGCTGCCTATGTGCACCTGTTCAGGTGCTGAAATTTCTCTAAGTCTTTGGGGCGCCCGGGAGCGTGCCGGGGTGATTTTTTGCCCGATTTATTCTACGATTTTAAGTCTATAAAAAGGACTCTTGGGTTATTGTACCATTATTCTATCATAGTAAGACTAATCTCAAGCAAATTTAGCATCCGAGTTGGGGTTAATTGTCGTCACAAGTATTTTATCAAATTATGTTAAATTAAGCCATGAGTGGCAAAAATCGCGTATTCTTGAGGATTGAGGCTACGAATGTGAATCTCGTGAGTTGAATATTGTCGTGACATTTATGAAATTATTTAAACATGAGATATATGGTGAATCATGCATCAAATTTGGTTGGCTAAGTTGATATGTGTTAATGGGCTCAATTTGAGGCCCAAAATGGAATAAAATGCAAAGTCCAAAGGGGAAAATGACCCATTCTTGCATTGACTATAGAGACATGGCATTAAATGCCCAAATAAGTGGCTAAGGATGACTTGAGAGACTATATAAGACAAGGAAAAATTAGATTTTTATTCATACAAACACACATGCTTTTCTAGACAATTCCAAGAAATCCCATTTAGCTCTCAAAATCCTAAGTCATCTTTTTGGACAATATCACTCATTTGCAAGTATGGGTAAGTGATTATTCTAAACAAAAACAACAACAACAACAACATAACCAGTATATTCCCACCACGTGGGGTCGGGGGGGGGGGGGGGGGAGGGTAAGTGTACGCAGTCCATACCACTACCTCAAAAGTGAGATAGAGAGGTTGTTTCCGAAAGACCCCCGGCTCAAGAAACAATAGTGTAGAAAAGAAATAGTAAGTGAAAAGATATGAAGTGTGAAATCACACCCAATAATAATATAAATAGGACCAACAAGTAATCCAGCAAATAATAACACACTATGAAGTAATACAAATACTCTAGCTACAAGCACTACTAATGCAACAAAATTCTCCTATCTACTAATATTGACGCCCCTTCCCTACTAACCTTCTACCCTAATCTGCCTCCTCCACACCTTTCTATCTAGGGCCATATATTTGGTAAGCTGCAGCTGCTCCATATCATGTCTAATCACCTCCCTCCAATACTTTTTTGGTCTACCCCTCCCTCACCTAAATCCATACCTAGCCAACATCTCCCACCTCCGCACTGGGGCCTCCGTTCCCCTCCTCAACACATGCCCGAACCATCTCAACCTCACTTTTCGCATCTTGTCTTCCACCGACGCTACTTCCACTTTATCTCGTATAACCTCATTCTTAATCCTATCCTTCCTAGTACACCCACACATCCACCTTAACATCCTTATCTCCGTCACCTTCATCTTTTGGATGTGAGCTTTCTTGACTGGCCAACACTCCACTCCATATAACATAGCCGGTCTAACCACTACTCTGTAGAACTTGCCTTTGAGTTTAGGCAGCACCTTCTTATCACAGAAGATTCCAGACGCGAGCCTCCATTTCAACCATCCTACCCCAATCCGGTGAGTGACATCCTCATCAATCTGTCCACTCTCCTGAATCGTAGACCCAAGATACTTAAAACTATCTATCTTTTGGATGGCCTAAGTATCAATCTTTATAACCACCTCAGCCTCATACGCCGCCTCGCTGAACTTACATTACAAGTATTCCGTCTTGGACCTACTCAACCTAAATCCCTTAGACTCGAGGGTCTTCCTCCAAACCTCCAACTTATCATTAACTCCACTGTGGGTCTCATCAATCAAAACTACATTATCCCTAAAAAGCATTCACCAAGGTACCTCACCTTGAATTTGCAAAGTTAAAACATCCATCACCAAAGTAAATAAAAACGGGCTAAGAGTCGATCCTTGATGCAACCCCATCAAGACAGGAAAGTGCTCAGAGTCCTCTCCCACCGTCCTAACCCTAGTCTTAGCTCCGTCATACATATCCTTAATCGACCTAGCACACACCATCGGAACACCTCTAGCCTCCAAGCACCTCCATAAAACCTCCCTGGGGACTCTATCATAAGCCTTCTCCAGGTCGATGAACACCATGTGCAAGTCCTTTTTCCTTACCCTATATTGCTCTACTAGTCCCCTTATGAGATGGATGGCCTCAGTAGTCGAGAGTCCCGGGATAAATCCGAACTGATTCTCAGAAATAGGCACAATCTTACGTAACCTCAACTCTACCACCCTCTCCCAAAGTTTCATAGTGTGGATCAACACCTTGATACCCCTATAATTGTTGCAGTCTTGAATGTCTCCCTTATTCTTATAAAAAGGAATCATCGTACTCCATCTCCAAGCTTCCGAAATCCTTGTCGTTCTAAAAATGGTATTAAACAACCTAGTCAACCACTCCAACCCTTCCCCTCCCGTGCACTTCCAAAAATCCACCGGGATCTTGTCTGGCCCCGTCGCTCTACCTCTATGCAACCTACGAATAGCACTCTTAAGCTCTTCTACCTTAATCCACCTACAATAGCCGTAGTCGCGAAGCCTCTCAGATTTCTCCAAATCCCGCAACACAATGTTAGTGTCCCTTCCTTCATTCAAGAGCTTATGAAAGTACGACTGCCATCTTCTCCTAATAAGAATCTCCCCTACTAAAACTTTTTCGTCTGCATCCTTAATACACTTCACTCGGTCAACGTCCCGAGCCCTCGACTCCCTAACCTTGGCTAGCCGATACAACTTTTTATCACCACTTTTACCCTCTAACGCCTTGTATAAGCTTTCAAAAGTCGCATTCTTAGCTGTAGAAACAGCCAACGTAGCCTCTTTCTTAGCAATCTTATACTCCTCCCTATTCTTCCTCTTCTCCTGCTCATCCCTACTCTCGACCAATTTCGTGTACGCCTTCTTATTCACTTCTACCTTATCTCTAACCTCTCCATTCCACCACCAGTCCCCTCGGTACTTGCCCGAACGACCTTTCGAGACACCCAACACCTCTCTAGCCGTCTCCCTGATGTTACTGGCAGTCTTATCCCACATACTATCCGCGTCCCCTCTACTCTTCCAAGCTATTCTCGCACTCAACTTCTCCCCTATCTCAAGCGCACTTTCCATAGTCAGGCTACCCCATCTAATCCTCGGCCTATCCTCCACACCCCTTCTCCTCTTCTCCTTCTTGATCTCCAAGTCCATCACCAAAAGCCTATGTTGGGTCGACAGACTCTCACTAGGTATGACCTTACAATCTCTACAAAGACCCCTATCACCCTTCCTAAGGATCAAAAAGTCTATTTGGGTCTTGGCTACTAAACTACCAAAGGTAACCAAGTGCACCTCCTTCTTCGGAAAGTACGAATTAGCTACCAGCAACCCAAAAGCCCGAGCAAAATCCAAAAGGGTGAATCCTCTTTCGTTCCTTACACCGAACCCAAATCCTCCATGCACATCAACATAACCGCTCTAAGAAGACCCTATGTGACCATTGAAGTCCCCTCCTATGAACAACTTCTCATTGTTAGGAACACCCCTCACCACCCCATCCAAAGTCTCCCAGAAACTCCTCTTCTCATCCTGATCCAAGCCTGTATGCGGGGCATACGCACTAATAATGGTCAAATAAGACCCCTCCATAACTAATTTAATCGTCATCAATCTATCGTTGACCCTTCTAACCTCTACCACGTGCTCCCTAAGCTCATCATCTACTAGGATACCTACTCCATTCCTATTTCTCACGCTTCCTGAGTACCAAAACTTATAACCGTCTACTACCCATGCCTTAGTACCCACCCATTTGGTTTGTACCCACCCATTTGGTTTCTTGAAGACACGCTATACTTATTCTCCTCTTCTTAAGAATTTTCACCAGATCTACGGACTTCTCCAATAAAGACCCTATGTTCCACGACCCTATTCTCAACCTAGGGGCTCCCTTAATCCACTTACCCCTCTACCCCCCGGCCCCCACCTAACCCCTCCTGAAAACATGAGCCTACACCATCACCATCAACCCCCGCCACCAAAGACCGCACCAGCTAAAATCACGACTACCCCAAGAATAAACCTAAGATCAACACCAAGTAAAATTGGAAAAATATAAACCTATCACTGCTAGCTACTAATAAGTAATCAAAAAGAAAACCAGTAGATTGTCAAGAATAAGCAGGAAAATCAGCCAGTAAACCTAAAAAAAAAGGCCAAAACCCGAATATTAACCACTACTAGCGGTAGTTGCCACCACCAAATACGAAAGTTATACAATGGATAAAAGAGATGGAGAGTACGTAGATCATGATGGTAATGTCTAAAAATGTAAATAATGCATTTTTACTTTTTGCTAAAAGATGTGTCATGGGATTTAAACTTGAAAGGAGACTTAAGGTTTTGATGAAAGTGAATGGTGTGAATGAAATATCAACATGTATGGTGGGGTTATGTTCCTTGACTTGTTATTTTTCTATAATTATAAATTGTCGGATTGTTGTCGATATGTGGTTATGAAGTGTATTGAGGTGACTTGATAGAGTAATTGTGATGTTGTGTTGATGAAGAAGTGTAAAGTATGAACTTGGTGTGACAGGTTGTTGGTTTATGATATATTGGTCAATGTACGGAATATTGTGGTATTGTTGGTAGGATAGTTTCATCAATGGTATTGTCAAGGGGGAAATGACATTTTAAGGCAATTATGTACCTCATTGTCGTCATATGCACTTGTAAGGTAGTTGGTTGTTAACGTAAGCTCCATTATGTACTTGTGTTGTAGAGTGAAATGTAAGGAAAGAGCTGGACTATTGTATTCACATATAAGATTGTATGTTCATATTAGGAAGATAAGGTATGTAAGGTTACTCTTTCCGTATCCTTCTACAGTATATAGTGTTCTCATTGACATTGTACTTGTTCTATTCCGATATGTTCTAAGGTATCCCTTTTTCGGTTATCAATTGCTATTAATCACATGTTCCCTACTCATTGATCAATTATGATTCACATGTCTCATGTTCATTGACTAATGTTCCAAAGGCCCAATAATGTTATGGCTATCAATGTATCAATCTCAAAAGTAAAGAATGAAGTAATGCATATATGGTTAATGATTGAGTATGGGTGGTAGCTTTAAGGGCATAAGCCTAGCTCAAGCCGATCTCGAGATTATTGGGTCAGGGGGTAGTCCTAGAGGCATGAGCCTAGCTCGGACCAAACCTGACAGGGGGTAGCTCTAAAGGTAAGAACCTAGCTCGAGCCAAACCTGATATATTGATTTATGGGTGGCAGCTCAAGAGGTAATAACCTAGCTCGAGCCGAGCCCAATGTGTTGATTTATGGGTGGTAGCTCTAGAGGCATAAGCCTAGCTCGAGCCGATCCCAACATAGCGTTATGTTATGTTAAGACCCACTGATCAGTTGGGGCCAGGTACATAGTGACACAAGTGGTGATGAACAAACATAGAAGTAAAGAAGCAAAGAACGTAATGAAAGTAATACACATAGTTCCCAACGTATAGAAAGCTGACTTATCCATATTGGTTATTCATTTGTATTTGAGTTCATTGAAGTATTTATGTGTCATACAGTTTCATATGAGCCTTACATACTCAGTACATTCTTCGTACTGACGTCCCTTGGGGGACTTACCTTAATTGTTGCAGGCATAGGTGCTAACTAGACCTCCACAGTAGGTTGCGGATCTTTTGCCGATCATTGGTGAGCTCCAGTTTTTCGGGTCTCATATGTACATTTGTTTTGGTACTGTAATGTTGTATAAAGCGGGGACTTGTCCCGACTTTAGGATGGTTATGTATATGCATCTGTTAGAGGCTTTGTAGACGGACGTGGTGAGATGAATGAAAGAATGTATTTCCATGTTAACTTGATGGCCCTAACGGCCAAGTTTCTTATATGTATATATCACATGTTTCCATGACTTCCGCTATTGACGTCTTATATCTCTATGTGATGGTGCTGCTTATTGAGTGATATGCATATGAACGGACATGAGCAAAGATTGGTTCTCTCGGCCCTTATAGGCTTCGGGTGCTAGTCCGCCTCGTTGGAACTCGAGGCGTGACAGTCAGCTCTAAGAAATTGATGGTCATCCATTAACACCATTTGGAAAAAGTTAACTTTATTAAGTAATGATTAATTCTCTTTCTATCTTTATCAATATCTATTCTATCAAATTCTTGATGTCAAATGCTCAGAATCATTAGGAATATTGTAGCTTGCAAAGTGTATAACCAAATAAAAGATAAAAAATATAAATTCCTAATCAAACTTGTAGTCAAACTCACTTTAGCACTTTAACCATATATGTATTTAAATACCCCTTTATTCTAATTTGAAGTGAATTAAGTATACTCCTAAGGAATGACATGGCAAGAGAGTGAGTGCAATCTCCTAAACGTGTATGAGTAGAGGCAAAAAAAAATCTAAATTGACAAAATCTTACACATGGCTTTTTTTTATTCGCCAACATATAATAATATTTATAATATTCTTTTCGTGATCTATTTAAGTTTTTTTAATTATGTAATTTTTTATTTTGAGATGAATAAAATTTTGTGGGTCCCATTTTTCTTTTAATTTTTCTTTTCTTTTTATTTGGTTGTCTTCTCCATTGCAGCTCACCGCTGTACCTTCCTTTGGTTGTCTTGAAGCAAACCACTGTACCTTTCTTATTTCATTTTCATTCCACCAGCCTTTAGGCAATTGACATTATTCCTCAACTTCTCCATTATCATTGCCATCGATTTTACAAAATCCAGAATCAACACCAATAGAAGTATTGTCATCAACTCCACAATATCACTGTGAAGGCAAACATTTAGTAGCTGCAGATTTCCCATTAAATCTCCTGCAGCTTCAACCTCATTAATTAAATTTTTTGGCAGCCATTTTTTTCTTGGCAGCTCAAATAGAGAATAAAGGCTATGATAAGAAAGCTGATATACTCCATCTTTTTGCACCATAAATAATCGAAAATAAAAAAATGAATCGCTCAAAATTCAAGAAAATTTTATATTTTTAAGATCATAAGCGTGAAGCTTGACCTGGTCTGAGCTACGAAGGATTGAATATAATTTACTTTAAAGTTTTTAAGGGGGGTAAATAAATGTCCGTAGAGTTAAAGGTTTAAAGTACATTTGTCGGACAAGTTTAGAGGTGATTTTATTTTTTTCTCCCAAATAAAATTAAAAAAATTCCCCATATATTAATTTGGAAGGAAATTTTGGGCAAATGAAATGTACATGGTATTTCTTTATCTAGTTTGCGTTAGAGCTACCCTCCAAAATACCAACACGGAAATAATATTGATATCAACATCGTGATATGCTCAAGGTTGCTTTTATATTCATGATGTTCTTTTTCACTCAACTGTTTTGGCCAAGGAAATAGGTAGATAGAGATCGTGGTAGCTTCGGGACGGGGGGGTTGAGGTAT
Organism: Capsicum rhomboideum; assembly: GCA_031232105.1. Lineage (NCBI taxonomy): Eukaryota > Viridiplantae > Streptophyta > Magnoliopsida > Solanales > Solanaceae > Capsicum > Capsicum rhomboideum. Next base: position 102,936,475 of record CP124718.1, read on the forward strand.
GTAAAGGCTTTTTCTTTCTTTTTTTGGCATGATTCCTAAAGATATTTGATTTTCAGTTCTAGCATGCTATTATAGAGTCGGTCATTAGATGTCTCTAAATTATTGATAGTTTCATTCTTGTTAAAAACTCATAATTTAAGGGGTAGGAGGTGGTGTATATGGTTTTGTGAACTTGTGATTATTGGATTCCTATAACGGTCGAGTTAATCGTGGTATTATGGTTGTGGTATGAAGGAGGTACGATTACATACGGGTCACGTGTGGAGTAGATATTTTGCATACATATGTATATTACTTGTGGTATTGTTATTTCTTACACTTATGTTATGTGCATTTAGATATCATGGTGGCCTTATCGGCACGTATAGTAATATATGTGTTTTTAGATACCATGATGGTCTTGTCGGGATTCATAGAAAATTTGTATACATATTGATATCCTGGTGATCTTCTCGGCCCGTAGAGTAATTTGTGAGTTGTTGGATTAGCTGAGAATGTTGTTGTGACACGATGTTCATGTCATTTTCCCATTTTACATATGCATAGTGCATATGCAATGCATTTCATACCTTTTGAGGCTAGGATCGGGGTGTTCGCCTATATCATATGCATTGGATCAGGGTGTTCTCCTACACCACATGCATTTTGTGCCTTTTGAGGCTAGAATTGGGGTGTTCACCTACACCATATGCATTGGATTGGGGTGTTCGCCTATACTGCATTTCATTGCATATTGTCGTGTATTATGGCTTGAGACTATTGGGGTCATACATGTACGGTACTTTTGAGCCTTAGTCTGTTGTTGGTAATACGGAGATATATGATGGATCAAGAGCAGGTAGGTTTGGATGCAAGTTTTTGGTAGCATATTGTTTGTGTTGTTATCGCTACAGTTGGGTGGTCTAAGGTAGAGGCAAATGAGGGTGCCTCAAATTATGGTTTGCTTTATTCTGATCACGTTGTGTTGCATTGCATTTATTATCATATGATTGTGGTTGACACTTACCTACCTTATTTGTCTCAACTCAAAAAGGAGAGGTCATGATGGCACATACCCCAATCCAACCATGGAAGGTAAGACCAACACCAAACAAGAATAAGGAGTGCGGAAAGGAAATAGATAGAACCCAAAATGAGACTTCATAAGAAAGTCAGGCTATATATAAAAGTAAACAACAGTATACAAAACTGAACAAAATACAACTCTAATCCCAAAATTTGATGTCAAGAGTAAAGAGCACTACAATTGATAAAGAGTATGAAAATACACAAGTCTGTCTCTGAAAAGTTAAAAAAGACAATAAGGATAGATGAAGTCCGGAATCAAGCCCCAAACGAGGAATCGGTACTCCAAATCAGCCTCGAACACAACACAAAATCATGCTCCGCGGGTCGTACTCGAACTAGGATCTACACCGAAAGGATATAGAAAGTAGGAGTGAGTACAGTCCACTTACACTCAGTATGTATCATAGGCCGATTGAGCAAAGTAGAAAACTAGACAAGTAAAGGATTCTATGAACACACTTCCACATGCATACAAAAAAGATACCAATAGTAGCTCAAACCGTATATCCTAACAGTTTTACAAGTATAATATCAGTATAAGACTACACATGAATATATATAAAATAAGGCTAAATACATAATATTAAACACGTAAAAGAAATGCAAGTGATACAATACAATGCGATGGCCATGATGTAATGTCTCAATATCACCTCGTATACACCTTCCGAGTAAAAGCTTCTAGGATAGGACACCATGGGGGGTTTGCAACTCGTATACTATCACAATCTCATATCTCAACCAACCTTGTCGGCACATTCCTAAGTCAAGAGTTTTATAAAGTATCTCATTTTCTTTCAAAATCAGTATTTCTCTGTAGTACCAATTCTATGTATATAGATGATTAAAATGAGGATGCATACTCATAATCAAAATAATATTATATAATGAATCAATTCAATGATGGTATTAAATAAGCTCAAATCTTCTCAAATTTGAGTAAATCAAGATATAAGCCTTCATATGGCACCATAGTAATGAAGAGTCATGTAAGACATCAATAATATCATTTCAATCCCCCACTCGGGTATCACAATAAAGATAAATGGAATATAATACTCAAACAAGACCAATATCAACCCCCACTCAGGTATCACAACAATAATCATCTCTCAAGTCAAATATAATGCTTACATAATCCTCCACATAGGCATCACAGTAATAATAAACCTTCAAGGCAACAGTAATACTCACCTAGGCCACTACACTGGCAACACAATAAAATAACTATCTCAGAAGATCAATATCATGATAAACTCCCCAACCCATAACATATTTTATATGAATGGTTAACTACCCAGTCTAATCTAAAGAAAGTTAAGTCATAACCTACCTTAAAAAGTAAAATCTCGAGTCTGAACCCTTCAACATGGATTCTTTCCTTTACGTGCGACCTCGAAACGAACCAAATCTATCAAAAACACAATCTACACATCAAAAGGAGTCTAATGATATCCATTTAGCTAATTTTGTTCTGGATCTTAAATAGTTTGAAAATCGGCCCCAAGAAAATAAAGGAAAAAAACAGAATTTTAATTAAGAATCATATTTCCCATACTCTAAGGGTTATAAATATGAAAATCCATTGAAAAATACGTTTAAGTCGAGCTTGAAATCATTGAAAACCCATTTTTCTTTCTTACAGGGTGAAACCCCAAAATTCCAAGTTTGAAATTCAAGTTTTGAAGATGATTTAGTGAAATAATCAATGAGTAAGGATGGAAATCATGTTTAGAAGCTCATCCAAGTTCAATTGATGAAAAATCATCTTTGAAATTGCCAAAATCGAGACCATAAACCTTGAAAATAGAAGAATGGAATAAAAAAAAAGAAATATATATATATATATATACCAGCGACGTTGCCTAGGTGGTAAAATGGTCGCTTAAGCGACGTTGCCTGAGAGACCTCACTTGCCATGCAAGCTGGTCGCCTAGGCGGCCCATTAGTTGCATAGGTGATGGAACACATCGCTTAGGCGATGATGCTGGAAAGGTTAAGCTTCCGCTAAGGCGGTCTTTGGTCCACCTAGGCGCTACCGCTAAGATGACCAAATGGACGCATTGCACCAAAAACCAGCTAAAATATTGCTAAGTAAAAATGACTCCAAATAGACCCTCAAGATTTGATCGAGAGCCCGTAAAAATAATCCAACACTGCTACTAGGCTAATTTTGATGTTACTAACTCAATGGAACCATTAGATTTATCAAAAGAGGTCATTATCAACAAGTTAACCCCCAGAAACCCCCCTTAGGCTATTTTAACTAGTTTCTCATCTAAGAGGTCAAAACTCTAAATAAAGGCTCAAAATCCAAACCAACCACGCTACTAACCCAAAATTGACATTTTAGAACTCATGAAACTGACAGAATCACCATCCGATACTCGAATTAGAAAATATTGACCAAAGTCAAACTAATCACTTATAAGGCTACTCAAAGCCTTAAACTCACTCAAATCACCCCCGAACACTTTAGGGACCATGCCAACCATCCCCACAACTCATAAATGATATGTAACAACTACGGGGAAGGGAAAAATGGTCAAAACATAGAAAAAACTAAAAATCACAACAAGGGTTATTACATTATCCACCACTAAAACACAAGTTTGTCCTCGAATGAAAAGGCAAATAAAGTACCTGAAGCGATAAAAAGTTGGGGTACCTACTCCGTATATTAAACTCAACCTCCCACTTAGCCTCCTTAATCAGGCGATGTCTCCACTAAAATTTCATAAAATCAATATACTTGGACCTCAGCTTCCTAGTCTGTCTATCAAGGAAGCAATGGGATCTTCCTCATAGGATAAGTCATGATCTAATACAATAGAATCCCACCGAATTATGTGCGAATCATCTGGATAGTATCGCTTCAGTATCGAGACATAGAATATCAGATGAACAGTTGACATATATGGAGGCAAAGCTAGCCTATATACCACATCCCCAAACTTCTCAAGAATCTTAAAAGGTCCAATAAATCTCAGACTAAGCTTCCCTTTCATTCCAAATCTTATCACACCCTTAATGGGTGATAGCTTCAACAAAACCCTTTCACCAAACATGAATGCCACATCACAAACTCGACGGTCGGTGTAACTCTATTGGTTATTCTGGACAGCCACAAGCCTCTGCTAAATCAACCTCACTCGATCCATCAAGTCTCTCAACAAGAAAGAGCCCCAAAGGCTAATCTCAAATGAATCAAACCATCCCAATAGGGATCTACACCTTCGCCCATACAAAGCCACAAAAGGAACCATCTGAATGCTGGAATGGTAACTGTTGTTGTAGGAAAACTCTACTAAGGGTAAGAGCCTGTCCCAATAATCACTAAAATCCATAACAAAAGCTCAAAACATGTCCTCTAACGCTGAAATAGTCCACTCTGACTGGCCATCCACCTGAGAATGAAACGTTATGCTCATATCAAGGTGAGTACCCAACTCACTCTACATAGAACTGCATAAATTAGAGGTAAAGTGAGTACCTCTATTAAAAATAGTGGAGATGGGCACACCATACAACCAAACAATCTCTCGAATGTAGATCTTGGCCAACTTCTCCACATTATAGCTTACCTTTATAGGTACAAAGTGTGTGGACTTAGTCAACATATCCACGATCACCCAAATAGAATCAAACTTCCCTAAAGTTAGGGTTAGACCAACCACGAAATCCATAGTGAACCACTCTCACTTCTATTCGGTATCAAGCATCCTCTGTATAGTGCCACCCAGTCGCTGATGCTTATACTTCTATTGCTAACAATTCAATTACTTGGCCAAAAACTCCACAATTCCTTTCTTCAGACTATACCACTAATAGTATTGCTCTAAATCATGATACATCTTAGCCACTCCTGGATGAATAGACTACTTCAAATAACGAGCCTCTTCCAAGATTAGTCTAATCCAACCACCAACTCTTGGCACACAAACACAACCACGAATCCTTAAAACATCATCGGGATTAAGAAATGCAGTCTTCGCCTCACTACTCACCACTTTATCATGAATTACCCTCAACTTCTTATCATCAAATTGAGGAGCTTGAATATGTTTCATCAATAAGGACCTAGCCTCAACATATGTTAAGATACGCCCAGGTGTCAAAATATTAAGTTGAACCAACTGGTTAGCCAAAGACTGAACATCTAAGGCTAAAGGTTTCTCCCCTACCAATAGATGAGCTAAACTTCCCATACTCGCCGTCTTCTGATTCAAGGCATCCACTACTATATTAGCCTTACTCGGGTGATAAAGAATAGTGAGATCATAATCCTTAAGCAACTCTAACCATCGATACTGTCTCATATTAAGATATCACTAAGTGAAAAAGTACTGAAGGATTTAAGAAAATCTCACAATGAACTCCATACAAGTAATGTCACCACAATCTTAACACAAACACAACCTCTACTAACTCCAAATCATGAGTAGGGTAGTTCTTCTCATGAGGCTTCAACTGTCAAAAAGCATAAGCAATCACCTTACGCTTCTGCATCAAAATGCTACCTAAGCCAACTAAAGAGACATCACAAAACACAGTAAAACTCATGCCCTCCTCAGGTAAAGTCAAAATAGGAGTCGAAGTCAACAACTCCTTGAGATTTTGAAAGCTCTCTTCACAAGCATCCGATCACTGAAAAATAATTTCTTTTGAGCCAACTTGGTTAAAAGAGACACAATAGAAGAAAAACCCTGCATAAACTAGTGGTAATAGCTTACTAGGCAAAAAAAAACACCTAATCTTGGAAGGAGAAATAGGTCTAGACTAATTACAAACTGCCGCTACCTTGTCTATATCGACTATAATACAAGCCTTAGTCACCACATGACCTAAGAAAGAAACATAATCCAATGAAAACTCGCACTTGGAGAACTTGGCATATAACTTCTCATTAAGAAATCTCTGAAGTACAACCCTCAAATGACGCACATGCTCAGCCTCATTCTTGGAATAAACCAAGATATCATTAATGAATACAATCACAAAAGAATCAAGATAAGGCTGGAATACCTTGCTCATCAACTCTAGAAATGTTGTTGGGGTATTAGTCAGCCCAAAATACACAACCAAGAACTCATAATGGCCATATCGCATTTGAAAAGCCGTTTTCAAAACATTCAAAGCTGTAATCCACAACTGATGAAAACCAGATGTCAAGTCGATCTTACAAAACACTAAGGCACCTTGAAGCTAATCAAACAAATCATCAATGTGAGGAAGAGGATACTTGTTCTTGATAGTCACTTTGTTCAATTGCTGATAATAATACACATGCACATGGATCCATCTTTCTTCTTCACAAACAAGATAGGAGCACCCCCAAAGAGACACACTCAATCTAATAAAACCCTTACCCAATAAATCTTATAATTGTTCCTTCAATTTCTTCAACTCTATTAGGGCCATCCTATAAGGAGGAGTGGAAATGAGCCTAGTGTCAGCTAAACATCTATGGCAAAATCAATATCCTGATCCGAAGGTATACTATGTAAGTCCATAAGAAATACATCCATGAACTCTCTAACAACTCATACAGAATCCAATGGAGGTGGTGAATCAACACTAGTATCATGAATACAGGCCAAATAAGAAAGACACCCATTTCCTACCATGCGACAAACACGCAAAAAGATATAACCCCCTTCGAGCACAAATTGGGAGTACCCTTCACTCTAATCACGAGATACCTGGAATAACTAAGGTCATGTTCTTAGTAAAATAGTCCAAAATTGCATGATAAGGAGTTAACCAATCAATACCCAATATGACATCCAAATCAACCATATCAAGGATAATCAAGTCCACCCAAGTCTCATTCCCCAAAAAGGTCACCACACATGATCGGTACACCTGATCCACCACTAAAAAATTGCTTATGGGGGTAGAAACACGAATGGGAATAGCAAGAGACTCACACATAGCATCAAAACCAATAGCAAAGTATGCTGACACATAAGAGAATATGGAGCCAGGGTCAAATAACATAGAAGTAGGATAGTAGAATACTGGGATGATGCCTGTAATCACAACATCAGAGGACTCTGCCTCAAGTCTCCCAAAAAAATCATAGCACTGACCACGCCATCTACCAGAATAGGTGACCACACATCCACTACCATGATCTCCCTGAGCTCCATCTCTAGTACCTCTAGAACTACCTCTACTACCCTGTGTACCACATCTAACTACAGACACTAGAGTCAGAAAAGGCTGAAGCTGAGAACTCTGCTTAGAAGGATGCAGAATACATCAAGGACAATCCCTCACTAAATGACTAAACTCATCACACACAAAACATCCCCTACTAGAAGAATTATGTTGGTAGGTCTTAAAAAAACTAGAACGCCCTTCTTAACCCAATGAACCAGAATAGGACCCTAGACCTACATGACCTAATCTCTGACTACCCAAAGCCTTAGAACCTACTACCTAAACTTTACAAAGCTGCCAGAACCATTCTACCATGGTAAATATAAAAACCTCAGCCAGAGAAATCTCTGCCTCATGAAGGATGATTACTAAAAATGCCATGTCGGTGTATCCTCTTAGCACCACCACTAGGAGCGCCCCAATGAATAGTCCCAATCAACTTAGTATGATCTATAATACTCTAAAAAGAACCACCTAAGACCACTAGCTAAGTTGTTGCCAACTGATAATAACTATTCAAACCCTTAACAAACTTCTGGATCCTTTCAGTATTTGTGGAGATACTAGCAGTAGTATGCCTAGACAATGTATGAAAGTGTGCCTCATACTCTAAAATAGCCATATATCCCTTCTCCAAATGATCAAACTCATCTCTCAATAGGTCCCTCAAGCTATAGGGCACACACCTCTCCAAAAAAGTCTCAAAAAATTGGGTCCATGTCAACTAAGCGGAACCCACTGGTCTACAACTGACAAGAGATCTCCACTACTGCCAAGACATATTAGCTACCTAGTAGGTAGTGTAAGAAATACCATAGGACTCAATTGATCCAAGATTATGCAACCTCTCCTAGCAATCAATCAGAAACTCATAGGCATCCTCACCAATAGCACCACTAAACTTGGGAGAGGCCAAGTGGATAAATCTCTTTAATCTATTCTTCTTCTCAGAATATATCTCAGAACCAGGACCTATAGGTGGAACAACAAGTTTAGTAGGCAAAGTCTCAACACATGGGGCCAACACAATAGTTGGTGATGCCACAAGAGTCTTAAAACTAATAAGAGGAACCTGCCTTGGCAATTGAATACCCCTTGTAGTCTATGAACCATCAAATGTACTCCGTAGAATGCCTGTCTAGGGAATTCTATTCAAACGGCCCAAACGATGAATCATTAAATTATGTAGCACCGGAGTAACAACAAAACCCTGAGGGGCCTAAGCTGGTCCCACATCCTTTGACTGATAAGCCACCTCATCATGATCAATCTCAAGATTGGGAGAGTCCACTCTAGCTTTTCCTCTAGCCAGAGCAGCTCTTCGTGCTTAGCCTCTACCTCCATCTCGATTGCGACCCTTGTCTCGCTCTCTGATCAGGTCTCTAATAGAGGTGTTACCACCCCATCCTCAATAACATTAGATCTAGTCCCCACCATCTATGCATAAAAGATTGGAATAAAAGTTTAGACTATTGGACATGAAGAATACACATGATATGGAATCAAATTAGAGAAGTTTTCCTAAAACCATCTCATAGCCTCCCAAAGATAGATACAGACGTCAACGTATTAATCAGTAAGACTCTATTTAGACATCTTAACATTTTACTTATGATACCACTGAACCTAGCGCTCTAATACCAATTTTTAATAACCTAAAAAGGCGAGGTCATGATGGCACCTACCCTAATCCAACCATGGTAGGTAACTTGTAACAACCATAGTTATGAATTTCACCTTATTATGTGTTTTGACCATTTTGCCCTTCCCTATAGTTTTTATATGCTATGTAAGAGTTGTGGGGATGGTTGGCATGGTTCCCGATGTGTTCAAGAGTGATTTGGATGAGTTTGAGCATTTTTAGATGCTTTTGACCCATGAGTTGACTTCGGGTAAGATTTTGAGTTTCAACCATCGGATGGTGATTTGAAAAGGTCTATTAGATCCAGAATGTCGATCTTAGGTTAGTAGCATAGTTAGTTCAATTCTTCAGCTTTTTTTATATTTTGACCTTTTTGACAAAAACTAGCCAAAATAAGACAAGGGGGTCCTGGGGGCTAAATTATTGTAAAAGATCCCTTTTAGAAAGTATGATGGTTCCATTGAGTCTAAAATTTTGAAAATAGCCCAGTAGCATGTCTAGTTTGTTTTTGTGGGTTCCCAAACAAATCTCGAGGGTTCAATCGGGATAATTCTCCAAAAAAAACTCAAACGACTGGTGTACTTTTCTGGTGTATCAGGCCCTTCATTATGATCGCATGAACACGTGTTGCGATTGCGAGCCTTGATAATCATCTTCATCATGATCACATAGTGGTGGTACCACAATCACGATTGGTAAATTGGTGGACCGGGTTGGATTTGACCATCGCGATGGCGAGGTCCTCCTCTTGAGATCGCGATGACCAACTTAAATGTCGGTCAATATTAACCCTCATGATAGTGTGGTGTGGATTGCGATCGTGAGATATTGTTCACCTGAATATTATAAATTATCCATATTCGCAATTTTCACCATTTTTGGACTTGGGTGCTTCGGGAAAGGTGATTTTAAAGGGGTTTCTTCACCATTATTATTTGGGTAACCTCTAAACCCTTATTTCTATAATTTTCTAGTGGTTATATCTTAAAAATAGTTTTAAAAGGTGACTTCAAATTGGATTTTTAGGTTTTAACTCAGTGAGCTTCAAATTGGTTTTCTTCAATTTGAAGGTCAATTTCACCTTTTTGTTTAACTTGAGTTTTCAAATATATACTCCTTTTTAAATTAGGATCATATTTCTAAAATAAAATTTGATATTCTCCCCTTCTAATTTTGAACCTATTTTTTGAATAATTTTTGGACCCGATCTATATATAGCCGATATGGGTATCATTTGTTCCCTTTTGATGCTTAGATTACATCTTTGAATGATTTAGTACGATTTGATACAACTCGTGAAGGAAAGGCTACATGTTGAATGGTCTAGGCTTTTATTTCGTCTATTCAAAGTAGTTTATGGATTAACTTTCTTCAGACTATGCTGGATAGCTAACCATTCTTGTAAAGAATGTTATGGGATGGAGAATTAGATAGGAAATCATATTTTGGGATTATTATTTCTATCGTGTTGCTCGTTTGGGAGGCTAATTGCATATTGTTATTGACTTGAGAGTTATACTTGTGGTGATGCCCGAGTGGGAGCTTTATTTGATATTATAGGCCTTATTTATGCATTTAATTCCATTATTATTGTTGTGATGCCCGAGAGAGGGCTTGAATAGATATAATATACTTTATTTGAGCATTATTTGCCTCTATCATTAAAGTAATACCCAAGTGAGGGGTTTTGAGATGATATTATTGATCTCTTACATGACTATTTATTCTAGTGGTGCCAGGAGAGGGCTAATATCATGAATTATTGACATATTGAGTTGATTCTGAACTCATTTGTACCTGTATTAAATTGATTACCATCTTTATAATATTTGGTTGTGAGCATAACATCCTCACTACATACATACATATTCATGAGATCCTGGTACCATTGAGAAATACTATTTTTGAAAGAAAATGAAAAACCTTATAAAACCCTTGGTCTTGAACATTAGCCGCCAAGGTTGATTAGGATTGAAATTGAGATTTAAGAAAGTATATGGGTTGTGAACCCCCCATGGGTCCTGTCCTAGAAAAGGTGTAAACAAAAAGTCATGTGATGGCTTACATTCATCATGATCCACCCTCATTGCATTGCATTGCATTATATCGTTGTATTTCCTCAATGTGTTTGTTGTCGGGTACTTATTTTCTCTATATATATTTCATGTGTAACTTTCCTTTTGATTTTATATTGTAGAACTGTTAGTGGAGACGGTGTGAGCTACCGTTTGGGAAAATTTTTATTTGCGGGTGAAACGTGCTCATAGTATCTTTTACTTGTTTAGTTTTTCGCTTTGCTCAGTTAGCCTATGATACCTACTGAGTACAAGAGGACCGTACTCACTCCTACTTTTGTGCCCTTTTAGTGCAGATCCTAGTACGAGTGCGACTCGTAGTGGCTGATCTTATGCAATGAGAGTTGATATTTGAGGTATGAGTGAGCTCTAGAGTTCGGGGTAGATTTCGGACCTCCTCTTATTCTATCTTGTCTTTATTTATTTTCAAAGATAGGCTTATGTATTTTAGACTCATTTTGTAGTAGATGTTCTTTACACCAGTATCTTAAGGATTATGTATTTATTTTTGTTCAGAAATTTATGTTATTTATGTATTGTGGTCTAACTTCATTCTAGAAGTCTTGCATTTACTCATTTTCTCTTTGTTTATTTTTTTCCTTTCTTTTCAGGTTTTTGGCTTACCTACCAAGGCTGGGTCAAGGTAGGTGCCATTATGACCCCAACTTTTGGGTCATGACAAATTGGTATCAGAGCGCTAGGTTTACCGATCTTATAAGTGTAAGAGCAGGATGTCTAGTAGAGTCTCACGGATTGATATGTAGATGTCTGTATCTATCTTCGAGAGGCTATAAGATATCTTTAGGAAAAATTTCTCTAATGTGATTCCTTATTGTGAGGGTTGTTCATACCCAATATTGTAAACTTGTATTTTGCTATTTTGTACGCAGATGGTAAGGACTAGATCAAGAGATATTGAGGATGTTGAGCCAGCACCGGTTGTTAGGGGCCCAGCCACGGAGTAAGGCAGGGTTCGCGGTCGGTCCAGAGGTAGAGGTCGGGCAAAAGGAGCTGCTCTGGCTAAAAGACGTGCTAAGGTGGACTCTATCAAGCCTGAGATTGACTATGCCGAGGATGATTACTAGACAGCAGAAGTGGGACTAACTCAGGTCCCATAGGGTTCAATTGTTATCTCGGTGTTATAGGATTTATTGGTTCGTCTATTGAGTCATCTGGATGGTGTTCCCCATACTGGTGTTCCTTTGAGTATGTCGGATAATTCTCAGACTTCAGGTGGTATTTAGCTACCAGGGAAGGCTCCTACCTATGGTTTTCTGACTTTATGGATACAAACATCTTCTGTGGTACCCCTATAAGTTGATTCACTACCTAATAGGCTCAATTATTTCTTCTATTGCTTTAGGCCTTGTGATGTCCTCTGATGATTAAAAGAGGTTTGAGAGGTTCATTCACTTGGCTCCTCCAAAGTTTAGTTGTGCCATTGGAGAGGATTCCTATGAGGTTTTGCTTAACTATCAAGAGAGGTTGCATAACCTCGGATCCCTTAAGTCTCATGGTGTTCCTTATATGATGTATCAGTTGTCTGATATGTCTAGACAGAGGTGGAGGTCTCTTACTAGTTGTAGACCTTTAGGTTTGCCAGCTATGACATGGACCCAGTTTTCTAAGGCTTTTCTTGAGAGGTTCGAGCCCTATAGTTTGATGGCTCAGATGAGAGATAAATTTGATCATCTGGAGCAGGGCTCCATGACTATAACAAAGTATGAGGCCCATTTTCATGCACTATCTAGATATGCCACTACCAGTATCTCTACTGAGTCAAAGAAGATTAGAAAGTTTGTCAAAGGTTTGGCAAGTTATTATCAATTGGCTATAGTTTAGATGGTAGTGTCAAGGGATTTTTTCTATAGTATAGTAGAGCATGCCAAGTTGATTAAGTGGATTTGTCAAGGCACGCAGGGTGGTGATGGTGTTAAGAGGATCCATTATCAAAGTGAGTTCAGTGGGCATGCATCCCGAGGTTGAGATTTCTCTAGCAGAGGTACATATGATTATCATGGTAGACCAGTTCAGGTAGCTTTACAGGGTTTGAATAGTAGGTCTATGGTTTCTAGGACTTTAGGCAGTCAGTGGTCAGGTCATGTAGGTAGAGGCTCCAGCTTCAGTTCATCGAGTCAGGGATGGTATTTTGGTTCTTCTAGGCCCTCTCAGTGTGAGTCAGGTGGAATATAGTGTTACATATATGAGAAAATTGGTTATTTAGAGAGGGACTATCCTCAGCATGTACAGAGTCCTGCCAAGTGGGGTTCTCAACTTTAGTTTTGCCCTACTCCTACATCTACAGTCAGAGGTGGTTCACAAAGTGGCAGGGGTGGTACTAGAGGTGCTCGAAATGGAGCTCAGGGAGTTCATGGTAGTGGACGTGGGGTTGCTCAGTATAGAAGTAGGCGTGGTCAGTGCTATGCTATACTTGGGAGACTTGTGGCAGAGGCCTCTAATGTAGCCATCACCGGTATCATCTCAGTTTGCCATCGGTTTATTTCCATGTTATTTGACCCTGGGTCTATATTTTCCTAGGTGTCTACGTACTTTGCTACTGGTTTTAATGTTGCATATGAGTCCCTTGATGTGCCTATTTGTGTTTCTACCCTAGTAAAAGATTCTTTAATAGTGGATCGGGTGTACCGATCATATGTGTGACCTTTGAGGGGCGTGAGACCTAGATAGACTTGTTATCCTAGATATGGTTGATTTTGCTGTTATCTTGGGTATGGATTGGTTAGCTCCTTACTATGCAGTTTTAGATTGTTTTGCCAAGACCATGACATTAGCTACTCTGGGTGTCCCAAGGTTAGCATAAAAGGGTACGCCTAGTACGGTTCTGAAGGGAGTTGTATCTTTTCTACATATTTATCGTATACTAGAGAAAGGGTGTCTTTCTTATTTGGCTAGATTCATGACACTAGTGTTGGTTCACCGCCTCCCTTGGATACTATTTGAGTTGTTAGAGAGTTTCAAGATGTGCTTCCTATGGACTTACCGGGTATGCCTCCAGATCGGGATATTGATTTTGCTATTGATGTTGAACTGCGTACTAAGCCCATTTCCATTCCTCCTTAAAGGATGGCCCCGGCTGAGTTGAAGGAATTGAAGGAGAAGTTGTAAGATTGATTGGGCAAGGGTTTCATCAGACCTAGTGTGTCTCCTTGGGATGCTTCTGTCTTATTTGTGAAAAAGAAGAGTGGATCTACGCACATGTATTGACTATCGGTAATTGAACAAGGTAACGGTCAAGAACAAGTATCCTCTTTCTTACATTGATGATCCGTTTTACCTGCTTAGAGTGCCTCGGTGTTTTCTAAGATTGACTTGAGGTTTGATCATCACCAGTTGAGGATTAGAGCATCGAATGTCCTAAAGACGGCTTTTTGGAGTTGATATGGTCATTATGAGTTCTTGGTCATGTCTTTTGGATTGACCAATTCCCCAGCAACATTCATGGAGTTGATGAACTGAGTATTTCGACCTTATCTTGATTCCTTCGTACTAGTATTCATCAATTTTATCTTGGTTCATTCAAAGAATAAGGTTGACCATGTGAGAGACACTTGAGGACTGCACTTTAGAGATTGCGAGATGAGAAGTTATATGCTAAGTTCTCCAAGTGTGAGTTTTGGTTGGATTCTATTTCTTTCTTGGGCCATGTGGGGACCAAGGATTGTATTATGGTTGATCCGGCCAAGATAGTTGTAGTTTGTGATTTGGCTAGGCCCATCTATTCTACTGAGATTTGGAGCTTTATTAGGTTAGCGGGATATTATCGATGCTTTGTGCAAAGTTTCTCTTCTATTGAGGTTCCTTTGCCCAAGTGGACTCATAAGAAGATTGTGTTTCAGTGGTCAAATTCGTGTGAGAAGAGCTTTCAAAAGGTTAAGGAGTTGTTGACTTCGGCTCCTATCTTGACCTTGCCCAAGGAGGGTGTGGGTTTTACCATATTTTGTGATGCTTCCATAGTTGGCTTAGGAGGTGTGTTGATGTAGGAAGGTAAGGTGATTGCATATACTTCTCGACAGTTGAAACCTCATGAGAAAAATTACCCTACTCATGATTTGTAGTTGGCTGCAGTTGTTTTTGTATTGAAGTTGTGGTGACATTACTTTTATAGATTCCATTGTGAGATTTTCTCCAATCATAGTAGCCTTCAGTACTTCTTCACTCAGTAAGATCTTAATATGAGGCAGCGACGTTGGCTTGAGTTGCTCAAGGACTATGATCTCATAATTCTTTATCATTCGGGTAAGGCTAATATGTGTAGCAGATGCCTTGAGTCGGAAGGTGGCGAGTATGGGGAGTTTAGCTTATCTTTTGACCTAGGAGCTACCTTTAGCCTTGGAGGTCCAGTCATTAGCTAACCAGTTAGTTAGGCTTGATAATTTGACACCCGGACATGTTTTATCCTTTGTTGAGGCTAGGTCCTCCTTGATGGATCAAATTTGATCTCATCATCTTGATGATGATAGATTGAGGGTGATTCGTGATAGAGTGTTGAGTGGCTAGGCCAAGGAGGCATCTTTTGATTTTGATAGGGTTTTGAGCATTAGTGGCCGAGTTTGTGTGTCGAGAGTTGGTGGATTGGTTAGATTGATCTTGAGGAGACCCATTATTCTAGATATTCCATTAACCCAGAGGCAGCTAAGATGTATCATAACCTAAAGCTGCATTATTGGTGGGGAGGTATGAAGAAGGATATTGTGGAGTTTGTGGCTAGGTGTTTGAATTTCTAGCCGGTGAAGTATGAGCATTAACGAGTGGGTGGTATGATGCAGAAGATGTCTATTCCCGAGTAGAAGTGAGAGCGGATCACCATGGATTTTATTATTGGCCTACCCCTGACTTTAGGGAAGTTTGACTCTATTTGGATGATTGTGGATAGATTGACCAAATTAGCGTATTTTGTACATAAAAAGGCAAACTACAATATGGAGAAGTTGGCCAAGATCTACATCAGAGAGATTGTTCAATTGCATAGTGTCCCTGTATATCGTATCGAATCGAGGTAAAAGCATGGTGTCCTGTGTCTATCGTATCGGATAAAGGTACTCAATTTACCTCGAGCTTTTGGAGTACTATATAAGTGAGTTAGGAACTCAGCTTGATTTGAGCACAACTTTTCTTCCGCAAATGGATGCTCAGTCTAAAAGCACTACTCAGGTGCTAGAGGACATGTTTCAAACGTGTATTATGGATTTTGGTGGTCATTGGGACCAGTTCTTGCCCTTAGTAGAGTTCGCCTACAATAATAGATACCATTCCAGCATTCAGATAGTGCCTTTTGAGGTTTTATATAGGCGGAGATGTAGATCCCCCATGGGGTGGTTGAATTTTTTAAGGTGAGGCCTTGGGGCACAGATTTGTTGCGAGACTCGATGGATAAAGTAAGACTGATTTAGTTGAGACTAGTGGCTGTCCACAATAGGCAAAAGAGTTATGCCGACCGTTGAGCCCACGATGTTGCTTTCATTATTGAAGATCAAGTTTGTTGAAGGTTTCACCATGAAGGGGGTGATGAGGTTTGGGAATAAAGAAAAGCTTAGCCCGAGGTTCATTGGCCCTTTTGAGATCTTTGAGAAATATGAAGATGTGGTGTATAGGCTAGCTCTGCCTCCATATCTGTCAGGTATTCATCATGTATTCCATGTTTCAATGTTAAATAGATACCGTCCAGATGATACACATATGATTTGATGGGATTATATTGCCTTACACCATGATTTATCCTTCGAGGAGGAGCCCACTGCTATCCTAGACAGGCAGACTAGAAAGTTGAGCTCTAAAAATATTGATTCAGTAAAGGTTCAGTGGAGACATCGACCTGAAGAGGAGGCTACTTAGGAGGTCAAGTCCAATATGCGATGTAGATACCCCCAGCTTTTTACCGCTTCAGGTACTTTATTTAATTTTTAGTTCGAGGACGAACTTATATTTTAGTGGTGGAAAATGTAACAACCATAGTTGTGAATTAAACTTTTTATGTGTTTTGACCATTTTGCCCTTTCCTGTAGTTGTTATATGCTATTTAAGAGTTGTGGGGATGGTTTTCATGGTTTTCAACGCATTCAGGAGTGATTTGGGTGAGTTTGAGCCTCTTTAGAGATTTTTGAGCCATGAGTTGACTTCGGTCAACATTTTATGTTTCGAGTGTCAAACGGTGATTTGCACAGTCCCAAAGATCTAGAATGTCAATTTTGGGTTCGTAGCATAGTTAGTTTGGGTCTGGAGCCATTATTTTTACATTTCGAATCTTTTGACAAAAACTAGCCAACATAAGCCTAAAAAGGTCCCGGGGCTAAATTATTGTAAACGATCTCTTTTCAAAAATTTGACAGTGTCATTGAATTTGAAACACCAAAAATAGCCTGTAGTATGTCTGGGTTTTTTTTGTGAGGTCCCGAACGAATTTCGAGGGTTCAATCAGGAAAATTCTCCGAAAAAACCTCAAACTGCTGGTGCAATTTTTCTGGTGCATCAGCCCTTCATCACAATCGTGTGGACACGTGTTGCGATAGCGTGCATCAATGATCATCTTCATTGCAATTGCGTGGTAGGGGTACCGCGATCGCGATTGGTAAATTGGTGGACCGATTAGGTTTGACCATCGCGAGGCCTTCCTCTCGCGATCGCGATGATAAACTTAACTGCCAGTCAATATTGACCTTCGTAATAGTATTTTGGAGACCATGATTGCGAGATATTGTTCACCAGAACAGTATAAATTCCCCATTTTCTCAATTTCACCATTTTTGGACTTGGGAGCTTCGGGAAAGGTGATTTCAAAAGGGTTTCTTCTCCATTATTGTTTGGGTAACCTCTAAAACCTTGTTTTTTATAATTTCCTAGTGATTCTATTGTCAAAATGGTTTTAAAAAGATGACTTCAAGTTGGATTTTTGGGATTTTACCCGGTGAGCTTAAAATTGGTTTTTCTTCGATTTGAAGGTCGATTTCACCTCATTTTTACTTGGGTTTTCAAACATTTACTCCTTTTGATATGAGGATCATGTTTCTAAAATAAAATTCCAGATTTGCTCCTATTAATTTCAAATCTATTTTTCGAATAATTTTTGGACCCAATCTAAATATAGCCAATATGGGTATCATTAGGTCTCTTTTGATGTGTAGATTATATCTTTGATATATTTGGTTCGATCCGAGACCGCTCATGAAGGAAAGGCTCTGCGTTGAAGGTCTAGGCTTGGATTTCATCTCTTCAAGGTATGTTATGGTTGAACTTTCTTAATACTGGCTGGGTAGTTAACCATTCTTGTAAATCCTGCTATGGGTTGGAGAATTAGATGGAAAATTGTATTTTAGGATTATTATTGCTATCGTGTTGCCTGTGGGGGGGCCTTAGTTGCATATTGTTATTGACTTGAGAGTAATACTTGTAGTGATGCCCGAGTGAGGGATTTATTTGATATTATAGGCCTTATTTGTGCATTAAATGTCATTATTATCATTGTGAGGCACGTGCGGGGTTTTGAATAGATATTATAGACCTTATTTGAGCATTATTTGACTCTTATTATAGTAATACCCGAGTGAGGGGGTTTGAGATGATGTTATTGATGTCTTACATGACTATTCATTCTAGTGGTGTAGAGTGAGGGTTGACATCATGAATTATTGACATATTGAGTTGATTCTAAGCTTATTTATACCTGTATTAAATTGATTACCATCTTCATACTGATTAGTTGTGAGTATTACATCCGCACTACATATATACATATTCATGAGATACTGGTACCACTGAGAAACACTATTTTCAAAAGAAAATGAAACACCTTATAAAACCCTTGGTCATGAACACTCGCCAACAAGGTTGATTGAGATTAAGATTTGAGAAAGTATATGGGTTGCAAACCCCCCATGGGTCTTGTCTTGAAAGCGCTGGGGCTCAGAAGGTGCATACGAAAAGTCATGCAATGGCTTACATTCATCATGATCCACCCTCATTGCATTGCATTACATCGTTGTATTTGCTCTATGTGTTTGTTGTCGTGTACTTAGTTTCTCTATATATATTTCGTGTGTAGCTTTTCTTTTGACTTTACATTGTACAACTGTTAGTGGAGATGGTGTGAACTATCATTTGGGAACTTTTTGTTTGCAGGTGAAATGTGCTCATAATATCTTTTACTTGTTTAGTTTTATACTTTGCTCAGTCGGCCTATGATACCTAATGAGTACAAGTGGACCATACTCACTCCTATTTTTGTGCCCTTTCGGTGCAGATCCTAGTAGAAGTGCGACCTGCGGTGGTTGATCTCATGCTGTGAGAGTTGATATTCGAGGTACAGGTGAGATCCAGAGTTCGGGGCGGATTTCGGACCACCACTTATTCTATCTTGTCTTTATTTATTTTCAGAGACAGGCTTATGTATTTCAGACTCGATTTTATATTTGATGCTCTTTACACTTATGACACTAGGTTTTGGGAATTTTATGTATTTCGTTAGAATCTTTTCATGTTATGGCTTGACTTTGTTCTAGAAGTATCGCATTTACTCATTTTCTCTTTGTTTATTGTTTTTCCTTTCTTTTCGGGTTTTTAGCTTACCTACCAAGGCTGGGTCGAGGTAGGTGCCTTCATGACCCCAACTTTTGGATCGTGACATAAGCCCAACACCAAATAAGAATAAGGAATACGATAAGGAAATAGATAGAACCCAATACGAGACTTCATAAGAAAGTCAGACCATATATATAAGTAAACAACAATATCTAAAACTGAACAAAATACAACTCTAATCCCAAAATCTGATGTCATGAGTAAAGAGCACTATAACTGATAAAGAGTATAAAAATACACAAGTCTGTCTCTGGAAAGTAAAATAAAGATAATAAGGATAGATGAAGTCCGAAATCAAGCCTCGAATGAGGAGCTCACCCATACTCCAAATCAGCCTCGAACACAGCATAAATTCACACTCTACGAGTCAAACTCAAACTAGGATCTACACCAAAAGAGCACAAAAAGTAGAAGTGAGTAAGGGTCACTTGTACTTTGTAGGTATCATAGGCCAACTGAGCAAAGTAGAAAAAACTCGACAAGTAAAGGATCATGAGCACGCTTCCACCAACATACAGAAAAGATCTCAATAGTGGCTCAAACCATATCTCCTAACAGTTCTACAAGTATAATATTAGTATAATACTATACAAATATATATATATATATATATATATATATATATATAAGAAGTCTAAATACATGATGTCAAACATGTAAAAGAAATGTAAAGTAATGCAATGCAATGGCCATGTTGTAATGTCTCAATATCACCTCGTATACACCTTCTGAGCGAAAGCTTCCAGGATAGGACCCCAAAGCTTAAAAATAGAAGAATGGAATAAAAAAGAAGAAAAAGATATTTATACCCGCAATGTCACCTAGGCGGTAAAATGGTTGCCTTTGAGACGTTGCCTGAGCAGCCAGACTACTGCCTACCACTAAGGCGGTAGTCACTTGCCATGCAGGCGACCCATTAGCTACTAAGGCGATGATGCTGGAAAGTTTGGGCTTCCGCTAAGGTGTTCTTTGGTCCGCCTAGGCGCTACTGCTAAGGAGACCAAATGGCCGCTTAGGCGGTTGCACCAAAAACCAGCTGAAACATTGCTAAGTAAAAATAACTCTGAATGGACCCTCGAAATTCGATCGAGAGTCAGTAAAAGTAATACAATAATGATACTAGGCTAATTTCAAAGTTTCAGACTCAATGAAACCATCAGATTTATCAAAAGAGGTCGTTATCAACAAGTTAATCCCTCGAAACCCCTTTTAGGCTATTTTAACTAGTTGCTCGTCTAAGAGGTCAAATCTCTAAATAAAGGCTCAAAAATCAAACCCACTATGCCACTAATACAAAATAAACATTTCGGATCTAATGAAACTGAAAAAATCACCATCTGACGTTCAAAACACAAAATGTTGACCAAAGTCAAATTAATCACTTATAAGGCTACTCAAAATCTCAAACTCACTCAAATCACTCCCGAATGCTTTGCGTAGCGTGTCAACCATCTCCATAACTTATAAATAATATATAACAACTACGAAAAAGGGCAAAACAATCAAAATATAGAAAAAGCTAAAAGTCACAATAAGGGTTGTTACATTATGGGGGGCCGAGTAGGCCATAGTTTGATGGTTGAATCGCTTGTTATTTGTATTGGTTGAATCAGGAATAGGGGAAGTGGATATGAGCTACACAGGTAGTGTGGTTTCTTGAGCTGAAGATTTTGCAAATATTAAGTCTGTGGTATTATGGTTTTGATTTTGGTTATACTATTTTTGTTGTTATGTCGCCTCACATGCTCGGTACATTATTTCATACTGATGCCCCCATTACCTGGGGACAGGTATGGTTGGTATGCTTCGGTTTTTTCAGAGTTGTTTAGTTTGGAGTCCTCTTCTACTTTGTGTAGCTGATGGGTATGTCGGAGCCCTGCCCTAACTAGTCATTAGCAATTCTTCATATTAGAGGCTTGTAAACATCGGTTGTGTGTCTGGTAGTCAGTTATAGTCTGGTTGACTTTGTATTATACTTTTGATATAGTTCAAGATTATTTATGTTGCGTTTCATTTCGTTTGGCTTTGACTTGAAGGCCCACCGATGTTGCTTGGTTTAGTTCCTGTTGGTTTGCTCAATAAAGTGTGGCACTGGGTGCTAGTTGTGCCTCCCCAGTTTTGAGGCGTGACATTAACACCATGGAAAAATTAATAAATCAAATTAAGACTATAATCTTCATTTTTTATTTGTAGAACCATCGCTCAAGACAATAAATTTAAACATAACACTATTATTATTGAGGCACAACCGACAACTTATGTATTAGCTTGCATTTACCCTCTCGCATAATTAATTACTGCACAAGAACTTATTGTCATACACGTTGGTACTAATGTCTCGAGGCCAAGGGGAAGAGCCAACTTTGGGCCAGGGGGTTCATCCGAACCCTCTTTCGGTGGAAATTATACTATTTATATATGGTTACAATTATTTTTTTATGTATGCATAGTAAATGTTGAACCCTATTTGGCTAGTTTGTACGTTTACTTCTGAACCCCCTTAGTGAAAATCATGGCTCTGCTATTATAAGACTCGAGAGATAATATAAATATGGCTACAATATCCGATGAAGTCTGGTCTCGATTACTACTATGGCAGAGTGTGTCAAGGACTACAATGATCTAGCAGGAGGAGCTACAATAGGCTTACTTACACGCCCAAGGCAGAGGACCTTCAACAAATATATAACAGATGTGTCTAGCAGCTCCTGTATACTTGGTATGGGTAGAGAGAAATCAAAGGATATCCCTGCTAAGGCCAACACAACGCAAGAATCCTAACAATGTGCTCAACTCAAAAATCACGGTATAGTAACAAAGTAAAAGTTATTTGAAAATTAATTTTCATGGTTGATGTATATTTCATAATTTGAACATATTATTGACCCTCAACTAGCCAAATTTGATGGTCTACCAAAATATTAAAGTCAGTCATTAAGTATTGGTTTAACATCAACCTTTTTAAGTTGATGAAACATAAAACTTTTTAAGTTGATGGTCACAAGGGCGAATCTATGTATGAAAAATGGGTCATGGGAACCCATGGTCATCCGACAAAACTTGATATATTATTTAAAATAATATCATGTATTAAGTGAAGGAACCTATGCTCACCAATGACTGGGTGGTTCACTGGTTTTGGCGTGGGTTTTATTTGCAAGGTTGAGGGATCGAATCCCAAAACCTGCAGTCGGCCTTATTTTGCGTTTTAAAGCAGCCAACATTCTTTTTTTTGTGTTTACAAAAAAAGCACTACTCTAAAACTTAAAAGTCTAAGGCGCTATTTTTTTTCTTTTTACTTCTAAAGCTAAAACACTACTCTAAAGCCTAAAACTTAAAAAGTCCTAGGTTGCTTTTTTTATTAGGCTTACTTCACAAAGATAAAGAACAGAAGCAACCTTAGAACTAACTTCCCACTTCCCATCCATTACCACCAATTAGCCAAGACGAACTAACGAAGTACAACAAGTGAAATCACCATTGCAAAAGGTAAAATTGATATCACATTCCTTCCTTTTTGTTCATGATTTTCTCTTCTTAGTAAGTAAACTAGAAAGATCAAAATATCCAAATACATGGGCTTTAATTTTAAGGTTTTCATAAAAAATTAAGGGATTGTTTGGTAGAGTGTATTGAAAAAAAAATTAAAATACATGCATTAGTATTGTGTATTAGTAGTACTTTGTTTGGTATATTTTTTAGCCTATGTATGACTAATGCTTGCATTAGTTATGCATATTATTGTGTATTGAGATGTGTATTATTAATACCTTAAAATTCATCGTATTAGTAATGCAATGGATTTTAATGCATGCATTAATATGATTAAAGACACAATTAACCAGTAAAACCTTTTCCACATCATTTCCACCATATTTGTGGTGATTATTTTGTAAACAATTACCTTTTTTTTAAAAAAAGTATGCAATACATGTTCTTTTTAAAACACCAAACCAAACACTGTATGACAAAAATCTCATCATAACTAATGCAAACATAAATAATACTTGCATTACTATTGCAAACATTACAAGCATAAATAATACTTGCATTACTATTGCAAACATTACTAATACATCATATTTTGCACTATTCTTATACACCCTACCAAATGACCCCTAAGTGTGAAAAGAATATTTTCCTCAATGAAGCTCCTTAAAAATGATCTACATAATAGCATTGGTGAAGAATTTTTGAATGATCGTTTAGTTTGTAAGATAGAGCGTAAGATATTTGCAACCATAAGCAATGATGCTATTATAGATGGTTTTCAAAATATGAAGTCTCGTCGAGTACAATTGTAAACTGATGAAATTTTTTGTGATAATGTAATTAATTATCTTTTTCTCAGTTGTTATCATTATAAAATTTTAAATCTTATCTTCAAAGTAATGGTGCACCCGTCTTCTTGAAATCCTAGATTCCCTTCTGGATGGTCAACTATTTTATTAAAGTCCGTAGTCATTGATTCGTTGAATGTCAACATACCTAGTTGATGGTCTACCATGTTTCAATGGAATTGTCAACGTGCAATGGGCTAAGTTGTGATTAATTATAAATTGAATATCAAATGATTATAGTTGATAGTCTACCAAATTTTACCTTTTGCGCGCCTTTTTAGTTCCTTCTCTTTCTGCATAGTGGCTTTGGTAGGCGATGGGAGACTTGGGTCATGTTATAGGTCAGGGCTAGGGCTCGGAGGGCAGTATGCGTTTGGGTTAGGGTCTGGTTTTGGGAGGAGCTCGGGGTTGGGGGCGAAGGGTATTAGGGTTAAGCGGGACACGGGAGCCTATAGGTTGAGAGTTGGGTCTTGGAACATAGGAACTCTTCAAGGTAAGTCCCATAGAGCTTGTGAAGATCCTTAGGAAGAGGACGATTAGTATAGCCTGTGTCCAGGAGACCAAGTGGGTAGGGACCAAGGCGAGGGATGTGGACGGGTATAAGTTGTGGTACTCGGGTAGCGTGATGCATAGGAATGGGGTAGGTATCTTAGTAAACGAAGAGCTTAGGGGGTAGGTGGTGGAGGTCAAGATGGTTAATAATAGGTTGATGATGATTAAGTTGGTCATTGGTGAGTCTACATGAAACGTTATTAGTGCTTATGCTCTGCAAGTGGGTTTGGATGAGGAAGAGAAGAAGAACTTTTGGGAAAATCTGGAGGAGGTGGTAAGAGGCGTTCCAGGCACCGAGAAGCTTTTCATAGGAGGTGATTTCAATGGGCATATCGGGTCTTTATCAAGAGGTTATGAAGATGTGCATGGAGGTTTCGGTTTTGGGGAGAGGAATGAGGGAGGAGCCTCACTTTTGGATTTCACTAGAACTTTTGGTTTGGTGGTGGCGAATTCGTGCTTCCCCAAGAAGAAGGACCACCTTATTACCTTTCGTAGTTCGGTAGCCAAGACGCAGATAGACTTTGTGCTCCTTAGGAAGGGGGATAGAGTGCTATGTAAAAACTGTAAGGTCATACCTAGCAATAATCTTTCGACCCAACATAAGCTATTGGTGATGGACGTGGAAGTCAAGAAGGGCAGAAGGAATAGGACTGTGGAGGATCGACCCAGGATTAAGTGGGGGAGTTTGGATTTGGCCAGTGCTTTAGAGATAGGGGAGAAGTTGTCGAATTTGGGGGCTTGGGAGAGTACAAGGGATATGGATAGTATGTGGGAGAAGACTGCTAGTTCCATCAGGGAGTCAGCGAGAGAGGTGTTGGGGGTCTCGAGAGGCCGAGCTGGCAAGTACCGGGGGGAATGGTGGTGGAACGAGGAAGTCAAGAGGAAGGTGGAGACTAAGAAGGCGGCCTATGCGAAGTTGGTGGAAAGCAAGGATGACGAGGAGAAGCGGATGAAAAGGGAGGAGTATAAGTTATCTAGGAAAGAGGCGAAGCTAGCAGTTACAGCAGCGAAGACGGCAGCTTTCGAGCGCTTGTATGCGGCTTTAGAAGAGAAAGGTGGGGATATGAAGTTGTATAGGTTGGACAACGCTAGGGAGCGAAGGGCACGTGATCTTGATCAGGTGAAGTACATCAAGGGTGAAGATGACAGAGTGTTAATGGATGACACCAGCATTAGGAGGAGGTGGCAGTCGTATTTTCACGGACTTTTGAATGATGAAGGAGGCGAAAGTTTGGTGTTGGGGGAATTAGAGCACTCGGAGAGGCATCATGATTATGGTTATTGTAGGCATATTAAGGTGGAGGAGGTCAAGAGGGCTATTAGTAGGATGCGTAGGGGTAGGGCGACTGGGCCAGACGAGATTCCGGTGGATTTTTGGAAGAGTTCTGGCAGGGTAGGTTTAGAGTGGCTGACAAAGTTATTTAACGTCATTTTTAGGACGACGAAGATGCCGGAAGCTTGGAGATGGAGTACGATGATTCCTCTATATAAGAACAAGGGTGACATTCAGAGTTGCAACAACTATAGGGGAATCAAGTTGTTGAGCCATACTATGAAGGTGTGGGAAAGGATGGTAGAGTTGAGGCTTAGGAGGATCGTGACTATTTCGGAGAACCAGTTCGGTTTCATGCTAGGTCGCTCGACTACCAAAGCCATACACCTTGTGAGGAGATTGGTGGAGAGGAAGAAGGACTTGCATATGGTGTTCATTGATCTGGAGAAGGCGTACGACAAAGTCCCCAGAGAGGTTCTGTGGAGGTGCTTGGAGGTTAGAGGTGTGCCTGTGGCGTACCTTAGGTCGATTCAGGACATGTACAATGGAGCGAAGACACGTGTAAGGACGGCAGGAGGAGATTCAAAGCACTTCCCTGTTCTGACTGGGCTGCACCAGGGGTCGACTCTTAGCCCTTTTTTATTCGCCTTGGTAATGGATGTTTTGACACGGCGGATTCAAGGAGAGGTACCTTGGTGTATGTTATTTGCAGACGATGTAGTGCTTATTGACGAGTCCCGAGGAGGAGTTAATGATAAGTTGGAGGTTTGGAGACAGACCTTAGAGGCGAAAGGGTTTAGGCTGAGCAGGACCAAAACAGAGTACTTGGAGTGTAAGTTCAGTGCTGTGACACAGGAGGAGGACGTGGTGGTGAAGATGGAGTCTCAAGCCATTCAGAAGAGGAGTAGTTTCAAGTATCTGGGATCTATGATTCAGGGGGATGGAGAGATTGACGAGGATGTCACGCACTGTATTGGTGCAGGATGGTTGAAGTGGAGGCTAGCTTCGGGAGTTTTGTGTGATAAGAAGGTGCCTCTGAAGCTTAAGGGTAAGTTCTACAGAGTGTCCGTCCATCCGGCTATGCTGTATGGCGCGGAGTGTTGGCCAGTTAAAAACTCCAACATCCAAAAGTTGAAGGTAGCGGAGATGAGGATGTTGCGATGGATGTGTGGACTGACCAGGAGGGATAGGGTTAGAAACGAGAGTATTCGAGAGAAGTTGGGAGTGGCTTTGATTGACGACAAGATGCGAGAAGTGAGGCTACGATGATTCGGGCATGTATTAAGGAGGTGCACGGATGCTCCAGTACGGAGGTGTGAGAGACTGGCTGTGGATGGTTTTAGGCGGGGTAGAGGTAGGCAGAAGAAATATTGGAGGGAGGTGATTAGGCATGACATGGAACAGTTAGAGCTTACAGAGGACATGACCCTCGATAGGAAGGTGTGGAGGGCGCGGATTAGGGTAGAGGGTTAGGGAGTAGGGAGACGTACGTATTTGTAGGAAGGAATGTTTGTTTGTATCTGTGCCTGCTGTTTTTTAGCAGATTCTGGTTTGCGTAGCTTTGGTGATGATTGTGATTTCCGAATGAATAGTTTATAGTATTACCCTGTGAGTGTCTTGCTTCTTGTATTACCTAGCACTATGTTATCTATTTTGTTGTTTGTTTTTTGTCTTGTTTTTGTTGGATATTGTTATCTGTGTCGAGCCGGGGGTCTATCGAAAACAGCCTATCTACTTCACCTGAGGTAGTGGTATGGACTGCGTACACTTTACCCTCCCCAGACCCCACCTGGTGGTAATACACTAGGTATGTTGTTGTTGTTGTTGTAGTCTACCAAATTTTAAAGTTATCCACAAACAAACGGAGATGCCTAATAAAGTGCTCAACTCGACATTCACATAATAGTGACAAATTAGATGTTATTTGAAAACTAATTTTTATGGTTGGTGTACATTTGTTGTCGATGTCAAGTATATTCCATCAACTATGTTTATTTGACGAGCAACCACTGAAGTTTTGGTAAGCAATTTACCAATGAGAATGTGATCGGCTGCAAAATAAGTATAGATCTGAAATGTAGTCACATCATCATTAATTGTTTTTTTCTTTTGGATAGCTAAAAAACAACTATTGGATAGCTTAAAAAACAACTAAGGAGAGTGGATACATGGTCAAAGTGAAGCCCATAGAGGGCTCTACATACACAAAGGGTACCAGAGTAATTTCATAGGTCTTTCGTGTCATTCGTGACACTTGGTTCGTGACGTTGTTATTTAACCCTCTTTTTGAGTGACTTTGTTTTTTGTCCTCCATAAGAAAAGTCCTACAAAACTAGTCTTCTTTCTTTTTTATGTATTGATCAAAAACTTATTTACTCCTCTATATCTCAAATATTTTTAAACAACTCTTCATGCTCATTTGTCTTTCAACTTCTTTTTTTTTCTGTTTTATTTTTTTTTCCTCTTTTATTTTTTGTTTTGTCCTTTTTTCTCAACCTTTATTTTTTTCTTTTATTCTATTTTTCCTTTTATCCTCTCAACTTCTTTTTTTTGTTTTGTTTTCTCTTTTTTATTTTCTTTGATTTTTATTTTTGATTTGTTTTGATTTTTTCTTTTTTAAAATTTTATCAACCTTTATTTTTCTTTTATTTTTTCTTTTTCCTCACCCTTTATTCTTTTTCTTTTCTTTTTTTCCTTCTATTTTCTTTTCTTCGATTCCTTCCAAACAACAAGTTCCCATGGACAAGATTTGACATTACCACATTGTGTCTAAATTTTTGAGATGTTCTATAACTCTTGCCTTAAAGGCAAGACTTAGCCCAATGACTTTTAAACAAGAAGTTACGTCTCATGGGCAAAAGTTGACCATATTGTGTTTTGATTTATGAGATGTTCTCTAACTCTTGCCTTAGAGGCAAAACTTAGCCTAAGGACTTTCAAACAACAAGTTACGTCCCATGGGCAAGAGTTGACACTACGACATTGTATTTTGATTTATGAGATGTTTTCTAACTCTTGCCTTAGAGGCAAGACTTGGCCAACCAAAGGAACAAGTTATGCCTGTTGAAAATAATAATTCAAAGTTGGAGTAGGAATCCTAAGTTGTTTAGGATTTAATTTTGATATTTATTTATAGGAATAAATTTGGTTTCTAGTATTATAAATAGGGTTGCTCTGTCACATATTTCATGTAAGGAGAATAAGAAGAATTATTTGAGTTTATTGAATAAAATTTTTTCCTTCAATGCCCCACGGGCAAGAGTTAACACTACCACATTATGTCTGATATATGAGATGTTCTATAATTCTTGCCTTAGAGGCAAGACTTGGCCCAAGGACTTTCAAACAACAAGTGACGCCCCATTGACAAAAGTTGACACTACCACATTGTGTCTTGATTTATGAGATGCTCTCTAACTCTTGCCTTAGAGGCAATACTTAGCCCAAGAACTTTCAAACAACAAGTTACCCCCCATTGGCAAGAGTTGACACTACCACATTGTGTCTTGATTTATGAGATATTCTCTAACTCTTGTCTTAGAGGCAAATTAGCCCAATGACTTTCAAACAACAAGTTACGCCCCATGGACAAGAGTTGACACTACCACATTATATCTTGATTTATGAGATGCTCTATAAGTCTTGCCTTAGATCAAGGACCTCCCAAAAAAATAAGTTACTCCCCATGGGTAAGAGTTAACGCTACTTCGTTATGTCTTAATTTATGAGATACAATATAACTCTTGCCTTAGAGGCAAGACTTAACTTAAAAATTTCTAAACAACAAGTTATGCCCCACGAGCAAGACTTGACACTATCACATTGTGTCTTAA
This sequence comes from Capsicum rhomboideum, assembly GCA_031232105.1. NCBI lineage: Eukaryota > Viridiplantae > Streptophyta > Magnoliopsida > Solanales > Solanaceae > Capsicum > Capsicum rhomboideum. The sequence continues at coordinate 102,966,015 of CP124718.1, forward strand.
TTTATGAGATGTTCTATAACCTTACCTTAGATGCAAGACTTATCCCAAATGACTTTCAAACAACAACTCACGCCCTTAAATTTACTTCAATGTCAAAGAAAGAAGATCATCTCTACGGATTATCCAACTTTCTGTTTATTAGCAAAAAATAATAGAAGTTGAAAAAAAAAAAGAGAGAAAAGACAAAAAAATAAAGATTGAGGGAAAAAAAAGAAAAAAAAAGAGAAAAAGAGAAGAAAAAAATAAAGATTGCGAAAAAAAAGAAAAAAGAGAAAAAGAGAAGAAAAAAATAAAGATTAAGAAAAAAGAGAAGAATAAAAAAACAAAAAACAAAAAAAAGAAAAAAAAATAAAGGTTGAGAAAAACAAAAATGAGAAGAAAAAATAAAAATAAAGTTTGAGAAAAATTTAAAAAATGAGAAAATAAAAAAATAAAAAATAAAATAAAAATAAAGATCGAGACAAATGAATTAAAAAAAATAAAAAAAAAATAATGTTTGAGAAAAAAATGAAAAAGAGAAGAAAAATAAAAGTTGAGAAAAATGAATTAAAAAAGAAGAAGAAAAAAAGAGAAAATAAAAAATAAAAATCAAGGGGAAAAAAAAGAAGAACAAAAAAAAAAATAAAAGATGAGAGACAAATGAATATGAAAAATATAAAAACATTTGAGGTATAGAAAGACAAAAAGGTACTTGTTTTATACATAAAAAGGAAGGAAGGTTAGTTTTTAAAGATTTTTCTTATGGAAGATAAAAAAATAAAGTCACCCATTATAGGGGTCATTCCATGTAATTTCCTGGTTATTTATTGTAATTCCTGAAAAATGATTGATATGTTTTAATTAAAATGGGCCAGATTGTTCCATATCCTAGTGGGCTATACTACAGACACGGGCTAAAACCTCCATTTCGTTCCTTATTCAGAACTATAGGCCCATTTTGAACAATTTTGCCTCCTTAAAGAAACTAGGGTTAGGGTTATAGTTCTTCGTGCCTATAAAAGCAAACAACTTTATCATCTTTTCCAATCATAAACTCTCAGAGGTAAACAAATACTTGTAGTATTTTGTTACTGTCCACCATTTCTTTGTTTTGTTTTTTCATGTTTGTTTTTCTTATGCTATTTATTATTAATTAGAATTAAGAAAAAAAGCCAATTAGCAGAGCAAGTGCGTTAAACAAATGATGACGAACACTTGCATTGAAGGTTGGCGATATCAAATAAGCGATTCTCCGTGCCTTTCAAATAGTTGGTCATTTTGATTATGGCCTCGAACAAATCGCTAAATTTTCCCTATATTACTACTTTACCATGTTTTCTCTTTATTTTCATAAGAGATTTGAAAAAAATTATTCCCTCTGTTTCATTAAGTAAATATTTTGTAAAGTTAATCAAATTGTTCTTTTTAGAAAAGTAATAAATAATAAATACTATCTTTAAAATTAGATGGGATCAATGAGGATAAAAGAAGAATTGTGTCTTTAAATAGTCGCTAAATAGGAAAGTGTGACATACGAGATGGATAAAAAGAAAATGTGTGTGCCACATAAAATAGAATAGAATGGAGGGAGTATTTTTTTCTATTCAAATCGTAAAAAAAAAAAGGTTAAAAATCACTTCCTCCGAACAAGCATGTTAGACCTGTTATTTTGTGTCCGTTAGAATACATGTTCTTATTACTAAGTATTTTTCTCTATATTTTCATGTATGAACAAAGCAACGTGAGGCCTTTTATTTTTTATCCATTTAATTACATGTTAATCCGTAATTTCTTTAAAAATACAGAACTAAATTTCTAGGTTTTTGGGTAAATTTTTGTTTGGATAATCAGTCACTTTTCAAGAAAGAAACTAAAGTTTTAGATGTTTCCCGTACCTATAAAAAGATTTTATGTGTTGGAAACTACAGTCGAATTAGACAAACTTTTGTGTGATATAAAACTTTACCACTCCCTTCATTCAGGAATTTATTTTGGCTGGTTTTGATTTAGCCTAAAGGTGGCAAAATCAAATTCAATCTGTCCAACTCGATCGAATTTGTTCAGGTGACCCCAACTTTGGTTGGATTCTATATTTAACAACGATCGCTTTATATTTTATTACGAGGTGTAATTTAGGCAACATTAGTAGGACCTATGGATATCACCTCTTTCGGTGCGTGGTTCCCAGACAGAGAATTAAAAGTTAGTAAGAATTTGGCGGATTGAATTATAATTGTTATAACTCGTTACTCAATTTGTTTTGACCTAAATAAATTTGGATCGGATTGGGTCTTGACCTGTTTTAACCTGTCCAAATTTGATCCAACCCACCTAATTGTCACTCCTATTTTAGCCTAAAGAAACTTTGAATTACGTGATTTTTTTTTAAAATAAAGACATGAACTATATATCAAAATATTCTTTAATAATCTTGCAATCTTAAATATATGAAAGTTAAAACTAAAGAGAAAAATTGGCAATTGTTTAAAACAACAAATTAAAAGAAAAGGCAACATAAACAAATTGAAACGGCGGAGTATATTATGGTTCTCTACTCCTAATAGAAAAATGTCAATTAATTGAGTTAGGACTTTAGGTGGTAATTTGAGTGAAATGGAAATATGGCAGCCGGAAGGTCTGAATTCTGAAAGAATTGGAAGAACTTGAAAAAAAGTTCAAAAGTGAAAAGGTTGGTCAAAAAAATGTGAATAAATGAATGCACTCTGGACACTTTTCAAGCAAAGTGCACCAAATAATACTCCCCGTTTTAAAAAGAATGTAATATTTTTCTTTTTAATTTGTTTAAAAAAGAATGATCTTTTTTTTTTTTAACAATTCTTTAATTCTAACTTTCCACATGACATGTTTAAGACCACAAGATTAAAGGACATGTTGGTACATTTGACACAACTTTAATTTATGATCACATGATTCAAAAGTTTTTTTATTTTCTTAAATTTCATATCAAATTAAACTAGGTCATTTTTTTTTAAACGGAGGGAGCAACCTTTTAAGTTAGCGCGCAAAATTGCACAAGTTGTTCACATTTTTGACAGTTTAGGATTTATTTGAATTGAGGCTAATGTTAGAAAATTTAAAATTTGAAAATAAACCTGATCTTTTGGATATCAGATTTTGAAATAATAGCTGGATTTTTGATAAGTTGACAGGAAAAGATGATAACTGAGACCTTTAAATATAACTTTTCTTAAAGATAACCATTCCAAAATAAGCCAATAAATACTTCTTTTTTTTGAAAAAATTATTGGACCTAGCAATCTCGATCCACATATTATTCTTTATAGAGTACTTTAAAAAAATTATGTAACATAGCAAAATTATGCAATTTTATAGCATATATGCATTTGCATATGTTTCTAAAAATCATAGCGTGATTGTCCACACATACATGATACATCTTCATGATTTTCAGTTAGGATGAGATATTATATGCGCATGTACATGTATTCTGCTACATTTTGCTATTAAATAGGATTTCAATTAGAATGAGATATAATATACACGCAGATACATGTATTTTGCTATGTTTTGAAATCAACGTGTTGCTACGTTTTGAAATGTAGCAAAATTATTTTTTTTCAAATATGTATATATAAATTGAACTAAAAGCAACGGATTGGTTGAACATGCTTTAGATATTTCAATCACAAATTTCATTTTCTTTCTTTTTCTCAAACCAAAGAATTGGGAGCTAAGTATTGGATCATAGTAAAATCTTCTTATGACCTCTGCATTATTATACATTAATTCTATGAATACCATACAATAGTTCATGCACTCATATAACAAACAAACAAAATGAACTCCACAAGTTAATAAGAATCTCCAAGAGAAGTAAAAAAAAAGAAAAGAGAAGAAATAGAGAACATACAAAGAACAACAATCACACAAATCTGTTAAATGGTCTCCTCCCACCAACAACCGCGGGCATCGAAACAGTTGAATCCACACTTATATGATCCGCCATGGACTCATGTTTATCGACTTCTTTTCGAGAAGTAGAATCCTTTCCAGTTCCTTTGCTCCACTTTGATGACCAAATATTTGGAGTCAAAGGAAAGGAAAATCTTTTCTTTGTATCACTGGATTGTTTTTCCGGATTTCTCTCCTTAGGATTGCTATTTGCTCTGGCTTTAGCTTTAGCTGAGGCAGTTTGTGACATGTAATGTGGTACTGAAAAAGGAGGACAACTCGTGAGGCTATCATCGTCCTTCAATGGAAGATCAAAAGGGTAGTTAGCAGCACTAGCTCGAGCTCTTGAGTACTTTAGATTTGAGTTGTTCATCGGTGGTGTTCTACTCGAAGTATGCATCTGTTTTCCCCTTGTTGGAATTGCTGACTTGGTCGACATTGGTGTGACCGATGATTCATGGTTATCGTAATCAGATAGTATCCGTCTGAAATTAATGTTGTTTACAGGCGTTGGACTTGGTTTGTGCTCTGAAATAGCCCTTGTTGGTGTTAGTTTGATATCTTTCACAGCAGCAGGACTCTTGTTAACGTTTCCTGAAGGTAGTTGACGTTCCAACCAATTCCACCACCATGGAAAACCATTACTTCCCATGTCCAAAGCTGATTTTGGATCATTTTTCCATAGCTGATAAAATAGATAATTTAACAAGGTTACCTTGAAAACTTAGTAAGAGAGATACTTAATTGCCAAAATGTACTTAGCAAAGACCAATAACAAAAAACAACTATCAAGACCTTGAACATCAGTCGCCAGCAATCTGTAGAGGCCAATGGACCATATGTTTCATGAACTCATCATTTTTTCAACACGGAGCATATATATATGTGTGTGTGTGTGTGTGTGAAAAATTACTACGATGACAGTAAATGTTAAATTCTACCTGGTGAGAATATGCATATGCCATTGCTCTCTCCCTCTTGATGACTGCCTCTACTTTTTTCCTCAGCCTTCCTTCTACTTCTTCTTTGGTCAGCAAACTATCATCCCAATTATCATGGTTACCTGCCTCACACTATACCAACATTGTTCATCAAACATCACAGGAAAAGTTAAGAAATCTATTCGCATAACTAAGAACGTCAAGAGTTTTAATTTGAGTACTCCTGATATCCCTGCATCCAAATGATGATGTAATAATAGTAATTTTGTCGTAGCTTAACAACACCTATGTAAATAGGGAGCCATTATTTGAAAAATCACACAATTTAAAACAAACCAACTTGGTCCCAACAAATATCAGGAAAAGAATGGTACAAACTATCACCACTAAATTGGAGAAAACTCATGAAGATGGTCCAAACATACCAGCTGAGTCCATTTACTGATGGTGCTCTCGACTTCCTTGTCATTCCTGTACGCTTGGTGTTGAAGTGCTTGGTTTTCCAACATTTGGATCCTCCTCGACTGAATTTGAGTTTGGACCCTAACAAGAAGTTGCATCTGCTTCATGGCATTTGCTGTTTGCTTTTTTACATTACTACTTCGCACAACTCCTTGAAGCCTTACTAAACCCCTCAAAGCTCTAAAATTCCTCCTTGCCTGTAAAAACATAAAAGCACTAACATCTATTAAAGCAGAAGAAATGGGATTTTGGATATCGATATGGATATGGTTATTGGTCAGGCAAACGAGACTTTGAACTCGACATTGTACGACTGAATACAAACATGTCTCACTAAATTTAAGTTATATTATTGAAACTGCAGAGTTATCTCCTCCAAATCTGCACAGTTACAAGAATATAGGAAAAATAGATAAAAATCTTTTACTATACTCAGTATTGGTAATAGGTGAGACAGTGAAATATTAGATATTTGTAGCCTTTTTGATAAATGAACCAGTTGTTAAAATTCCGTATTATATGCAACTAATGCAAGTTCTTGCTGATGGTAGAAACTGGGGGAAGAATCTGCCCTGAATTGGATTTTCAGGAACATATCGATTGAGAGAGAATTGAATTGGATTTGGTTAGACAATGCGTGTTGCAGTTCACCCTACTGAGTGAACTGCTTTACTTTAGGTACCAACAATCAAGAATTGTTTTCCTCTACTTGCTGCAACAAAAACTAAACCACAAGCTTCTAACAAAATATTTATCCGAACATTTGCAAGAGGAAATTATACTTTAACTTACCATGTAACCTCTGTAGGCTGCTTGTATCTTAATTGCTGAAAGATTGTGAGTTCTCAAAGTTGGTTCTGGTCTATAAGCATAGCTGATTTCTTTGCGATTGCGACTCACATTAGGAGAAGATACCCTTGGAGGATGAGCCTTAGGAGATATAGCTCTCGGAGAAGCAGCTCTAGGAGAAGTAACCCTTTGAGAAGGAGCCTTAGGTGAAGTAAGCCGGCGAGAAGAAGAAGCTTTAGGAGAAGCAACTCTTGGAGACGTAGCGCTAGGAGTGGTAAACCTATAAGAAGAAACCCGAGGAGAGACAGCTCCCGCGGGTAAAGTGAATCTTGGAGAAAGTAGTTTTTGTTCATCTGCTTCTCCAAGTATTTTCTCAATACTACTTGGCTCTCTGAAGAGAGGGATAAAGGATTTGGTCTCTGCATGCTTCAGTTTGCCGCGACCCTTCTTTTCCTTAGCACTTTTCTTCTCTGATTCCTGCAACAATCGTCCAATTTAGGTAAGTACCACATGATCCTTCCAGAGAAATTTCAGGCTTATACATGTTACATAACATATAATACTGAAATACTTATTAAGATGATCTTAGATGTAGCAACATGTACAGTGTTGATTCATATAACCGATGCCAACTTGCTCAGGATGAGGCATAGTAGTAGTCATTGTTGTACATGCTACAAAATAGTGTGCAAAACAGAAAATTTATGTATGTAGATTGCGTTGCTCAAGCCGACATTCTCGCTTCCGCTTCGTTCACCACCGCTCGAGCGGAGGCTTCTCTCTAAAGAGGAACGCTCCCCTACCGATGTATTTTTACATCCCACAGCTTCGGCAGATCACTTAGCCTCATTCATCTTCGGCGCAAGAGCGCTCGATCAGTGAGCTATTATGTACTCTTTCAAGGGTGGCTGCTTCTAGGCAAACCTCCTGGCTATCTCTGCATCCCTACCTCTTTTATCACTGAGCGGTCATTTAGGGGCCTTAGCTGCTATCATAAGAATCCTAAAGACCAAGTGACTGGACATATTGCTTCTTCGCTAGTTCCCTTGAGTAGGTATAAAACTTCTTTATTCTAGGTTATTTCGTACTGCCTTCTTTACAACTCGATTTCAAATAGTTATGAGAATTTAAGTTGACTTCTATTGCTACATACATATAATTTTTCAGTCAGAGGAAATAAGACACTACTTGTTGAAATTGGTTCATGGACTAGTTTTGTAGGGGGGAAATCTCATTATGATCTGAATTCTTATGTATGGTTCACATACATCATCGCAAAAAAACATCATCTACATTTTTACTGTCATTAATTTATTCGCAAACAAACATCATCATCGACATAAAATTAAAAAAATCAAGAAAGCTAATTTCGAAATATGAAGGTAACCACTATTTCTCAAATGAAGTAATATGATGTTTTGAAGAAAAAAAATTAAGGCAGACTATAAAATTGTCCTTGTGATAGTGTGAAATAAACTTACATTGGCTAGCTTCTCCTTTGAGCTGGGTGTAAACACCCTTTTGATGGCAGAAAACCAACTGCCTTTTTTCCCCATTGCACTAGCATTACTCTTCCACCCTGAAAAGTACACCAAATTAATCTATCACATGCAGTTCAAAAGGCATCAATTAATGATACTAAAAGAATAATACTACAGAATTTACACAGAGAATTGGCTTTAATCTTTTGAATGGTAGAATTGGATTTTACTTATATTTAAAAATTATACTGAACAGAATTGGCATAATTCTCTCAAGTGCAAATCATAGATCACACACCTAAATCAAAAAGTAATTACCAAATTTTTTTATTTCGTTATTGAGAAATATTTATGTAACATGACACTAAAAGTAAGAAGACGTTTCATTTACTACCAAAGATTGTGGTAGAGTGATAAGTACTCCTCCATACTTAAATGCGAGTGAATGGAGTCTCCTTTAATAGGGAACATTTTTACCCTCAAAAGTAAGACTTTCCGACGTGAATCCGAATTAGTCGGACCCCAAAGCGGATACTGGACACCGGAAAATCCGAAAAAAAAAAAAAGATGTTTAATTTCAAAAAAGTTAAATTTCAAAGTTTTGCAGATTTAACTGCTATATGGTGATAAAGTGAGTTAAAGTTATTCATCATGAAATGATCCTATTTCATTTTCAAAGAGAGGCAAGGATGGATAAATAAAAAGAATTCATTGGATAAAAATTAATCAATATAGAGAGAGAAGAAAAACCAGGGGAATGATTTTTTTTTTTCATAATCCCTTGAAATTTAAATTTAAGTTTGAAAAAATTGAACCTTACATGCACACATTCAAGAACAAGAATAACTAAAACTATATACCATGAAAAAATTGTTCATTTAAGCTTCCCTTCAAGCACATTAAGACAAGAGAAACTATTTACATCTTGGTTTTGACTTCTAACTTGATCTCCATTATATCCAAGATGGTGATAAAGAGAGAGAGAGAGAGAAATTGTCTTAATTGTTGCTGAAAGAATTTAACTTGTATAGACTACTAAGAGAACTAAGAAAACATTACAGCCTCACAGTTTTAACATGCACACACAAAAAAAGTGAAAAATATTGGGCACCAGATGGGAAACTAAAAAACTGAAATTACCAAAGGTTATGGTGGGATGTGTGGGATCTTTACATCCTTAACAAGAGTTTGAGCATGTGGCATGAAAAAAAATTGTGGTAGGAAGCGTTTTCTCCTTTAATGGACCTTACGTGGTGCCAAATCCGAATTAAGCAGGCAACTACCGGCATTGAACACCGGGTGAGGAACCAAATGAAGAAACAAAGAGAAAAAACACAAAAACACAGCAGCAAAACAGAGGATGAAAATAGAGAAAAATGATTGAATTTCCCTCCAAAAATCATTTAAAAGGAAAAAAAGAAGAAGGATCCAAAATTATGTACCTCAACTGTTGTGAATCTTCCATAATAAAGCTGCAATAAATACCAAAAGCAATTTGCAAATCAAGAATAAGTAAGAACTTAAGCCTTTTTGCTCCTCTTTCTCTCTCTCTCTAATCCTGTCTCTCTCTTTGTAACTCACTTTCAGTTTTTGCTATACCATAATATTGGTGTCCTTTTTTAGGATTTTGATTCACCAACTACTTTGAATCTTGTTTCTACCTCCCAACATTTATTTTTTCTTTCTTTCTTTTCCCTTTTATTGTTAAACTCCGCCAATTTCAATTTGGATGATATATTTGATATGACACGAAGTTTAAGAAAATAAAAGAAATATTTAAATTTTGTGGTATTAAATTAAAAATATGTCTATGATGTTCATAAATACTCTTTAATCTGTGGTCTTAAACATGTCGCGTAGAAAGTTGAAATTAAGGAATTGCTAATAAAAAAAAGAGTCTTTTTATAAATAAACTAAAAATGAAAGCATGACAAACAAATAAAAACGGAGGTTGAAATATATTTTTTTTCACCTTTTCTTTTTTCTTCCCCTCTTTACCTTTGGAGTTTTTAATACTTTTTCTTTTGGTATTAATGATCTTTCATGATGAAAGTATACGACCAAATTTTGATTCAAATTGTCCTTTATAATTTTTTTAATTTTAGAATAAGGATAATTTTTCCTATCTTTTTTAGGTGGGGAAGGAAGTTGGCCACTTTATCACTCAATGGCTTTTTTGGCGGGCCTCAACTAACTTTACTTGAATTGGAAGACTATTTAATTTTATCTAACAATAAAGGCAATTTCACATTACTTATTTTAAACAATTAATATGGATGAGATTAGTGCTAGTGTATTATATTTCATTGTTACGTTTGTGGTAAAATGACACTTATTTAGGTTATTAAGTGGTGTGATAAGATGGATGAGATTGTTTTATTGTTAATTAGATCAAATTTCGAATTCAAATCATGAAAATAGAGAAATTTCAAAAGACTTAAAATTACGAGAATGATGCAACATTCTGCTAATGAATCCGAAGCAACGAACCTGCAAGACTCGGTCCATTTTTCTTCTTTCTCAATTTAAAGAGAGGAGAGGAAGGGAGAAGCAAATGATTTTTTATTATTTTATTGACTAGATTTTTATAAAAGTTGAGATGGAATAATTGTGAAGAGTCGACTGTTATCCTATTTTTTTTTTTCCAAAAGAATAACCCTAGTATATTTTTTTAAAAAGGCAATTCTCGCTATACTAAATCGAAAGAATGACTTATAAGGGATGTCTTCTCTTTATTTAATGAACCTACACATTATCATGAATCTGAACTAATTGGAGTAATAGTTATCAAATAGTATCAAATTAAATTAAACCTTAAAAAACACTAATTCGAATAGGAAGAGAAAGTAGCATTCGAGGACCCTTGACTATCTAAAGGAAGATCACATTTAGAGTAGTGATTTCTACTTATGTCTTTCTAACTTCTACTTATTTCATAATGATGACATTTACAACAAATTTTGGCCAATTTTCTCACTTAATAATTATTCCATTCAATTTATTTGAATCCGTTTGATTGTTACGGAATTTAAAGAAAATATTTTAAAATTTTTAATTTGAAATAAAGTCAGATATTTTTGTCGCTATAAAATACGCTTTTAAGATAAAATAGAAAGTTGAAGATTAAATTATTTCTAAATATAAAAAGTATTATCAGTTTTAAAAAAACTAAAAAGAAAAATAATGTTGCATTGGTATGTCTCATCATTTCAATTAAAATCAAGTCTATTTATTATAAATTAATTTTGAAAAGAACTCTACCAAAAAAGAAAAGAAAAAGATTTATTTGTTGATGATCAAATAGATTTAAATGTATCCTCTATAACTGTTTAACGTTTTTAATGAAGTGATCGATCATTTTATTACATTATTTTTGACAAAAATTTAAAACTTCAAGTTTCACCATCATCCAGTATTTTAAAAACAAGATTCAAAGGCGCTTAACCAAATTTTTCCGGTCTATAAATATTCTTGTTTCATCAATAGTTTTTATAGTTTACTGAAAAAAAAATAGTTTTCATAGTTTAATACTAACTTTATTTGCTTAACTAAATACATTGATAACCCCTTAAATTTATCAGTAAATTTTATATTCAGACATTCGAACAATAACATATTTCAATTGAGCACCTGGACATATGATAAAATATTTTTGTTAGACACTTTTAGTTCAAATTTTGAAAACCTTTTGTGTGCAATCTTATATGTCCATTACGTAGTCTTTACCTTATATTATATACATCACTTTTAATTGAAACATGTCTGAGGTTTTACGACTTTTTGAGACTAATTCGTATAATTAAATGAGGTAATGACAAGTTTTATGTGGTTAACTTATTTAAATAATGGACATTTAAGAAAACATACGCAAAAAAGTTTCGGAATATGAACAAAAAATGCCTAACAAAAATATTTTATGATATGTTTATATATTCAATCAAAACAAGCCGCAATTTGAATATCTGAATAAAATTTGCAGATAAATTTAAGGGACTGTCAATATATTAACAACTTATTTTCCTAAAGCATTCAATAAGGATGGATAATGTTCAAAAATTAAAAGATGAGATGCATCCAATCGTTACGATTTATGATGGCAATCTAGGGAGAAGATTACATAACATTTCAAAAATTACAAGATGTTGTTTTAATAATTTTTTTTTTGGGAAGTTAAAAAGTCTTGTTACTTCCTATTACTAATTCCAATGAGCTAAAGTTTATTTAACGACAGAACTTCAACTATTGAAAACAAAGTATTTTCGGCCTCCGATATTTCTTGTATTGAAAATGTCGTTGATATCTAAAACTTGCACCACTTCTATTTTTATTTATTAACAATTGAATCTTTGTCACGATCCGATTCTTTCGAGTCATGATGGTGCCTACCATAACTCACCAATAGGCAAGCCAAGCCATAGCTCGGAGTGGCAAGCAACGGGCCAAGAGGCAGAAACCAGAAGAAAGTGAGATGAAAAAGGCATAACAACAATAATAGATAAAATTAGAAAGCACAAGAACTAATGTACAATAAATACATGCTGAGACAGAAGAGGAAGAGGACAGTGTATATAGATAAACCCCTCCCAAGACCTGGTAAGGTCGGTACTAGAGCCACAGCTAACACAGCCAGAGTACTAGACAGAAACCAAGTATACACAACATATACGACAGTCTCGAGTACAAAGACTATACAGGAGTAGATGAAGTAGGATCAGCCTCGGACGGCAACAAGCTCACCCTTCTCTGGATCAGTGCTGAGGAAGAAGGATCACGTCACTGCTGTTGATTGGTGCCCGGATCTATATCGAGGAAAAAGATACAGAAGTACAATATGAGTACCGGGTAACAGGTACTCAGTAGGCATCATCGACCGACTGAGCTCAATATAGCATAAACATAACTAAAATGCGAGGGTGCATGCTAAGTCCGGGGTAAGAATGACAGAAGATAAATAGCTACCGAAATGTGCAAATGCGATAAGGAAATAAGTAGAGGCGATACGAAACAATAAGTAAATGTAGAAATAAACAGAAAAGTCAAACATAACCTCACTGGGCCCCCATAAGCCCAGAAGGCACAATGAAGAAAACAATAATCCAATCGTGCCCCCATAAGCCGGTAGAACACACAAGAAAAGTAAATGCAGAACCGTCAGTAACCTGTACCATCCGGGGGTGTACCGGGCTTGAACCGACACCAATAGGTAATAACAAGAGGCCAGACATTGGGGTCGAACCAGTCATAGTATGTAATAACGAGAGGCCACATATATAGTATATCTTAGAACTCATAGCCAGATGCCTGACTCGAACCGAAACTCAGTGAATCACACTAGAACTCTCAAATAGTATCGCAACCAGTAGCCTGACTCGAACCGAAACTCATAATAAGCGCAATCAGTAGCCAGACTTAAACCGAAACTCATAATAATCAGTAACCATCATATCTAAATCAATGGCCAGATTCGAACCAAAACTCATAATAGTCAATAACCATCATATCTAAATCAATGGTCGGACTCGAACCGAAACTCATAATAGTCCGTCACCATCATATCTGAATCAGTGGCCGGACTTGAACCGAAACTCATAATAGTCAGTCTCCCAGAGTCATCATAACTAAGTGCCAGAATAGTGCCAGTATCCACACAAATACAAGTAAACGGGGACATACCGGCCCCAGACCGAACTCGAAACATAAATAAAGGAGCTAATTCACAATGTACTACAAGGCTAATTCCTGAGTCCTTCGAGGTCAACTGCCTACTACTAGGCGATATATTCCAAATCAGGTATCTCAAGTGTACCATAGCAAGACAGGTCCCAATACTAGGTTAAGGCTAACAATCCCAGTCAAGTGCTATGTTATCTAGGGTCGATAGGGCTAAACAGGATAAAAGAGCATAACTGGGGTAAACCAACCCAAATGTTATCCTAAAAGATCATCCCAGGACTTGACTAAGCCTAACAATGTTTAAAGCTAACTATGCCAACTGTGAAGGCTAACGAGGCCCGCAACGGGGTCCCGAAACTAAGTCTGGACTAAATCTAACCGAGTCTAGACTAAGGTTCCCCAACCCCCTACTAATAGTAGTACAACATTAACCAATCCTATAAAGGTCATCTTTGGCACACCACGAGAATAACGGGCCTGGAACATACCCGAACATGGCCCTAACCAACCCAAAAAGCCTAATCATAGCAAGCCAACGCTAATCTACAACTACCAGCCCAAACACTAGCTCAATAGCATGCAAATACTATAAATAAACTCAGTCTAGGTAGAAGGTAAACCTAGCCTACCTAGACGCCACCGAATGCCTACCAAACCTTGCTAAACAGGAGCCTTCCCCTTCCGAGAGGCCTCTGACTGTTGCTACGCAATCAAAATAATAAACTGTACATCAAAACAAGACTATTGATACCCATATTGCTCAGGTCAAAAATGACCGAAAATCCTTTATGGGGTCCACTTGTGAAATCGCGAAACCAAAATCGTCCCAGCGTCCCAAATAGCTCAGTGACCAATAGTCACAAGAGATATCATCCAATCCGAGCTTAAATTCAGCTTTAAACAACCCCAACTATCAGCTCCAATGTCATCCCCGCCAAATAACAATTCAAATACGCGACTTTAAGCTAAAATTAACAAAAAAACTTATGATAAAGATGTTATACTATCAACCACGCGATCCTCGAGCTTGAATAACTTGATGTAGATAATTAATTTCCTTTTCTCAAAATAAAATACTTTGAGTTTGAAAGATATTCCCACTGAATTCTCTCCAAGATGAGTGATATAGTGGATGAATACATATATAGATAAGAGATATGAACTCTTTGCCGACAACGAATATAACCACCCCACATTTTCTTCTAAAAACATTCATATACACTACACATATTACTTAAATGGTATGCTAATCTTGATATGTGACAGCATTCCACTACCTTAGTGAATGGTGTCTAGCCCCTTCAACTCCACGTGGAGTGGAGGTGGCTATGCCACCAAATCCTTATCTCATTATACTTATATTTGGGTATTGCATAGGTTCGTGGTAAAATAAATAAAATATTTTGAATATACCATAATTAGTAGAAAATTATTTTGGATAAAACCTCTATAAAATAATAATATTATTTTAACATACCTAGATTCACTATCTCCGCTTAAAATATTAATATGTTACAAAGCTAGTATAAAGTAATATAGATATATCATAATTAAAGAATTTTATAAATATCAAAAGCATTTTCGAAAGGTAATTATCTATATCTTCTTACCAAATTCTAATTTAATTTAAATATTCCACGATGCGTTTGGTGTTAATAAAATTCTCAAACGAACTACCCAAAAATCGATCTGTCAGTCCCAGCAAGGCATAAATAACTTGAAGCAGTTATAAGAAAGCTCTAAAAGCCGAGAACGCACGAAAAGGAGAAAAATGATCGGGAGGATCATTACAATCTTACAACTTTAATTACTGTCTAACTATATTAATTAGCCTAGTTGGAGGGTAGTTTTGATTTTTTTCAAAATTTTAACATTTCTCTACCAAAATTCATTTTAATTTTTTTTTTCACCTTTCTTTGCTCCACCATCGTTCCTCACTAGTCTAAAATTGATTCTTCTTGGATGGATACCTGAGCAGAGCAACAGTAAGAAACACGATAAGCCCTTTAATCTTCTCTCAAATAAAACCTCATTGGTGCCAAACGTGAGAGAATGCTAGACGTTTGGTAATTTCTCCTCCAACAAGGATAAAAGATGGGCAAACAACAAAAATATAAGAGGTTTAGCCCCTAATTACAATACATACCGAAAGTTTGGTTCCTACTTACAAGACATACCAAAATAAGTACCCAGATACACAAGCAAAAGTCGGGTGTATCTAGATACACATAACAAAAATAGCGTGTATCCATGAAATTTCGGCTAGATCTATGGATTTTCTAGCCAGATCCATGGAATTCTGCCAGATCCATGGATTTTTCAATGAGATCCATAGAATTCCAGCCAGATCCATAGATTTTTCGGTTAAATCCATGGAATTCCAGCAAAATCCATGGAATTCCAGCGAAATCAATGGAATTCTAATCAGATCCATGGATTTTTCGGAGAGATTCATGGAATTTTGGTCAGATCCATGAATTTTCCGGTGAGATCCATGGAATTCTGTCCATATCCATGGACTTTCCAGCGAGATTCATAGAATTTCGGCAACGGCTACGATAGATCTCTAACTATGTATCTTACCCAATTAATGTGTATTCGTGTATCTCAGCCTTAGATACACAATCCCGGATACACAGTCCTAGATACACAGTCTCATATACACGCAAACCTACGTATCTGAGATACACGCGACCTCAATATATTTTATAATTTAATATAAAGTTAAGGGAGTTTTTGTAAATAACCTCATTATGTTTGGCTATTTTTGTTATTTGCCCATAAAAGATCCCCTCGCTAATCAGTGGATTGGAGACCAATATTCGGTTGGAGTATCCTCGCTCAGAGGCTACAATGAATTCTCTCTTTTCCTTTGGGAGTGCCTGAAGAGACCTGCTTACTGCCTTGACAAGATTGTTGGAAGAAGCGTGGCTAATCTTCACCTTGCACTCAACATCTGCGAACTGTGCACTCGGCTGAGCAAATCTTACATCACTAATCAATCTCCACCTGTAAACTCACAATCAAGAATGTTATATATTTCAGGAGCTAGATTAATTGGTGATGAACAAATAAGAATTACCTCAACTAAAATTGATGCACTTTCTCCTTTAAGTATTTCGAATCCAAGTTTATACAAATCAAGAACTCAAACAACTTATTTCATGAAAAAGAAATCAATCAATGAAAAGAAGTTGCATTACGTTCATCCACCATAAAATTAAAGTTGGTCAACACCCATCATTGTAGTGACAAGCTTGGCTTTAATATTGCTTCTCACACTAATCTTTTTTAAATCCCAATTACTCACTATAGGCCTAAATCTTCAAACCTACATTCAAAAGCTGAAATCTTGCATGAATTGTCTCGATTTGCTTACTTATGGCCCATTTGACCATGCGAGATGAAATCATGATTTAAAATTATGAGATGAAGTTGAAGTTTTGTCTGGACATGCAATTTGAACTTTTTATGTTGTATGTTTTCTCATAAACATAAAAACCTCATAAATTGTGAAAATTATCAAAATTGTCCCAATTCTTTAGAAAGTTAAGAAAATTGATTTTTCAATTATTGTCATACCCTCAATTTAACTATGAAAAATTATTTTTTATTAAGAGTTGGTTTGAATGAAGTAGTAATAAATTTGGTGGGTGAATGAATTTAGTCAAAAATAATTATTTTGGTGAATAATAATGGTAAGTAGGAGTTAGTTTGAAGTACTAATAATAAATTTTATATTGGTGAGAGTAATGGCTATATGAGATACAAATGGTTTAAAGAGTAATAATATGAACTATAAATTTTATTTACATATGAAATAAATGGTTGGTAAATATAAATGGTAGATACTTTTTTTTTTTTTTATAAAATATAAACTTGTGTGTTAACTTTTGTATTTGAAAAATTCCAAATCATGATATGAAATTCCCAAATCAAGCTTTTTGGAGAATTTGGAATTTCATCTCATAATATGAAATTATAAGATGAAATCAGCGTTAAATCGCATGTCCAAACGCTGATTTTATCTCATAATTTCAAATCACGAGATGAAATCGTGTATCCAGACGCACACTTAATTTCGGGTACTTAATGTAAACGACGTCGTGAGGATCAACAGGATGCTTTGGATGTATAGTTGCGTATCATCATAAGAATTAGAGTATTATTTGTTGCATATTTGTTAGAAGGGTTCAGACAATGACAGATTAGAGTTGGTTAAATATGTTAAGTCAGAGATTGTTATTAGGGAGTTTTGAGAATGTTAAATTATTGATAAATCAGATTTTGGTACTTTACGTTATGGTATTGAAAATTTTGATCCGACAATTTTAGCTTACATTCTTAAAGATATTATATTATTATCATACTAAATTAATTCGGTATGATTTATTAATTTTAAGTTCAGTTTCGATAAAGTACGATATGATTTATTGATAATCATAATTTGTTTGATTTCGACCTACATATTTCAAACTTAATCCTAAAATATTCTACCGTATCCCGCATATCAAATAATCCCAAATATTGCGTTGTAAACTTCCTTGTTTCGACAATCCTAGAAAGTAAGAGGTACACATGAGAAGGTTTTCAAAAATTATTATAAGGGACTGCAATGAAAATATTTAAGTCATATTTGGTGTTTACAAATATTTTTGTTTTGGGGAGATACTGTCATACGTTGGGTTGACATAGTGGTCCAATTTGCTAGAAAAGCAAACTTGAAAGGACCACTGAAAAAAGATTGCCATCTCTTGTCCCTTGAAGATTCATATATCAACATCACTACTTGAGAAAGAGGACGTGTGTTTTATTTTGTTGGGGTTACAACACCAATAACAACATAATTGGTGTATTTCATAAGTACAACATATATATATCAAAATCAGCAACATAGTGTATACACAATTTTATTTCTGTTTTGTGAAGGTAGAGATGCAACTTTATTCATGTTCTGTGAAGTTAGAGAGGATATTTCTGAAAGATCCCCAACTCAAGTACTATATATCAAAATCAAATATGGAAAAGAAATACAATAGTGAAGTAAGCCGTGCTGATATTAATGTAGACAAAAGCAGTAGCAACAACAAAATAATACGATAACTAAGGTAAAAAACAACTAAAACTATAATAAAATAGAAGATTAAGACATAAATAATCGATTCTTAGGTACTCATTTGCGTGCATAATCCAATTCAATTAGAGAAATTTTAATTGAAAGACGTGTAATTATCATATATCGGTAATTACGCTCTTCATTTTTATTTGCCATGTTGTTTAAAATTTTCAAAGTTGAACAGTACTTCTCCTATAATTTTAATTGTTAAAAAAGTTATGTCCAAATAATTGAAATTGATATTCTTCTTCTTCTGATATATAGTGATACTGATATACTCCCTCCGTTCGTTTTTACTTGTCACTTTTTGACATGACACACCTATTAAGAAAATAATTATTGATATGGTTATTTTACGATACTACCCCTATTAATTGATGTTTAAAATAATATGTCTTGAAAATGGTTTGGAGAATAAATAATTAATGCTAAGGATAAAATATGAAAAATTCTTTTGTCTTTTCTTGATATGTCAAAAGTAACAAGTAAAAATAGAAATCCAATTAGAAAAATAGTGACAAGTAAAAACAAACGGAAGAAGTATCTCCTAAGGTAAATTAAGGGGTCATAATAATGAAACCACAAATGGGACAATAAATACTATTTCTTCTTTTAGAAAAAAAAAAAACTATTTCTAGACTGACATTAATTTCTTTTATGTCGAAAGTCTTCAAACACTCACATTGCAAATTTGTTGGAGAAAGTAAAGACATTTATTTGAGAAAGCCATTCATTTCAAATTTGAGAAAGACATAAGTAAATGATTTTTTTGTTTTAGTTTGTCATCATATACTTCCGTACGTACTTTCTATTTGTAGTATATCAGGGGCTGAGCTAACATGGAGTTAGGGGGTTCATCCGAACTCCCTTGACAAAAAATTATACAATATTTAAATGATTTAAATTATTTTTTATGTATATATAGTAGACGTCGAATCTCTTTCACCTAGTTTGCGTGTTTATTTTTTTATATTTTGAAATTTGAACCCTCTTAGTACAAATTCTGGCTCCGCCACTGAATATACAAACTTGTCCTGGAAAGCCATTCATTTCAAATTTGAAGAGTATTATTTAGGAAATAAATTATCTATTTATAATTGTTTTTAAATGTTTTGGCAAAAAGAAAAAAGAAAAAAAAAAGAAAAGAAAGAAAGGCATGGTCTTCATCCTTTGCCTTGGCTTGTAAGTTAGGCTACCTAAGCAGTAATACCCTCATCGACCACCAGTCTACTCAAGTCAAACCTCTCTCCCGTGGCAACATTTTTCCGAAAATTGCATGGTTGCTATAGAGAGGTGTTGTTATATATGTATACTGACATTCGATGTTTAAATCTCATTTAACTGTTATAAACAAAAGTAGGCAAAATTAGAAAGAACATGAATATTAAAAAGGCAAACATTAGTAGCCTTTGTGAAGTTATGAAATAACTGATGTACACCATTTAAACACAATTTTTTCCTTTAATTAGATATTCACACTTGAAATTTTACTGTGTGCATGACATTAATGATGATTACCATAAATATTTTGATATTTATTTTTGTACATAATATATTTCTTACAAAATATTATTACATAATTTTTGAGTATGCTGTTACAGAGAGGTAATTTTACAAAGAGTGTATCACTATAATAAACGTCATTGCTGCTATAGGTAGAATGTCATTATAAATAAGTAAAATATAACATGAAAAATTGATTCTGGATAAAATCAGGACGCTATAGTGAAATGCCATAATAATGAGGTGATGTTATAGAGAAGTTTGACTATATTTTTGTAGAAAATAATAATTTATAATCTTATTATTTGGTTCTTTTTTTTTTTTTGGTCGGAAGATGCAAGTAACACGCATTGAGGATAAGATGCAAAAAGTCACTTGAGATGGTTTGAACATGCTCCATGTCGATCTATAGATGCACAGATCCATAGGTGTGAGGTGTGAAATTATGGTAAGTGAAAGTGCTAAAAGAATAGACCTAAATTTACGTGAAAGGAAGTAGTCTCAAAAGACCTCCAAATGTTTGGTATTAATACAAATTTAACTAAAGATACGATTCAATGAAATAAAAAGATTCATATAGGTGATAGGTATCAGTTGAGGATAAATTTAATATATTCATATAAAACTTTTATTAGTATTATTATTATTTGTATTTATATATGTTTTATTATTCAGTTTTATTTTATTTATTGTGATGATATGCTTTGAGCTTAAATGAAGAAATAAAGATTCATATAGCCAATTCCAACATGTTTGCTGCTGATGCATGGTTATTGTTATTTTATTATTGGTCCAATTTTTCTTTTAGATTTTCTAATATCAAATTACCTTCTCTAATCACTAGAATTGAAGACCTTGACATGATCGGGCAATAGCGCAGATAAGATCAGACTGAATGTGTGAAGAATATGATTCTGGTTCTCTTCTATCCCGTTTCTTCAATCAAAGAAGAATCTATGTCCAGGGCTAGTGCCAGCGCATAGTCAGAGTCTTTCCTGCGTGCCTAACATCTATATATGACTGATATTCAGGGTATCTTTTAATGTAAAGTATGGTGAAACACGACTGATAGTGAAGAATATGATTTGCATGATAAGGTCGCAATTGAACAAATTGAGCAAACTTAAATAGACGTAAATAAAAGTTATTAAGCTAAAATGAAACATCTAATAATTTAAATATGAAACTCGCAAACTGATGATAATTTCAGTAAATTAACCTATTCACAAAAAAATAAAAAATATAAGAGTTGGAGAGAAGTCGGAATGGGTCATTAAATATAAAATTGGAAACTTGAAAGTCCAGCCAGTTAGTCAGAAGAGTGATTCTCTGAAAAGTTGCCACTAGATGTGATTGAAGCATCAATGTACATAATAATAAAAGAGTGTTTGGTCAAAAACACACTTAAAGTATATCGATTTTTTGAGTTTCATACTTAAACTGTTAAATATGAGTTTCTTATCTGAACTATCATAAATTATTTATTAAAACACGCTTCAACTATCAATTGTTCACTTTTCCTACCTGAACAGTAGTAATATTTCAAGTTGGAAAAGTGAACAATTAATAGTTGAAGTGTGTTTTGAAAATAATTGATGATGGTCCAGGTAGAAAACTCACATACCTAATAATTCAGGTTTGAAACTAAAAAAATCAGAATACTTTAGGTATGTTTTTTACCATTAACTCATAATAAAATAATAAAAAAAGTATGAACATCTTTTTGCCACTTTGAATATTCAAATATTGTATGGGTATTCATTGCTTGCTAGGTTGTACCATCATCTCCACACTGTTTTTCAGCACATGAGGCATGCTTAATATTTGGTACCTTTCCCTTTTTCTTTTTGTTGTAATATAATTTTGGTGAAAATGAGATGGAAAGAAGTCCTTATCATAGCATTTCAAATCCTTTTATGGTGAGAAAATATTATTTTTATAAATTCATGATAGATTTTTTGGCATCTAGATCTTAAGATTCTCTTGATCTCTAGATATTGCTATAAAACCAAGTCATACTTCCTCCGTTTCACAATAACTGAATCGTTGAGGTAATGCACACCTATTAAAGAAAGAAAATTAAGACATAAATTAGACATTACTTTACATTTTTATTATTTTTAATTAATTGTCAAACTACTCTTGAAAATTCAAACAATAAGTAAATAAGATCAATTAAGTTTCTTGAATTCATCACACGAAATCCAAATAAAGGGTAAAAATGAAAAAAAAATTCCAACATTACTCTTGAAGAATTAACTTATTATAGAACATTGAAAAATACCTCAACAATTAACTTATTATAAAACGGAGGGAGTAATAATTTGGAGGGAATATAAAAGACAAACTAGTAGGCACTAATTAAACACATAGGCTATTACTTGACATGTTCGCCTTTTGCACAGCTCTTAAGGAGAAATTAATAAAGGGTGTAAATTGACTAATATGATCCTATTAAACTCACATTAAATATTATCATTATCTATTGGAGTTAATTACTCTTTCATTAAATTACTAAGGGTAAAGTTGAAAAAAGGTGTTCAATTATCTCTTGATTCTTTAAACATACCAACTATTTTGAGATAATTTTCTTTAACAAATATGTCAAGTAATATAAGACGGAGGGAGTATGAAGAGTAAAAAAAAGTTTGAAATATCAAAGAGGTGGGGCATGATTACCTTGAAAGCTTGTACATGTGAGAATACTAGCTTATCGATGAATTGATTAAATTATACTCAAATTAACTTGGACCCTAGTACTCTCTTTGTCCAACAATACTTGTCCACTATATTAAAAATAAATATTTAATAATATTTATCTAATTTAAAAATTAATGTATAATTTACTTTTTTCTATCCATTTTAACCTTGTTATTAAATACTATTTATCACTCAATGCATTTTTCAAGATATTAAATTTATTGTCACATCCCGAATCCCAACGAGGCGTGATTGGCACCCGAAGCCGACAAGGCCCGAGAGAACCAAGCTTTGTCTCTAATCAACCATATGCATGCCGTAGGAAACCCATAATCACTTAATAGCTATAGACACCATCAATGGAATTCATGGAACATGATAAGCATATATACATATACGAAACTTGGCCGTTGAGGCCACCAAGTCAAGAACGACATATGCCCTTTACATTTATACACCCACAACCGTCTACAAAAGCCTCTATCAAATACATTGACCAAAATGAGATACAAATCGGGACAAGTCCCCGCTTTATACAATACGTACAACACCAAAACAGATATACAACTGTGACTCGGAGAGGCCCCGAACTAACTGGAGCTCACCAATAATCTGCAACAACTGGCAACCTACTGTGGCGGCCTACTAGGACCTGCGCCTGCAACAAGTAAGGTAAATTCCCCAAAAGGGGTCAGTACGGAATAAGTACTGAGTATGTAAGGCTCAAATGGAACTATATAACACATGAACATATGAATGAACTCAATACAAATGACCAGTTAATGTGAGTAAGTCATCATTTTGCATTTTGGAAACCATGTACATTACGTCCTTTCCTTCTCTTGTTTTTACTTTACTTTACATATATGTTGATAGGGCCCTCATCATGCAGGTGTCCTTTGCACCCCATGGATAACATATCATCGTCATGCAGGTATTCTTTTTACCCCATGGATAAGATTATATCATCATGCAGGTGTCCTTTGCACCCCATGGATAACGTAACATCATCATGCGGGTGTTTTTGCACCCCATGGATAAGATAACATCATCATGCAGGTGTTTATACCCCATGGATAAGATAACATCATCATGCAGGTGTTTATACCCCATGGATAAGATAACATCATCATGCAGGTGTTGACACCCCATGGATAATAATTATGAACATAACCAGTATGCATTACTGAATTCTCACTTCGCTTCTTTACTTTTGAGATTGCTAGTCATCACTTACTTGAAGCTTTGGATCATAACCAATGAGGGTGAGACATGAGAATAACCATTGTGAGAAACATAACATTATTGGGAAAATAATTGTATTGGAAACATAATACCATTGGGACCATAGAACAATAAGTGATGAACAAAATACATGAGTATAACTACTATTGGGACATTGGAACATAACCTGAATCGAGCTAGTGGAACATTAACCATGAATATGAGACTCACACATGATCAACGAGTAAGAGATTTATAACAATGTACATTACTACCGTATATGGAATACCTTAGCACATTTCGGGATAGGACTAGTGACATGTCAATGTGAACACTACTCGCCGTAGAAAGATATGGACAAAGTAACCTTACATACCTTGTATTCACAATACGACTATACAACCTTTAGATGTACATGCAGTGTCCCTCTCCTTCTTTATGTGTCACTCTACAACACAAATATAGAACGGGATTTACATTAACCACCAACTACTTTATCCATGCATATAACATTAATGAATTACATTTTTGCCTTTAAACATGCCATGTTCCTTTGACAAAACCATTGATAAAACTATTATTCCAAGAATCCCATAATATTCCCAACATTGATCAATACGTGCTAATCAATACATTTCACCACACCTCTTCTCCTTTACACTTTCTTTATCTATATTACATCACAAATAATCCATCGCATAACCTTAATACACCTTATAGTGCATATCGGCCAAAATCCCACAAATTACACTTATAGACAAGAACATGGCTAATCAACAAACTAACACCATACATGTTCATATTTCATCTATCCCATGCTCTTTCATCAAAGGCACAAGTCCTAATTCAAACTTGAATTACATGGATCCCAAATCTTAGACAAGAACACAAGGTACCATGTCCAACATTTCCAAGCACAACCAACATGATTTACATACCTTCTCATGCATATAATATATTATTCCATAAGCATAAGTACTTACCGAAGCTTGAAAATGAATGATCTTGCTCCAAGAAGTAGCTTAGGGTTCTTGAGAGTTAAGAGTAATATTTGGGAAATTTTAACAATGTGTTGTGTAAGCCTTGGAATAAAAATCAGATTTTGTCCTCTATATATAGCCCCTCAAGTCTTCTTGGCATTAAATGCCATGTTGCTTGGTCAAAGGATGAAGAATGGGTCATTTTTGGCCTACTTGGGCCATATCTTTTATCTCATTTTGGGCTTGTATCGAGCCCAATGCAACTAACACAATAATATCTTACGTTTAAATCATTTCATACACGCTACGATGATATTCCCACTCATGTGATTCATATTCGTAGCCTCAATCCCAAAATCAAGTGATTCTAGCCACGTATGGCCCATTTGGACCAAAAGGGTAAAATCGTCATTTTGACGCCAAATTCGTTCTCGAGTAATTTCTCATATCAATATCATATTTTACTCATTTCATGTGTGTTGTAGAAGAGACGTGGCAAAAATCGGCTCAAAACGTCCCCGGATACCCTTGGGACTTAAGAAAATTTCCAACTTGAAAAAGTGGGATTTCCAGCGTGGCACGCCCCTTGGCGCGCTAGATCTCTGCCTCTGGACTAAAAATTTTAGTCCAGAGCAGCGTGGAACGCTGCCCATCGCGCCCCTGCCTTAATTTTTGACAAAATTCGTTTTTTGACTTTTCTTCGCGGGTTTGGTTAGACACTTCAAATCCTATCCTTTAACTTACTTCTTAACCTTAATATCCTTCGTTTAGAGGTCCTCTTAGACTCCTTTTGAACCCCACAATTGCGCCATGAAAATCACAAAACAACTCTTACGAAGGTTTTAGCACATATACGAGGCCAAATTCAATTTTGCTCATCCTTAACATTACCAAATACATACTCATAGGTCTCTACACCTAAGTAAACATTATTCAATGTCGTCAAGTAGGGTTAGGAAGGTACGGGGTGTTACATTTATTATATTCAAAAGATGATAAAATAAAATTACCCATATTATTTGTTATTTTTTAATATGTGTACCAAGTAAATAGTGGACAAATATTGTTATACGGTGGGAGTAATATTTTGTTGAAAAATATTAGAGATGCACTAAATACGAACACTTATAAATTTATAATAAACAATGCACAATTAATAAATAATATGTAATAATATAAGATTAGAGTTTTGGATGTGAAAAAAGTTCAGTTTGAAATTTGATAAGATATATTGTTTTTTCAAATTAATATTCAAGACATGCTATGGAAGATGTTACTAGACTGTTTGGCTAAGCTTATTTTTTCTCAAAAATATATATTTTTTTAAAAATGTTTATTTTAAAAAATCGAGGTGTTTGACCAAACTTATGCAAGAAAATAAGTGTTTCTGGGGGAGTAAAAAAAATAGTTTTTCATAAGCTAAAAGCACTTTTTAAAAAAACACTTTTGAGAAAAATATACTTAAAAACAGTTTTAAAAGTTTGGCCAAACACTATATGTTGCTCAAAATGCTTTTTAAATTTATTGACCAAATACAAACTGCTTCTTACCAAAAGTAAATTTTTGAAAATCACTTCTTAAAATAACCTGATTTTAGAAGCTTGGCTAAACAAACTAGTAGTCTTTAAATAGATTTTCATCACTACAATAGATATAAAAACAAAATAATGTCTTATTCTCAAAATACAATAAAACAATTCATGAATCACTTAAAAAATTACTAAATTCTGGCGGTTTATTTATGGCGGTCATAACAAACTCCCACTATGTACTTATTTTGTAGCGTTTGTGTCAACCGTCACAAGATAGTTCTTTTTATGGCGGTTTAAATGTGGAGGGTGTAAAAGACCCCATTATACATTCAATTTGTGGCGTTTATTTTAACCTCCTCCAAATTATTCTTTTTGTGGCAGTTTTTTGTAGTGATTTTTGATAACCTCGACAAATACATCAAATTTCAATTGCTTGAAAAATTATTGCAATTCGATACAAATTGACTGCTACTAAGTGCCCGTTTGGATGGATTTTTGGATTTTGGCTTATTTTTTAGCATTTTAAGCCAAAAGTCATAAGTTAGGATTTCTAACTTATGACTTTTGGCTTGTTTTAAGCATTTTAGCCAAAAACCAAGTGCTTATAACTTAGGGAGTACATCGAATAAAAAACAATTACCATTAACTAAACAAATTCCCTAGTATAATCATATTATCAACACAAAAGCTTTAATTAAGTTAAAATATATTTTCTTTTGCTTTTTTTGAAGAAAAATTGAGTTTTATTATGTTAAATACATTACATCCAAATATATTATTACAGTATGATTTTAATAATGAGTATTTCAACCAAATTAAATCCAAAAAGAGAATTAAATCGATTAAAAAGCTTAAAATATTTGATTTGTTACGGTGTTGAGCAAGAAAAAATCGATCGATTGAAGTAAAGTGCACTAATTTACAGAGTTTTAACTAAAATATTTAGTTTGATTCAATTTTTTTTAAAAATATATGGAAAAGTTGGCTAAAAACTGCATTAGTTAAGGGCCCGTTTGGATTGGCTTATTTTAGGTGCTTTTAAGCTAAAAATAGCTTTTAAGCACTTTTAAAGTGTTTGGGTAAATTTAGAAAGTGCTTATAAGCAGTGGCGGACCCAGAATTTTCACTAAGTGGGTTCAATATATAAAAAGTGAAAACACAAAGAAGCAAATAAAATAAAGTTTAATTAACTAAAACATATTATAACAATTCTATTCTATGAATTTTCATTTCTTGAAACCTATTCATAATACTCTCGTTTCGTCAAAAATAGTATTAGATATTCTTTTTTCCACATAAGGCACATACAAGTGGCATTTTTTTTTTTTTTTTTTAAAGTTTTCAAAGGGTTCTGGCATTTGAGGGGGAATAATGGGGATTGGGGATTACTTGTACAATTTTTTTATTATAATAAATTGGCCTATTTGACCCTTTGATTTAAAAAAAAGGGGGAGGGGGATTGGGGATTATTATTTAATAAAGATTTAGCCTTTTATATTTAAAGTTATATTATAATAATAAAAAAGATTAAAAAACAATTTTTTAGGCTAATTAAAGGAGAGAGCCTGCTGGACAATGGATATTAAACATCCAAAATAAAAGAGTGCTGTAGGGGGATTTGAACCCGTGATGTTGGGATTGAGAATAAGTTGAACCCACTTTACCACTAGGCTAGGCGCTACTTTTGTACATAGTGGGTTCAAATTTAATATATAACTCTACCTTTTCAGAAAAACTGATTATATATACATATATATACAGTGTAATTTTTCCACGAAGTGGGTTCATATGAACCCACCTGAATCTATGTAGGTCCGCCCCTGCTCCCTCCGTCCATCTTTATTTGTCCACTATACTAAAATTAGATGTTTGACAATATTTGTCCAGTTTGAAAAAACAATGGATAATTACTCATTTTTACCCATTTTACCCTTAACATTAAATACGATTGTGTGCAACGATATTTTATTAAATTTATATCCGTACGAAATTCGGATTATATTAAA
The DNA here is from genome assembly GCA_031232105.1 of Capsicum rhomboideum. Classification (NCBI taxonomy): domain Eukaryota; kingdom Viridiplantae; phylum Streptophyta; class Magnoliopsida; order Solanales; family Solanaceae; genus Capsicum; species Capsicum rhomboideum. Next base: position 102,994,334 of record CP124718.1, read on the forward strand.
TTCAAAATATATTAGTCCAAGAAATATGGTGGATTAATATAATTGAATTAATTATTTAAGTCCAATAAATATGGATTTAATTAAAACTCAATTTTTATTGGGCTAACCCATTAATTTGGGCTACAAATGATGAGCCCATTTTGCTAAAACCCAAGATGTCATCATATTCTAGAGGCCCAATTGAGCGCCACGTGTCAAATGACGTGGTGTGCAAGTCAAGTGAAGGAGTCAATAGGATCATGCCACATGTCAAAATGATGCAGCATGCCTAGTAAAATCAAAGGCCAATCAAATGTCGCCATGCCACTTAAATCTGATTGGCCAGAAAAAGTCCATCTTCACCATGACTCTTCCCTTTCCACAACTATAAATAGGGGCCTCATAATTCAAAAAAGGCACCAACAATTCTAACAAAAAGCAAGAGAGAGCTTGTGGATCAAACACCACAAATTTCTCTACAAGCTACAAGTTCAAGCATTCAAGTTTATAAACAACTGAAGATCAAGACGAAGATTCAAGATCAAGCTCAAAAGCCCTTGAATCCAAATTCACAAGTCAAGATCAAATCTACCAAGTTCACAAATCAAGTTCAAGTTCATCAAATTCAAGATCAAGCTTGAAGCCCTTGAATTTATATTTAGAAAGGCGAATCAGAGGATTCATAGAAATTGTAACACTCACATATTTGAAATCAAATAAAACGATTGTTGCAATATTTTCTTATCCCGATTATTATTTTCTCGGTCGCGAATTTTATTGTCTACAAATTATGGCACGCCTAGTGGAACAGTCTCTACCTCTCATCTCAACTTTCCAACTTCAAAGTACAAGAATACCAAAATGAATTCCAAGAAGGTCAACTCTCAATCCGCTGCCCCTAAGGCTGCTAATTCCAAGTTCTCTGTCGAGGTAGAAAGCATTCTTGATGTTACTTTTGGAAGCTTTGGGGCTGTCACAAGGAGCAAGGACAACATGATGGGGCAACAAACACATCAATTCTTGACGACATCAACTCCAGTTTTTGGATCTTCAACCCCCCCCAAAAAAGGTCCTCTACAAGTGCTTCAGAAGAAGGAAGCAGTGTAGCAGCGAAAATTAAGAAGACTCTGGCTCTACTTGATCTCTCTGGTTCAAAAAACTCAGGGACAAAGAACGATGGTCATTCAACCAACATGTCATCTCCACTTACTCCACGCGAGCCAAGGACTTCAGAGATCAACTTATGTGACAATCCATGCTACTCTCCGATGTCTCCAATAATCATGCAAACAATGGTAACTGATGTCTCATCCATGGAGGAGTAACTTGCGAATATGGCGAAAGCAATTGAAGGTTTGACCAAGTATGTGCAAACTCAAGACACTCGGATCGATAAGTTGATGGATCGAATGGAAGGCTTAATAGATGGAGATTCTATCCATACACCTGGAAAGGCTCCAGAAGTTCAAGAGATAGATCCTCCTACCAAACAGACACCACCTACTAAGGAGGTGCCAGTCGCTTCTGACGGAATGATCCCAATTGATCTATTGAAGGAGTTCATTGAAGGGACCCTTAAGGACAAGTACGACGTTACTACCAAGTCTTCCCTGACGTATGCCAAGCCTTACACTGCTAGGATTGATAGCTTCAAGATGCCTGCCGGCTATCAACCCCCCAAATTTCAACAATTTGAGGGCAAAGGGAATCCAAAGCAATATGTCTCCCACTTTGTTGAGACATGTAATAATGCCGGAACATATGGTGATTATCTCGTCAAGCAATTTGTCCGCTCCCTAAAGGGAAATGCCTTTGATTGGTATACAGACCTCGAACCCAATTCAATTGATAGCTGGGAGCAACTGGAGCATGAGTTCCTAAATCGCTTCTATAGCACGAGGCATACAGTGAGCATGGTAGAGCTCATAAATACTCATCAAAGAAAGGATGAGCTAGTTATTGACTTCATCAATCGATGGAAGAATGCTAGCCTAAACTGTAAAGATAGGCTCAGTGAAACTTTCGCAATAGAGATGTGTATCCAAGGAATGCACTGGGAGCTTCTCTATATTTTGCACGACATTAAGCCAAAATCCTTTGAAGAGTTAGCTACTCGTGCTCACGACATGGAGTTGAGCATGTCTTCTGCCGGAAAAAGAGTAGCACCCATCCATGACTCTCGAAAGGGAAAGGACAAACAGGAACCTAGGAGATGGACCAAGTTTGTCCCCAAAAGCGACAACAAAGAATCCATGAATGTCAACGTGTCTCCTGTGAAGCTCACCTCAAAGGTGAGAAAGAAGCAAAGCATAAAGACTACTTCTCAAGCGCGTCCAAACCAGAAGTTGACTTTCAAGGAGATGCAGGAAAAAGAATACCCATTCCTTGATTCTGACGTTTCTGAAATTTTTGATGAACTTCTTGAGCTGAAGCTCATGATCTACCAGAAATGAAGCGGCCCGACGAAGTTGGAAAAATTGATGACCCAAACTATTGCAAGTATCACAGGCTTGTGGGTCACCCTTTGGAGAAATGTTTTGTCTTCAAGGATAAAATCATGCAACTGGCTAATGAGAAGAAGATCGTGCTTGATGATGAGAAGGCCAGTTCTCATCAAATCTCCATCACTTTTGGCTCACTCGATTCGGTCCAAATATACAACTTCAAAGAGCGTAATATGGAGCCATTAAAGCATGAAAAGTCTCTAATTGATGAAGGTGATGATGAACGTTGGACTTTGGTGACTAGGCAGAGATGCAACAAGATGACTAGTCTATGAAAAGACTCATCCAAGCAGCCAACCAGAAGGAGAATAGTAAATAAATCGAGGAAACAGAGGCTGGTTGAACTGCCAAAGAGGGCCAGTGTAGTGGAGCATAACCACCAAAAACCACGGTGTCCTGTGACCTTGGAAGAATTCTTTCCAAATTCGTTCTGCGCCAACACTACTCAATACAACATTGAGGAATCTTGTTTCAATACTGACAAAGAAGAAACAAAGGACGAAAGCCTATTGATGGAACCTCCTTCTCCTGAAAGGCCTACTAAATATCTTCACCAAGAAGCACATGTATGTAATACAAAAATCACATTTACAGACGATGATCTCCTGTTTGGTGAAACACTACACAATCGTCCCTTGTATATGGTAGGTCATGTTATAGAGAAGAAGATAAATAGAATCCTGATAGATGAAGGGTCTGGATTAAACATCCTGCCTATTCGCACAATGAAGGAACTTGGCATCACAACTGATGAAATTACTGAAAGCCATTTAATGATCCAAGGGTTCAATCAAGGAGGTCAGAGAGCCATAGGATCTATCAAGTTAGAGATCCATATGGATGATTTACGATCAAATATATTGATGCATGTGATCGATGCCAAAACTTCATATAATATATTACTTGGTAGGCCTTGGGTACACGAGAAAAAAATTGTTTCATCCTCCTATTATCAATGCCTGAAGTATCTTGAAAATGGAGTGGAGAGAAAGATAGTGGCCGATGATAAGCCATTCACTGAAGCTGAATCACACTTCGCAGATGCAAAATTCTACTTGAAGAATTATGTCGTGAAGGATAAAAAGGTTGATGATGTCACATCAACCAAGTGTGATGATCTTGCAGCTAAGAAGGTTGAGGTAGCCGTTGAAAATGTTGTCATTAAAAAACCTTCCTCCACTTCAAATAAAGGGAATGTCACGTAATTTAAGAAGAAGACAGCTCATGTGCTCCGCTATGTACCAAAGGTGGGGAAAGAAGAAGGACACTCATTCGATATCCAAGGTAATATACTAGGGAGGATAACTCTTCCGGTAAAGCGAATAGATGCAATAAATTTGCCCTCAAAGCCACTTGAGGAATTTGTGGCTCAAAATTCACTGCGAGATATGACACTCCCTTCAAAGCATACGAAAGAAGGTTTTGATCCAAAAGCTTACAAGTTATTCGTAAAGGCTGGATACAACCCTAATGAGCCATCAAATTTGGGAAAAATCCCATCAGAAGCCACTACCAGGCAAGCACGCGAAGGCTTAGGGTACATGCCACCACCGCCAGTGCGCATCTCTATTAGAAGGGTGGCTAGTGACTACATCACTATGGAAGAGGAGTCTACTTATTCCAGCAAAAGGCCTTCTGTCTTTGATCGACTTGAAAAATCAACCACAAGAACTTCTGTGTTTGAGAGGTTGGGTCCACTGAAGAAAAGAAAAGTAACAAACCTCGAAGAAGTTATCAAGGTACTATGACACACTCTTCACCTAGAATCCAAAAGGATTTCCAAAGTTTGATTCCTTCTAGAATAAGGCGACAGACGGAACTTGTGGTTTTATGCAAGGAGGTGTTAAAGGCAAAAACTCATACTGTTGTTTATACCAAGGAACATGAGGAAGACAAAGAAAGTGTGGGCTCTTCATATCATATTACAACCCAGAGTGAGTACGATACATCATCTCAAATAAAGGTTGAAGAGTCGAAAGATATTTCCTGGTGTTGCCATATATCTATCAATGACAATGATCCTCAAGAAGAGGAAGATACTAGAGATGCTCTGTCAGAATTTGAAGAAGGAGTAAAAACGAAGATAGATCCCCTAAAGAAAGTTAATCTTGGCACTGATGAAGACCCAAGGCCAACTTTCCTAAGCGCTTTTCTAGAAATGGATGAAGAAATCGCTTACATGGACTTATTCAAAGAATATAGGGATGTCTTCGCTTGGAGTTATAAAGAGATGCCTGGCTTAGATCTAAAAGTAGCAGTTCATCAGTTGGCAGTCAAGAATGGAGCTCGTCCTGTTAAGCATGCCCAAAGACGTTTCAGACCCTACTTGGTTCCATTGATTGAAAATGAGGTTAACAAACTCATTGGAACAGGATTTATTCGTGAAGTTAAGTACCCCACATGGATATCAAGCATTGTTCCAGTACGGAAGAAGAATGTCCAAATTCGAGTTTGTGTCGACTTTAGGGATCTCAACAACGCATGCCCTAAGGATGAGTTTCCAATCCCTATTCCAGAGTTGATGATTGATGCTACTACTGGTTTTGAGGCGATGTCTTTTATGGATGGATCATCAGGCTATAACCAAATCTGCATGGCACCAAAGGATGAAGAGCTCAATGCATTTCGTACGCCTAAAGGTATTTATTGCTACAAGGTGATGCCTTTTGGTTTGAAGAACGCTGGTGCCACTTATCAAAAGGCTATGCAAAACATCTTTGATGATCTACTCCATAAAAATATTGAATGCTATGTGGATGACTTAGTGGTAAAGTCAAAAAAGAATAATGACCATTTGAAAGACTTGAGAATGGTATTTGAGTTGCTCCGAAGATATCAGCTTAGGGTGAATCCGTTGAAATGCGCCTTTAGAGTTACTTCCGAAAAGTTCCTTGGCTTTATTGTACGACACCGAGGAATTGAAATTGATCAATACAAGGTTCGTGCAATTTTAAAGATGCCCGAACCTCAAAACATTCATGAATTAAAAAGTCTTCAAGGGAAGCTAGCATATTTAAGGAGGTTCATCTCAAATTTGGCGTGAAAATGTCAACCATTTAGCCATCTCATGAAGAAGGGTGCCCCTTTTGAATGGGACCAAGCTTGTAGTTAGGCCTTTGAAAATATCAAATCTTACTTGATGAAGCCTCCAGTTCTCGCGGCACCTATACCTGGAAAATCGCTGATTCTCTACATCGCTGCACAAGAAAGGTCAGTTGGAGCATTATTGACCCAAGAAAATAGTGAAGGTAAAGAGAACTTTCTTTATTACTTGAGTAGAATGATGACACCAAATAAGCTGAATTATTCTCCTATTAAAAAGTTGTGTTTGGCGTTGGTCTTCTCAATTCAAAAGATGAAGCACTACTTTCAAGCTCATATTGTTCATCGGGTGTCTAAAGCAAATCCCATCAAGTTTGTAATGTCGAAACCAGTCCTCAGTGATCGACTCTCAAGGTGGTACCTTCAATTTCAACAATTTGAGATCGTGTACATCCCTCAAAAAGCCGTAAAGGGTCAAACATTAGCAGATTTTTTGGCAGACCACCCGATACCTGATAATTGGGAGCTAACTGATGAACTTTCTGATGAGGATGCAATGGTTATTGAAGTTCGACCTCCATGAAAGATGTACTTTGATGGTGCGGCACATCATGGTGGAGCTGGTGCTGGCGTAGTGTTTGTCACTCCGCAGGAAGAGGTTATCCCATACTCCTTTACTTTGACACAATGTTACTCTAACAATGTCGCTGAATACCAAGCGTTGGTACTTGGAGTTGAAATGGCCGTCGACATGAAACAACTACAATTGCAAGTCTTTGGTGACTCCCAATTGGTGATCAAGCAGCTCTTGGGAGACTATGAAGTCAAAAAGCCTGAGCTGCGTCCATATCATAGTTATACTCAGAAGTTGATAAGATAGCTTTGAGAAGTTACCCTTCAACACGTACCAAGAAAGGAAAATAAGAAGACTGATGCATTGGCTGCTTTAGCTTTAACCCTTACTCTTCCGAATCAAACACGAATTACTATCTGCCAAGAATGGGTAGTACCACCACCGTATGAGAAGGAATATACAAAAAACAAACCTGAGCATCTCGTCGCTGCGTCTGAAGCCATAAAGGTAGATTGGTGACAACCAATTGTTGACTACTTGTGTTAGAGAATACTTCCTGAAGATCAAAGGAAAAAGACTGGCATCTGTCGTCGTGCACCTCGTTTCCTTTACTACAAGGACACGCTATACAGAAGGTCATTTGAAGGAGTACTCTTGCGATGTTTAGGAGAGGAAGAAACAGTTCAAGCTTTGCAGGAAACACACTCGGGAGTATGTGGATCTCATCAATCGGGCCCAAAGCTCCACTTTCACATAAAAAAGATGGGATATTATTGGCCAATTATGGTGAAAGAGTGCTTGGACTATGCTAGAAGATGCAAGGCCTGCCAATTTAATGCGAATTTCATACATCAACCTCCTGAAATATTACATCCCACTATCGCATCTTGGCCTTTCAATGCTTGGGGATTGGATGTTGTAGGACCACTACCAAAATCTTCTGGTGAACCCTTGTACATCTTGGCTGCGACAGATTACTTCTCAAAATGGGCCGAAGCTGTTGCAGTCAAAGAAGTAAAGAAGGAGAATGTTGCAAACTTCATCCGAGTAAATATCATCTACCGCTTTGGAATTCCTCATTACATAATAACTGATAATGGCAAGCCATTTGATAACAAGCTGATGAACAAGATTTGTGATCTCTTTGGTTTCAAGCAGCGTAAATCTTCTATGTACCATGCTGCCGCCAATGGTCTAGCTGAAGCATTCAATAAGACTTTATGCAACCTGTTGAAGAAAGTCGTCTCCAAATCCAAACGAGACTGGCATGAACGAATGGAAGAAGCTTTGTGGGCATATAGGACGACTCATCGCATACCGACGCAAGCAACCCCATACTCACTTGCTTTTGGAGTTGAAGCAGTCCTACCACTTGAGCGTCAAATACCTTCTTTAAGACTTGCTATTCAAGAAGGGCTCACCGAAGAAGAAAATGCTAAGTTACATCTTGCGGAGTTAGAAGCTCTTGATAAGAAGAGGCTAGAGGCTCAACAAAATCTTGAATGTTATCAAGCCCGTTTATCTCGTTCTTTCAACAAAAGGGTTCGCTTAAGGTGCTTCCAAGTTGGAGATCAAGTCCTAGCAGTAAGAAGACCCATTATCACTTCTCATAAATCTGGGGGCAAATTCACCTCTAAGTGGGATGGACCATATGTCATACAAGAGGCATATTCAAATGGTGCTTACAAGCTTGTCGATGCAGATGGCGTGAAAATTGGTCCTATCAATGCCAAGTTCTTGAAGAAGTACTATCCTTGAAAGGAGATGACGCTCCTTAAGGCATGAGTATAAACTGCATGTCCACTCCTAGCCCGCAAGAGTATAAACTGTGTACGGCTAAAAATAAAATAAAATTATCCGCTAGGTTGAAAATCTCGAAAGAGGCGGCCTAGGCAAAAGTTAGGACCAAAATAAATAAATAAAAAAATATACACTCTTCCAGAACTATGTTGTGACTTGATACTCATTACCGAGGTATGTAGGCGCTTAGAATTTCATTCTAAGTTCAGTTGCATGAGTGTCAAAAAAAAAATACATGTTTCCGCTTGATCCGCCACACGAAAGTTAAGTTTACAAATATTCTGATTAAACTTTGGGCTTACACAAAAAATGTTCATGACTCAATAGGGGCAGAGCTCCATATAAAAAGTAAGCTTCTGCAACAGGATTTGAGATCCTCAAGTTCTCCGAGCCTACAAGTTGAAGTTGTAAGTCTTCCAAGCATGTGAATTGAAGTGTGCATGTTGAAGTCAAAATTCACCCAAGTCAGTGATGTTGAAGTTTTAGGTTCACTATAACTGCATGCTAAAGTCCTCAAAGTCAGCAATTCTGCAAGATGAAATCTCAAATCCACCAAGTCTGCAAGTTGTAGTTGTCAAAATTGCCAAGTTTGCAAGCTGAAGTCTCCAAATCCGCTAAGTTTGCAAGCTGAAGTCTCCAAATTCGCCAAGTTTGCAAGGTGGAACCGTCAAAACCTCCAAGTTTCAAGTTGAGGCCTTCTAAATTTCCATGCCTTACGGTGGACAATATTTGTCCCTTTGCACCTTAAGCTGGCTTTTCCATGGGTTTATCCTTAAAAGGATCTACAAATCTCCATGCCTTAAGGTGGACAAAAATTTGTCCCTTTGCACCTTAAGCTGGCTTTTTCACGAGTTTATCTTTAAAAGGATCTCTAAACTTCCATGCCTTAAGGTGGACAAAAATTTGTCCCTTTGCACCTTAAGCTGGTTTTTTCACGGGTTTATCTTTAAAAGGATCTCTAAACTTTCATGCCTTAAGGTGGAAAATATTTGCCCCTTTCCACCTTAAGCTGGATTTTCCATGGGTTTATCCTTAAAAGGATCTACAAATCTCCATGCCTTAAGGTGGACAAAAATTTGTCCCTTTGCACCTTAAGCTGGCTTTTTCACGAGTTTATCTTTAAAAGGATCTCTAAACTTCCATGCCTTAAGGTGGACAAAAATTTGTCCCTTTGCACCTTAAGCTGGCTTTTTCACGGGTTTATCTTTAAAAGGATCTCTAAACTTTCATGCCTTAAGGTGAACAATATTTGCCCCTTTGCACCTTAAGCTGACATTTTCACGGATTTGTTATGTAAAGGGACCAAACTTGAAGCCGAACTTGTCAGGTCTCAAGGTGACGGAGGCGAAGTTAAACTCTCGCACCTTAAGATGACCATTGCATAAGTTCATCGGTGAAAGGGACCAAACTTGAAGCCGAACTTGTCAGGTCTCAAGGTGACGGAGGCGAAGTTAAACTCTCGCACCTTAAGCTGACCATTGCATAAGTACATTGGTGAAAGGGACCAAACTTGAAGCCGAACTTGTCAGGTCTCAAGGTGATGGAGGCGAAGTTAAACTCTCGCACCTTAAGTTGACCATTGCGTAAGTACATCGGTGAAAGGGACCAAACTTGAAAGCCGAACTAGTCAGGTCTCAAGGTGACGGAGGCAAAGTTAAACTCTCGTACCTTAAGCTGACCTTTCATGAATGCTATTTGTTTCAATCCCGCAAAAGAAGAAAGGAAAAGACAACACCAAAAAAAAAAGGCACAAGAAGGAGAGATATTGTTACCTGTCAAGACGTTTTAAACTCGGAAGCCATACATCTCCAACACAGAGACAAAATGTTTTGGTGAGAATGAATCCCTTGAAGTCTGGTTTCCATCAATCAAAACACCTTTTTGATGGTGACGGTCCGACATCATGATATAAATTATTTAGTGAAACAATGCAAATCTGAAATTCTCTGCGAGACAGAATTTAGGGTTAACTTCAAAAATTTGTCTAGAATGATCCGGGAGGTGTTAAATTCTAAATTTTGGATATATTATATCTTCATGTTTATGGTATCTATAGAATTAAGCGTATAATGATTTAGGTAGTCCCACATTGACAAACAAATTTTTTGGTGTCGTCGCGCAAATCTGAAACTGCTGGTGCTCCAAAATCCAAAGTTGAATTCGGGATAATATCTGAAAAGATACTGAATGTATTAAATTATGAATTTTGGATATATTATAGATTTGGATGTGTAGTTTTGGAAGAGTCAAGCGGCTTGTGATTTCTTCATTCCTACATCAAGATATGCAAGTTTTGGTAAAGCTACGCAGATCTGAAATTCTCAGCATGATAGAATTTAAACCTAAGTTTCAAAAAATTGTATAGAACTAAATTGAAGGATTTTAATTCTGAATTTTGGATATGTTGTAGATATCAAAGTCTAGTTTATGGAATATTAAACCGTTCAGGATTTCGACATTTCTACAATGATATATGAATTTTCTACCACTAACATGCTGGGCTGAAAAAAAGTGACGAAAATTAAAAGAGAAGAATATATTACCTGACATTGTTCTCCTTTGTGTGACTCCCGATGCTGCAATATCAAAATAATAGAGAGAATCCATCTATTTATAGATTAAGCAAGGCATTACTAGTCTCCTTGTTGAAATAAAACTAGGAGAAGTTTTCAAGTCCTTGAGGAGGTAGCATACTCCTAATTGGAGTGGAATTGGGACAGTCCAAGTTTGTAGGAATATAGACATCCTAATTCTAATTGGAGAATGGTTGGTTATGGAGTAGAAGAATTTCATTGCCCAAATGAAAAGGAGTATCCTAAAGACGTGCAAACAAGAAAAGAAAAAAAAAAAGAAGAAGAGGTTCTTCTCAATGTATAACACGTGAATCAAGAAAAAAAATATGTCTCAAAGATATATAGCGATATTTAATTAAGGTCTCATTTGGTATCACGTGTATTGGTTCATGATGATTTGTACACAAATAAATTAAAACATCAAGCTTATACTTCAAGTCTAGTCTTCGAAAAAAATTAAATACTCCGATAAGTCTTGAAGCAGGGGGCAATTTGTGTGCAACGATATTTTATTAAATTTATATCCGTACGAAATTCGGATTATATTAAATTCAAAATATATTAGTCCAAGAAATATGGTGGATTAATATAATTGAATTAATTATTTAAGTCCAATAAATATGGATTTAATTAAAACTCAATTTTTATTGGGCTAACCCATTAATTTGGGCTACAAATAATGAGCCCATTTTGCTAAAACCCAAGATGTCATCATATTCTAGAGGCCCAATTGAGCGCCACGTGTCAAATGACGTGGTGTGCAAGTCAAGTGAAGGAGTCAATAGGATCATGCCACATGTCAAAATGATGCAGCATGCCTAGTAAAATCAAAGGCCAATCAAATGTCGCCATGTCACTTAAATCTGATTGGCCAGAAAAAGTCCATCTTCACCATGACTCTTCCCTTTCCACAACTATAAATAGGGGCCTCATAATTCAAAAAAGGCACCAACAATTCTAACAAAAAAGCAAGAGAGAGCTTGTGGATCAAACACCACAAATTTCTCTACAAGCTACAAGTTCAAGCATTCAAGTTTATAAACAACTGAAGATCAAGACGAAGATTCAAGATCAAGCTCAAAAGCCCTTGAATCCAAATTCACAAGTCAAGATCAAATCTACCAAGTTCACAAATCAAGTTCAAGTTCATCAAATTCAAGATCAAGCTTGAAGCCCTTGAATTTATATTTAGAAAGGCGAATCAGAGGATTCATAGAAATTGTAACACTCACATATTTGAAATCAAATAAAATGATTGTTGCAATATTTTCTTGTCCCGATTATTATTTTCTCGGTCGCGAATTTTACTGTCTACAACGATTTATTATCCAATGCCTTTCAGCATTAAATTTATTATATTCAAAGGATAATATGTTAAATTTATCTCTATCATTTACTATTTCTTAACCTGTGTGTCAAGTCAATAGTGGACAATAATTGATGGACGTAGGGAGTACTTCATAAGAAAATGTCTTATTTTTTGGTGTGAGACAAATCCAACAAAAATTAAACTTTTTTCACCCGAAATTTATGAATTCCCCATATATCAAATCTTTCCCCCAAAAATTTCCCCCCCTTCCCAATATCCTACATTCCCTTCCAATTTCTCATTTTCAGTTTCCGTTTTTTGCAATGGCTTAACCGACCCCTCTCCCTTGGCTAGTCTAACCCTTTCTAATCTCAATAACTCATTTTATTTAGAATTTTCAGTGTTATGTGCCTATATTAATATTTTCTGATTGGCATTTTATTTTGCAGGCTTTACAAAGTGGAGTTCAAAAAGCAGCCGAGATCATTTTGGATAACATGGTTATTTCCTTGAGTTTTTTTTTTTTGGCAATTAACTTTTCATTTTATCAATCACTATTAAAGCGTTACAAACCAGAGCTAATCAAAACTGACTAGCTTATCTCAGTTGCAACAAAATAACTACAAAACTACATCTCCTACAAAGTGCTAAGGTAACAAAAAAGTTTGACGTTGCTTCTAACTCGAGCCGCTAGATTAGTCTTCGTCTTATGAACCATAGCTTGTTGTGCTTTGGTTTTAGTATTGAAAATTCTAGCATTCCGCTCTCCACACAAACCATGTACGCCATTAGCCAAAGCTGCCTTGAGCAACACCCTTTTAGGTCTTTTGGATTTGCTAACAAGTTGGACCCATTGGTGTTCCAGTTCCCATGGCAAAATTCTCCGAGACCACTTGAACCAGAGTAATAACTCCCGCCATACCCCAGTAGAGTAGGTACACTCAAAGAAAAGATGGTGCAAGTTCTTAGGTTGTGATAAAAATCAAAGACAAGAAGGAAAACAAGAAAGAAAAGGATATGTGGGTAACACTCAAGATAGTGAAATTATGGGCAATAAGGGGTTAAAACCCTCACCTCCCAATTGATTTCAACAACCCAAATATTAACCCTACTTAAAAAATCAAAGGAAACCAAAATAACCACAAATGGATGACCTTCGATTAATCAAACAAAATAAGTTCAATCAACAATTTCAAGAGCCCACTGCTAAGTACTCATTCATTACAAACTATGAACTACATTAATGCTAGGCTTCACCTAGAAACTACAAGCTTCAAAGCTCAATATTCAATATTCATCAAAGTCTAAGGATGAAAAATGGTAAGTCTAGCCTATTACAAAAATAGCTAAAAAGTGGCTATTTAGGAAATAACCCATCAGGGCCCTTGTTGATTGCCTAAATGGCATCATGATCGCTCATAACCTTGTGTATTTGTTGCTCCATAGCATCTTCCGGGCTCCAAGCTATCATCCATATGTAGAAGTACCTTCTAATGTTCCCCATGCTAACCATACTCGTATCATCCTCCCCTTCTTCAAAATGATTCGTCCTCGAATTTGAACCTTGCAAAAACATGTGAAGGACAAGCAACCAAGAAATCCTCATAGTATGAGGGTTAGCACAAGGCTTAACACCAATATTATCATACTAAGGAGGCACAAATTTGAAATACAACCAAGAATTCTTTGTTTTCAATAAGAGAAATGCATTGTACAACATACAAAGGATCCGGCTATGAGGAATATTATGGAACAAAGAAACCACAAAGGTCCTAAGACACAATTGTTTCCCTATTCCGCCATAAAACCATACCAAATATTCAAACACCCATAAGGGTTTATCCGGTTCAAAGATATGAAAGACCCACATAGTTTGGTCATAAAAGTAAATGCACCAATCCAAGAAACCCTTAACTATATATAAAACAAATCCAATACAAAAATAGACATCATCATATGCAAAGAGGTAGTAGGGAAAGGAAACAAGAATATGAGTCCCATCCAAGATGTTACCATATACAAGAGTACCAACTTGCTCAAGAGAGCTAGCAAGCAAATCACTACAAGTTGAAACATCCAAGGATGGAATAATGGCATTTAGGTACACATTACCCTTCTTTTCAAGACAACTTTCCATGGGAAGTGAGTTCAAAAATGGAGTCATGACACTAAAGGTGTTGAGGAATTGATTAGAAACTAATTCAATCCAAAACCAATAGTCCTTCCAACAGGCTGTGTTCCCTCTATTCATGATATTAAGCATGCGCCTAAGAGTCCCATTCGATACTTCAAATTATCTAACCCTATGAAGATGAAAAGAAGTCTTAAACATCCATGGACTCTTCCAAGTCACAACTCGCTTGTGATCTTGACCAAGTAACATATCATAAGTGCCATATTCTATTTCATTACTAGGGTCAAATGGAAAGAGATTCCATGAAAATGGGTTAAGCAAACCCCCATATGCCTCATTGGCACTCTCATCTTCACACAACATATTTCACTCAATGGCATAAGTATCATCATATGCAAACAAATAGTATAGAAAGGGGTCACACAGGCCAACTTTATCTAATGTATTCTCATGAGAAGGTTCACTCATTGATTCAAGCACATTAAGTCCTTTACAAAGAGTGGGAACACATAAAGATGAAGGTATAATTGTCACATACCTCACCTTTATTTTGAACACCATCCCTTCCAATAAACGTACTATCATCTTCCAAGAAGAGATTTCTGCCATCAAAAAGTGTGTCATCACACCATAGTGGATTTTCAAACAATTGGTAGCCTTCAAGAGTGGCTACACTTCCAACATTATAAGATACACCACTATGTTCATCATTCACATTTGTCATGTCATCATTGAATAAAAGATTATCCCTAAGTTCATACTCTACCTCAAGATCCCCATGAAAAGAATAAGAAATGGAATCAACACCTAGGGAATCATTATCTCTAAGTAAAGATTCTACATGACTAACTACATGACCAACTATATCATTACCATCACTAAATTAAGGTTCATTTATCACATCACACAACTCCTCAATTAGTAGGTCATCTTTACAAGCAAATTTGTCATCACCACAATTAGGAGTGTTCATGTTTTGATTTGGATCGATTTTTGGTTAAAACTAAAACCAAACCAATTTAATCGGTTTTTAAATTTCTAAAATCAAACCAAACCAAGTAAAACAAAAAACCATCGGTTCGGTTTGGTTTGATTCAGTTCTTAACTAGCTAATAATAAATTGATAATGGTAAAATAACGGAGACATAAGACAACTATTTCAAATGAATATTAGGAATCAACAAATTTCTCTTTACTATCACAAGATGAATGTATATGAATTCTCTAGTATTTTTCAGTACTATTTCGATGTTTTAACATGTTTAAGTTGCATAACTACAGAGGGTACTTCACATCACACGTCTAACATCCATAAAACTAAGATGCAACTTTAAATAAAATGGTTAACCCTACAAAAATAAAAGGGGCAAAGCATTGAAGAGTAGATGGATGTTTTGGCAATGAAAATTAAAAATCAATAATATTCCACACTACATATAGACAATTGGATTTAGAGTGTTGGGTTTGGACATATTTTTTTTAGAACTTAAACTTAAATTAAAAGTGTTGTAGTTCATGTGAAAGAAGTAGACTAAAATAAAATTAATGATTAAAAGATATAAAATATTTATAATTATTTATGAAACACTAATATCATATATTCAAATAATTATAAATTTTACGTATATAATTTATCGGTTCGGTTTGATTATTTATTCAGTTATTTTATAGTAAAATCAAAACCAAACCAAATATTTTCAGTTTTTAAAATTTAAAATCAAACCTGACCAAACCAAACCAAATGTCGGTTTTTTTAATTGGTTTGGTTTGGTTCGCGGTTTGGTTTGATTTTTAACCAAACCATAAACACCCCCAACCACAATTAACACTAGTTGGTAGCATGTTGAGCTCAAAAGCATCTAGCACATGATTACCACAATTGGACCCAACTAGTATTTGACTACCCCTATCACATGACAATACACTTTTATTCAAGTCATAAGTGCTAACACTATATGGACTCAAATCAATTTTCTAGAAGAATCAATTCGGTCATCTATAGGATCAACTTGTGTTTGGACACCCACAACAATGGCATTATCATCATGCAATAAGGTGTCATCATTGACATCACAAGACAAAAGATCCTTAAGCTTGTACACATACAAGCTATCATAGCCAACTAGCATTTGACTACCCCTATTACATGACAATACATTTTTACTCAAGTCACAAGTGCTAACACTAGGTGGACTCAAATCGATCTTACTAGAAGAATCAATCTGGTCATCTATAGGATCAATTAGTGTTTGGGCACTCACAACAATGACATTTTCATCATGCAACAAGGTTCCATCAAGATCATCACAAGGCAAATAATCTTTAAGCTCACACATATACAATTATCACTTACACTCAATTGGCTACTAGCCACAAAAAAATCTTCTTCTTTCGACAAAGTGTAAGGTTTAGCTTTGTTACCTTGTAAATCATATTGTATTTACCTTACTTTTCAACATTGGTGTACACTTGCTCATTCAGGAAGCTTTCTAGCACCTCATGATTCTTCATTACTCGAGGTGCCTCACTAGGATTGTTTCCAAGGATACCTGCACAAGGATCGAAACAACTAGAAAAGAAAGAGAGGTTATAAAAGTTAGTATAAGGTTGTGACAACCCTCTCACATCACTCCACACAACCTCTCCTTTTTTCACTCTAGAATTTTCACATATCACACCCTTACTCCTCTCAATCTTTTGTCTCTCAATTTTATTAGAGTTTGGATAAGTGCCAAGGATCCCTTGTGAAGGGTTTGGAGATCCCTTCAACTCTAGCTTCCACTTTGGTGCACAAGGAGTGGATGTGTTGACTTGCATGTTCAACTCTTTAGCACCAACCTCACAAGGAGTAGCTTGCTTTTCCTCCAAAGGAAACTCCTTAGATTCAACTTCATGATGCGTAATTTGCTCTTTTGGAATATTGACTTGGCTTTTTCAAGTAGTCGAGAGCAATCATCCAATTTTTCATCCCATAGTACAAATTTTTCATCCAACTCTTCCTTCAATGAAGCACAATCTTTCCTCAAGTAGGTAATGAGTTTAATTGCATTGACTTTATTTGGGCATGTTGGAGAAAAGAGAAGTTGTCCTTTGAGATCCATGATGTAATAGTACCAATCTTGTGTATATGGAAGTCCATGACTTTGGAACCATAGAATTTCCAAACACATTTGACAAGCATCCAAGGGCACTACATCACACAAAACCTGCTCTTGATAATTCCCAAGTGAAATAGATACCTTAACTCTCTTATCAACCAAAACTCCCATTCGAGTAACAAAAGGATTTTGTTTTGGAAAAAAAGACAACCCGAGCATGCTAACCATTAAGGGGGTTATAGAGTTGATAACACTATAATCATCCATCACAACTTCAAGCTCTGCTCTCCCACAAATGATCATTTTTGTTTCAAGAACTCGTCTTTTCGAAACATGCATATTTTGAAATATTGAGTTCGCTTTACTCTCATGAACTATTGATATTTCCATCTTACCTGCAAAACTAAACAAATAAGTTAGTAGCAAAATTCCTCACACCTCTCATATGTGTAAACTCTCAACTCACCTAAAGTGTCTTTCTGAAGTTGACAGAGAACTTCCTTTGTCCAATCAATTCACAAGGTCACTTATTCTTTGTGGAAGAATGAATTTTTGTTCAAACAAAAACGGAGGACTCAATTAAAGCTAATGGACTTGAATCAAGAAACTTTCAGCGAAATAAAACTAGAAAAGCACACGAAGAAAAGCACAAGAAAAAAAAACCGGACTCAAAGAACTTGATAATATTTAGTAGGGTAATCTACTAATTAAAATCAAGTTATGAAGCCAAAGAAAAAGAAAAATTAATTTACCAAGATTTGGAGTAAAAAAAATTAATTGGGAAGAAATTTGGTTGAAATCCATGGAACAAATTTTCCAAAAAGGTGGAGAAAAAAAAACCTGAAAAAAAGAGCTGAATATTGTCCCAAAAGGACATTTGAGGAAGCTTCCAAGAAATTGTACCCTTGTACTTCCTTCCTTGTCTTTTTTCCCTTTTGGAATATTTCCTTTTGTATTACTCCCAAACACTTTTCTTTTCGCTTTCTTTTGGATCAAAACCCCCTTTTCTTTATTCTTATTCTTGAAGATATGAATATAATAAAGAACACCAAGAACATTGATGAACTTAAAAAAATCACAACGATCCGTTTTAGCTCTAATTAACACGAAATTCGAAACCCAAGCTTCCTTTTCTATGGAGAACAAACCCCAATAACTTTGAAACCTTGATTCCCAATCAAGATGTTCAGATTTTTAGACCCATTTCCTTCTTCTTCAAGCCATGAAGAATACCATGAATATGAAGAACACCCAAAATTCACGACTCTCTTAATTTAGCTCGAAATTGCACAAAATTTTAAATCTAGGCTCCTCTTGATATGAGAAGCAAACCCCAATATTTTTTAGCCCTCAATTCCAAGCCAAAATGTTTAGATTTTAAAACCCATTTAAAAGTTTTCTTCAAGTCATTGAGAACACCATGAACAAGAAGAACACCAAATTAAACCCCAATGGATTTCTTCACCGTTTTCGCTCAAATTTAAGATTCAAGCTCCAAATAATTAGGAGAACAAACTTCACTTTAAATCAACGCTCAATTTAGCCCGAAACTAAGAATCCACTTTTTCTTCTTCAAGCTCCAAGCTCAACAATGGTGAAATCCTTAAATCAACTCCAAATCAAACCAAATTCGAGATTCATACTCCAAATGAGGTGGAGAACAAATCCCAATCACTTTTAACCCTTGATTTCCTCCCAAAAACTTCAGATCTGCAAAGCCACTTTAAAATCTTCAACTAAACAATGGTAGAAAGCTCAAAACAACCCAGAATGACTCGAAACTCAAGATCTAGACCTATTTAATACTAGAGAAAAAAAATCTAGTATTAGAAACTCAAGAAGGACTCAAAATCAACAAAATATTTTTGTATTTTTCTTTATTCTGTTTCTCAACCTTTTTTTTTCTTCAGATTTTTAATACCACAACCCTAAGATAGATTCGTAGGAATGAATCTAAACCTGACTCTGATACTAAAATGATAAGAATCAAAGACAAGAAGGAAAAACAAGAAAGAAAAGGATATGTGGGCAACACTCAAGCTAATGAAATTATGGGCAACAAGGGGCTAAAACCCTTACCTCCCAATTGCTTTCAACAACCCAAATATTAACCCTACTTAAGAAATCAAAGGAAACCAAAATAACTCAAATGGATGACCTTCGATTAATCAAGAAAAATAAGTTCAACCAACAATTCCAAGATACCACTACTAAGTAATCATTAATTACCAACTATGAACTACACTAATGCTAGGCTTCACGTAGAAACTTCAAGTTAAATGCTAGGCTTCACCTAGAAACTACAAGCTTCAAAGCTCAATATTCAACATTCATCAAAGACTAAGGATGAAAAATGGCTAAGACAACTGTTTATACTTATTGTCTTTACACAATTAGCCTATTACAAAAATAGCCCAAAAGTGGTTATTTATGAAATAACCCATAAGGGCCCTTCTTGATTGCCTAAATGGCTTATTGATCGCTCATGACCTTGTGTATTTGTTGCTCTATAGCATTATCTGGGCTCCAAGATATAATCCATATGTAGAAGCCCTTTCTAATATTCCCTATGCTAACCATGCTCTTATTAAGTTGGCAGCCACATAGTACACAATCTCCATTTATAGGCATGCCCCATTGAATGAGGACATCCTTAGTTTGCAACTTCTAATACAGTGTTAGCCAAAAATTAAAAAATTGCTTAGGAAAAGCAGCAGAGTGGCAAACCTGTTGTAAATCTTACGAAAAATACTCCATCACGAACACTTGTAGAGAATTATTCAAAGAGGCTTGTCAGACACTGTCTTTAAGGATATTTCACATGATATAGGTGTATCCCCCAAGATTCAACAAGCTCTTCTAGTATATAACTAGGAGCCAAAAACTAACAAAGATTTATTTAAGAGAAACCCAACACTCAAGAAATGGAGAAGAGATTTTCTTTTAGTAGTAACTCAAGATTTTTCATACCTCAAAAGTGAGAGACCATAGAATTTTATAAGTACAAAGACACCTCATGAGCAGAACTAAATCTCATAGCCAAAGCTTTGACCAAAAGAATTAATGTGAAAATCAATAGGTTTCAATGGCATTGTCCAAATTAATAACAAGAATTAGACAATAAATTAGAAGTAACAGGCATATGAAATTGTATTAAATGAAAGGTTTTGTTATCAGTGCTGATAAAGAGTAATATGATAATGACTCATAAATAGTGTTAAAGAAATGAATTTAGATAATATTTCTTTTGAGATAATAGAAAAAATATTTTTCTAGCAAAACCAGGTCCTTCCATGGTACCTTGCTAACATTACCTCTAAGCTGCTTATAGGCTACATTAATCAAGAATTTCCCCCTATCAGCAACAATAATATTCTGGTTGAAACTCGCCCAATACTTTCTCATGATCAAAACCTTCCTCACCATCCACGATGCTTGTGGAGGTATCTACATTGTTTGACAATTTTGCCGCCTTATGTAGCATGTGTGTATCCACTTGGTCCATAATTTCTCCTTCTATTAACTAAGTATCCACAATAATTTACATAAAGTTGCTTGATTCCACACCTTAATACTAATGACGTTTAGTTTGCCATATCCTTTAGGCAAACAAAATTTATCCCACGCTACTAATGCCTTTTTTGTTATAATAGCTTCCTCTGATCAAAGATAACTTATACACATCACGTCTATCAATTTAATGATCTTCTAGGGAAGGAGGAAAGCTACAACCAATAAGCCTGGACACCCATAAACATCGCTCTGATTAGTTGCAATCTACCAGTATACGAAACCTCTCTAGCCATCCATGATGTGATTTTGGTAGTAATCTTGTCAATAAGAGGCCTAAATTATGCTATCATGAGCTTTTTGGTTGATAAGGGTACTCCGAGATATTTAAATGGAAGTAAACCCATCGCATACCCCATTTCCCACCCAATGTCTTCTTTAACCTTCCTATCTACACCTCCAAAATATATCTAGCTCTTAGTGAGGTTAGCTTTCAAACTCGAAGCCTCAGAAAACAACAAGAACTTATCTTTCAGCAATTTGATAGATTGGAGGTCTCCTGTGGTAAACATCAATAGGTCATCCGCAAAGCTTAGATGTGTGATGCCCAATTTTTGGCATCGGGGATGGTAGTTAAAATTAGGCTTCTCTTGCAAAGTGACTAAACATCTGTTCAAATACACCATAGCTAATACAAACAAATAAGGGGACAACGGGTCACCCTATCTAAGACACCATTTAGCTTTCATAATATTTGAAAGTACACTATTGATTAAGAAATTATATCTCATAGTAGTAACATATGTCATTATCCATTTAATCATCCTCATAGGAAAACCTAGCTCCTTTAGTATCTGATCAAGAAAGGACCATTCTAAGAAGTCATACGCCTTTTGAATGTCTATTTTGATCATGCATCATGTTGAGACTTGATTACTTGTATAACCCTTAACCAATTCATGGTTTAAAATGATGTTACTTGATATAATCCAACTAGGTATAAAAGTAGACTGACATAGTCCCATAAGTTCATCAATAACCTCCCTAATTCTATTGGATATGATTTTTGAGACTATTTTGCATATTATGGTGCAATAAGCTATTGGTAGAAAATCCTTTATAGTGGTGTGTTGAGGCAATTTATGGATCAGAGTGACTATCATGGTGTTAACAGCCTTCAACATAATGTTGTTTGTAGAGAACTCTTGTACTGCCTTATATATGTCATCTTGGATAATAGGCCAAGTTCTTTTGTAGAAATATGCATTATATCCATTGATTTCGAAAGCTTTATTATCATCAATGCTAAAAAGAAAATCCTTAATCTCGTTTTGAGTAACTGTTGCACACAACTCCTTTTGCTATTTTAAACACAGTTTATGACCCTACCTCATTATATTCACATCAATATAAGGCATAAAATTTGTTCTCGATCCTGTCAAACCTTGATAAAATGAAAGAATTTTAGCTTTAATCTTTACATGTCTCTAGAGATTTTGACAATCAAGACTGGTTAAGACAGAATTGCTATTAGTGCTAGTTTTAGCCTTCATACAAATAAAGAAATAACCATTGTTACCATCACCAACTTCCAGCCAATGAGCTTTAGCTTTCTGCCTAAATGTCTTCTCCTGAATATTAGATCACTTTTGTAGATTATTCAATGCATCTTTCTCCATTTCCAAAAGTGTAGCATCCATACTCAATCCTATATGTTAAGTGATCTGAGATTAAATGTTGGCAAAATTGGCCCTAGCTTCATATGCTCTAATTTTCTCTAAACTCTCTATTTTCTGCTGCATTAAAGATTTTAAAGTCCCCTTACAATATGTCAGCTTTTGCCATACCATGTATATCCCTCTTTCTAGTACATTCTTTCTCCAAATGGTCTCCACAGTCTGTAGAAATTTATCATGATCTACAAAAATATTAAGAAACCTAAAAGGTCTCTGCTGCCCACTTCCTGTGCTATGATGCTCTATATGTAAAGGGGAATGGTCAGAGAAACCATTTTCTCTAAACTCAGTAGTGAGAGCCCATACTTCATCACCCAAGTAGTATTACACAAAGCTCTGTTAATTCTACTCCAAACATGTCCATTAGTCCATGTGTAATTCCTTCCACTAGACTTCATATTAGTAAGGTTCAGGTTCTTCACTACTTGTTGAAAGTCCTTAGTTTCAGCATCAGTGATCTACTGGCCACCAGTTCTATCAACATTATATAAAAGAGCATAAAAGTCCCCACATAAATGCCATAGATATGTGATGTTATTGCCTATTCTACTTAGGCCTTACCATAATTCCTTTCTCTCCTCAATGGTATTTTTTGCATAGATGATAGCAATTTCACAACAAAAATTAGAATTTTTAGCAGCTACTCTAGTGTGTATTAATTGGATAAGCACTTCCAAGATCTTCAAAGTCATCATATTTGATTTCTACAATACTCAAATTCGACCATTATCAGCCATAGAGTAATTAGTAGCAACATCCCAACCCTTAGCAATATTGTTGATGCATTTATTAAGGTTACGAACCCTTACTTTAGTTTCTAAAAGACTAGCCAAGCTGATTTTATTCTTTAAAAGATAATTCCTCACCTCCTTCTGCTTGAAGGGCTTGTTCATGCCCCTCACATTCCAGAATAATCCGTTCATCATAAAGATATACTCCCCCCCTTTAAGAGGCTTACCTATCATCTGCATACCAACAACACCTTCTGAATGTGGAGAGAAAGCATTAGTAAGATTCATAGTTAGACCTATTGCTATGCACATTTTAACTAAAGCAGCATAAGTTACTGCACTCTGCCTGTGATCCTCACCTAAATGGGTAGTGTTGCTCACTATTCTTAGGGTACTCTCCTCTAGTTGTGCAGGGTGTTTATCTTTGCAGTGATCAACCTCTTTGTTTAACACTTGGTTGAGTTATAGAACATGCATGTTAACATTTTGTCGTTGCTGAATAGTTGTATACTCAGTAGCATGTGTAGGTATCCACTGTTTAACCAATCTTCCTTATCTCTGATGACCACCTGTCTTCTGATTTCTTTCTGTTTGGACATAGTTTTCCTTGGTCTTTTTAGGCCTACAAACCTGTCCAACCGAAGAACATTTCTTACAAAATAATGGTTTCCAATTATTAACCATTTGTTGAGATCTTATTTTCCCCATAGGATCAGTGATCTCAACCTTCTCTGGTAATTTATAAGTAATATTCATCTCCACTAAACTCTACTTTGTTTTGTTGTACAAGCATTGACAAATAGTGATTTCCCGAGTTTACTTTCAAATTTATTGAGGGCTTCAACTCCCCAATAATTAAGGGGAAGGTTTGGTAGTTTCACCCGCTGGAGGATATAATAGGTAGCTCTTGATTGAATTCAAAATCCTGGGTCCAATTTTGAAGGATCAAAGGTTTGCTATTGATTGTGTAAGACCCAAAAATAGAACTTCATCTCTATCCTAAGGATTTTGGAACTTTACTATGTAAAAACCTCCATCATGATAATACAATTTAGGATCTACAAAACAATTCCAATACCGAGTAATGTCGTTCTTCATGTATGAGAAAGCAGGGGCCTCTCCAAATGTATGCACCATAAGTGCATTCTTCCATTTCTTTATTTTCTTCTCGATTTCAGGAGTTTCCAACATTACCATAGGTTTGCTATCAATCATTTTAGGAGGTTTAAAAGTGAGGGTCATACCAATCGAGGCTATACGATTCATTGCAAAGAGGTTGGACCAAGCGTTCCCCTCTTCCTTACCAGTATCGTCCCTTATTTTGAGTTGTTGAACTACCCCGTGGGACCCTTGTTGTGTATTCTCAATAGTCAGTGTATTGCCCATCTTCTCAAGACCTGCAACTGGGTTTGGTTGTGCCATGACCCCTCTTACAGGGCTAGTAGAACCCAATTCCCATATTGATAGTTCAGATCTAGTAGTTTCCCTATCAATGGAAATTAACCCCAGACCAGTTATTGGTGTAGTCACTTTATCCTTGACCTCAATTTTTCATGATTCAGCATTCACACTAAGCTTCATCCCGCTTCGATTCACCTTTCCAGCTGAAGATTCTGACATTTTCCCTTTCCCAACCAGCTTTTTTGTCGTCGAGGGAGTCCTTATTGCCAAGATAATCTTCTTTCTAGGTTTTCCACATCCTCGTCTAGCCATAGGAATGGAGTTCGGAGCACGTTAGCAAAGGGCACTAACATACGCTGAGAGTATTCCTTTTCTAAACTCCAAAATTTCTAAAGGGCAAGTTGAGTTGTACTTTAAGGATGTGAAGGTAGTATTTTACATGTAATTTTTGATTCACACCAAAATATGAAATTTATCTATATGATTTTTATTTGTCCATGTATACACACATGTATTCTGATAAGTTATTAATATAAAAATGACAATACTTTTGGAATTCATTTGATTTTTTGCAACATCATAAAGTCATTCATTTGTCAAAATTCTATCCGATATTTAATTAATTTTAGGTGATTCTCAATTCTACATTTTCTTAAGGACCGGGTAATGATTTGATTTTGGAGTAGATATGATTATTGTAAATTAAAGGGCAACTTTGGAAATTGATTATATTTGTGTTTTAAGTTTTCATAAATTGTTTTTACTTAATTAAATTATTTTTATCAATAAACATATAAGTATGTGTGTATTTGTCTAATCCTATATAATTTTTTTCATTCTTTCAGTCTAGTGATTTGGAAGACGAGCTTAATTACTTCACCCATGGATTAAAGAAGATCATTTTGTGACATCAATAGAATCACCAGACAAATGCTTACAAATAATATTATTTATATTTTTATTTAAAATGTTTTAGATTTTTATGAATTTAAAGTTATATTGGGCAACTTATTATACACAAATTTGTATTGCTTTAGTTTGATATGAGTGTTGTTTGCAGTGTTTGTGTAAATACCTATTTTTGTGGAACTAGATTTTTTCGTGTTTGACCATTTTGCCATTCCCTGTAGTTGCTACATGTTGTTTTGGGGTGTGGGGATGGTTGACGCGGTTCCTAATGCAATCGGGAGTGATTTGAGCGAGTTTGAGGCTATTTTGATGCTTTATGAGCCAATAGTTGACTTCGGTCAATATTTCATATTTCAAGTCTTGGATGACGATTTGGACTGTGCCAGCAGATCCGGAATGTCGAATTTGTGTTAGTATGGTTGGTTCGGGTTCAGGACCTTTATTTTGCATTTCGACCCTTTATTTGAAAAAATAGTGAAAAAGGGGTCTCGAAGGTTAATTTATTGAAAACAATCTTTTTTCAAAAATCCAACGTCGCAGTTGAGTCCGGAACGTCGAATTTAGCCCAGTAGCATTTATGGTTTACTTTTTTTGGATCCCGAACGAAACTTGCGGACCCGTTTGGAGAATGGTTGGCTTGTACCAAAAGCAACATTTGCTGATATCTGGTGCATGTGAAAAACCTACTTCGCGAATGCGGAGAAGGGTGTTTTTCTTCTTTGCGAATGGAACAAGGCTGTTGCGAACGCGAAGCTTTGGCCGCGAATACGAAGGCCATTTTAATGGCCAGTCAGCGTTGACCCTCGCGAATACTAAGGGTAGACCGCATTCGTAGGGCTCTATTCACTGAAAATTATAAAAACCTCATTTTCGCGATTTTACTCCATTTTTGGACCTCTAAGCTTCGGGAAAGGCGATATTCGAGGGTTTCTTCGTCAAGTTTTGTGTGGGTAACTTCTAAATCCTCAATCCCACTATTTTCCATCTATTTTATCTTCGAAAACACCTTTTAATCATGATTTTGAAATGAATTTTTGGGGTTTTTACTGGTAAAGCTTAAAAAAATAGTTTTTCTTCTATTTGAACCTCATGCTAAGCTCGTTTTTACTTGGGTTTTCTTCTATAGACTCCTATAACCATGGGGAATGTGTTTCTTAAGAAAATAATTCCAGTTTTACCCCTCTCATTTTTGAACTCATTTTTTAAATCCATTTTGGACTCGATTTAAATATGGGAAATATGGGTATTGTTAGCTTTATTTTAATATGTGGATTCTATATTTGTATGTTCTAGTTGATTTCGAGGCCGTTAGAAAGAGGAAAGCTCCGTATTGAACGATTTTAGGCTCAGATTTCAGCGTTTCGAGGTAGGTTATGGTTCTTCTTTCAGATTGAGCTGGGTAGTTAATAAATAAGTAAAACATTCTGTGAGTTGGGGAAATAACTATGGATTTTATATTTTGAGATTATTATTATTGTTGTGTGCCCGTGTAGGGACTTATATTCAATGGTTGTTGACTTGTGATATCTTATATTGCATGTTGCTCGAGTGGGGGGCCTTATTTGACATCATTGGCTTTATTTGTGTATTTATATGCCTTATTCTAGATATGATGCCCGTGCAAGGGCTTAACTTGTTATTATAGGCCATAATGAGCATTAATTGCCTTATCATGATAGAAAAACCCGAGTTAGGGGTTGATATGATATTAGTTTCGATGGTTCCTAATTAGAGTTGATAATCATGAATTTTGGACATATTGAGTTGATTTTGGGCTCATTTATATATATGTACTGAATTGATTGGATATCTTCATACTGATTTAATTGTGAGCATTACATCCTCATTCTATCTATGTACATTCATGAGATGCTAGTACCATTGAGGAGCACTATTTTTGAAAGAAAATGAAATATTTTAATAAAAATCCTTTCCATGAACACGAGTCGGAATAGTGGGTTGAGATTGACATTGAGATATAAGTTATAGTATACGGGTTGTGAACCCTCCATGGGTCCTATTGCGGAGCTGCGAGCAGCTCGGTAGGTGTATACAGAAATTCATGTGATGACTTTCACTGTTTCACCCCATCATCATCATTACATCACAATGCATATGTATATTTTGTGATTTCTTTAATATTTCTTGATTTGTATTTAGTTTCCATATACCTTGCATGTATGTTTGTTGTTGTTTCAATTCATTATTATATTAGAACTATTAGAAGAGACGATTTGAGCTACCGTTTGAGAACTTTTCTATTTGCAGGTGACGTGCTCATAGTCTTCTTTACTTGTATTATTGTATACTTTGCTCAGTCGGCCTAAGATACCTACTGAGTACAAGTTGACTGTACTCACTCCTACTGTACCCTTTCGGTGCAGATCCAGGGATGCGTACGACTCACGGTGGCTGATCGTACTTTTTAGAGACTGTGATCGAGGTACTGTGTTGATCTAGGGACCAGAGTTGACTTTCGAACCTCCTTTATCCTATATTATGTCTTTATTTTCTATTAGAGACAGACTTATGTAGTATGTTTAGATGTTTTGATTGTATTAGATTGCTCTACACTTTTGACACCAGATTTTGGGAGATTTTATGTTACTTCTTTTAGACTTATTCATATTATTGTTCTTGTATTGGCCTGACTTCATTCTAGAAGTCTTGCCTTTGTTTATTTCTCCTTTATTGTTCGTATTCTTTCCATTTTTGTTGATTGACTTACTTGTCAAGGTTGAGCCACGACAAGTGCCTTCATGACCTAGTTTTTGGGCCATAACAAATTGGTATCAGAGCGCCAGGTTCACCAGTCTCGTAAGTGTAAGAACAGGATGTCTTATAAAGTCTCGCGAATCGGTACGTCGACATCCGTATCTATATTCGAGAGGCTATGAGATGTCTTTAGAAAAAAACTTCTCTAATTTGATTCCTCATTGTGCGGATTGTTCATACCCTATTTTCTAAACTTGTATTCCATTCTGTCTGCGCAGATAGTGACAACTAGGTCCAGAGATATTAGGGATACTGAGTCGGCACCCGATTAGGAAGCCTTGATTCATGGATGAGGCAGGGGTCGTGGATGGCCCAGAGGTAGAGGATGGGCACGAGGAGCTGCCCTAGGGAGGCCTCTCGTAAGCCTGAGGTTGAGTATACCAGATATGATTATCATATAGAGGGTACGGGGCCATTTTAGGTCCCACAGGTTTCAGTTGAGACCCCAGTACTTCAGGATATGTTGATTCACTTTTTGAGTAGATTTGATGGTGTTCCTTTAAGTGTACTAGACATTCCTCAAACTTTGAGTGGTGTTCCGCCATATGTACCGATATCTACTTATAGTATTTCTGCTTCTGGGGTAAAGCCATCATCTATGGTACCCTCACGTACGGACTCTTTGCCTACCAAAATTACTATTCCTCTAGTTGCTTTGGGTATAATAATGTCTTCTGATGATTAGAAGAGGTTTATTCACTTGGGTCCACCTAAGTTTAATGGTGCTATTGGCGAGGATGCCTATGAGTTTTTGAATAATTGCCAGGAGAAGTTACATAATCTTGGATCCCTTGAGTCTCTTAGAGTTGGTTATACTACCTATTAGTTGACGAATGTGGCTAGGGATTGGTAGAGGTCACTTGCAAGTTGTAAACCTATGGGTTCACTTGCTATGACTTAGACTCAGTT
Source organism: Capsicum rhomboideum (assembly GCA_031232105.1). Lineage (NCBI taxonomy): Eukaryota > Viridiplantae > Streptophyta > Magnoliopsida > Solanales > Solanaceae > Capsicum > Capsicum rhomboideum. The sequence goes on from CP124718.1 coordinate 103,023,318, forward strand.
TTCTGAGGCATTCTTAGAGAGCTTTGTTCCATATGTCTTGAGAGATCAGATGAGGGATGAGTTTAATCATTTAGAGCAGGACTCCATGTCTATTGCTGAGAGTGAGACGCGTTTCCATGCTCTATCTAGATATTCATCCGCTAGCATCTCCACCGAGTCTGAGAGGATTTGAAAGTTTATGAAGGGGTTAGATAGTTCATTTCAGTTGGCTACAACCCAGATGGTAATTTTAGGGGCTTCCTTGCAGAGTATTACTAAGCATGCCAAGATGACTAAGTCTATTATCCAGGCTACTCCGGGAGGCACTAAGAAGATGCGTCGTCAGGGTGAGTTTAGTGGACACTCCTCCCGAGGTTGAGACTTCTTTAGTCAAGGTTCTCGTGGTTATCATAGTAGGCCAGTTCAGGCCACATTATAGGGATGAGGTTGTAGAACTTTAGGTTCTGTGGCTTCAGGTAGCCAGGTATCAGGTCATATGAGTGAAGGTTCTAGGTTTAGTTCTTCAGGCCAGGGTGGTCGTTCTGGTTCATCTGCGCCTCCTCAGATTGAGTCGGGCCATAAAGAATGCTTTGTATCTAATGATTTTTCCATATGGCCAAAGTTTGCCCTCGACGTATGTTTAGACCTCCTTAACATGGATCTCATCTTCAACTTTGCTCTACTCCTATTTCTGCAGTCACCGCCTCCCATCAATTTTATTCGGGTTGTTTGTGAGTTCATGGATATGTTTCCTACTGATTTGCCTAGTATGCCTTCGGATCGTGATATTGATTTTGCTATTGATGTAGAGCTGGGCGCCATGCCCATTTCTATTTCTCCTTATAAGATGGCCCCGACTGAGTTGAAGGAAATTAATAAGCAATTGCAAGATTTATTGGGTAAGGGTTTTATTAGACCTAATGTTTCTCTTTGGGGTGCTGCCTGTCTTGTTTGTAAAGAAGAAGGATGGTTCCATGCGCATGTATATTGATTATCAACAGTTGAACAAGGTGACAGTTAAGAACAAGTATCCTCTTCCTTGCATTGATGATTTGTTTGATCAGCTTCAGGGTGATTTCATGTTTTCTAAGATTGATTTGAGATTCGGGTATCACCAGTTGAGGATTAGAGCTTCGGATGTTTCGAAGATACCTTTTCAGACTTGATATGATCATTATGAGTTCTTGGTTATGTCATTCGGGTTGACCAATGCCCCAGCAGCATTCATGAAGTCTATGAACTGGGTGTTTCGTTCGTATCTCGATTTGTTTGTGATTGTATTTATAGATGATATCTTGGTTTATTCCAAGAATGAGGCCGATCATGTAAGACATTTGAGGACTGTACTTCAGAGATTGCGTGATGAGAAGTTGTATGCTACATTCTCCAAGTGTGAGTTTTGGTTGGATTCTTTCTCTTTCTTGGGACATGTGGCGACCAAGGATGGTATTATGGTCGATCCGACCAAGATTGCGGCGATTCGTGATTGATCTAGGCCCACTAGCCCTACTGATATTTAGAGTTTTTTGATTTGGTTGGTTATTATCAGTGTTTGTTAAGGGTTTCTCATCTATTGCGGCTCCTTTGACCCAACTGACTTAGAAGAAGATTATCTTTCAGTGGCTAGAAGCGTGTGAGAAGAGCTTCCAAAAGCTCAAGGAGTTGCTGACTTCGTCTTCTATTTTGACTTTGTCCAAGGAGGGCATGGGTTTTACCGTATTTTGTGATACTTCGAGTAGATGTTTGGGTGCAGTGTTGATGTAGGAGGATAAGGTGATTGCTTATCTTCTCGTCAGTTGAAGTCTCACGAGAAGAATTACCCTACCCATGAATTGGAGTTGGCCGCAGTTGTGTTTTTGTTGAAGTTGTGGAGGCACTACTTGTATGGAGTTCGTTGTAAGATCTTCTCGGATCATCATAGTCTCCAGTACTTCTTCATTAAGTGAGAATTTAATATGAGAAAGCTGCGCTGTGTTGAGTTGCCTAAGGATTATGACATCACTATTCTGTATCATCCGGGTAAGGCTAACGTGGTTGTGGATGCCTTGAGTCGAAAGTTGACTAGTATGGGGAGTTTAGCTCATCTCTTGACTCAGGAGCGACCTTTAGCCTTAGAGGTTCAGTCTTTAGCTAACCAGATAGTTAGGCTTGATATTTCGGCACCTGGATGTGTTTTAGCCTTTGTTGATGCTAGGTCGTCTTTGATGGAGCAGATTCAAGCTCATCAGTTTGAAGATGATGGTTTGAAAGTGATTCGGGAAAAGGTTTTTAGTGGAGAAGCCAAGGAGGCTTCAATTAATCATGATGGTGTTTTGAGGTATGGTGGTCGAGTTTGTGTCGAAAGTTAATGGATGGGTAAGATTGATTTTGGAGGAGGCACATTGTTCCAGCTATTCCATTCATCCTGGAGTGACTAAGATGTATCGTGAATTGAGGCAGCTTTACTGGTGGTGTGGTATGAAAAAGGATGTAACAGATTTTGTAGCTTGTTGCTTATGTTGTCAGCAGGTGAAACCCGAGTTTCAGAGACCGTGTGATTTGCTTCAGATATTACCTTTTTTGGAGTGGAATGGGAGCGGATAACTATAGACTTCGTGAATGGATTGCCTCATACTTCTCGTGGTTCTGACAGTATTTGGGTTATCGTGGATCGATTGACCAAATCAGCCCATTTCATCCCTATTCAGATTTCATCCGGTGCCGAGACGTTGGCCCATATCTATGTTCAAGAGGTAGTTCGTCTTCATAGAGTGCTCGTGTCTATTATTTCAGACAGAGGTTCAGTGTTCACTTTAAGTTTTGGAGGACGTTTCAGGAGGAGGAGGGTACTCAGGTTGACCTTTGTACAATATTTCATCCCCAGACCAACGGTCAGTCGGAGCGGACTATTCAGGTTTTAAAAGACATGCTTCACAAGTGTGTTATGGACTTTGGAGGTCAGTGGGAGCAGCATTTAGCATTGGCAGAGTTTACCTATAATAATAGCTACCATTCGAGTGTTGAGATAACACCTTTTGAGGCACTATTTTGTAGACGTTGTAGATCTCCGATTGGTTGGTTTGAAGCTTCTGAGACTATACCCCGTGGTACTAATTTGCTTTGCGAGTCTTTGATAGGGCTCGAGTGATCCAGGATAGGCTTCGGGCAGCCCAGAGTAGGCAAAAAAGCTATACTGATCGCAAACTCCGTGCCTTGAAATTTGGAATTGGATATTGGGTTTTACCTTCATGTGTCGCCTATGAAGGGTGTGATAAGATTCAGAAATAGGGGCAAGCTTAGCCCGAGGTACATCATACCTTTTTAGATTCTTCATACAGTTGGGGAGGTTGCTTATGAGTTAGCTCTACCTCTAGATTTCTCAGCCGTTCATCCAGTTTTTCATGTATCCATGCTCCAATTCTACATTCCAAATGAGTCACATATGCTGTGTTGGCATTCGGTTCAGTTAGATGAGAAGTTTACCTTTGTTAAGGATCCAGTCTCTATTTTAGCTAGGTATGTTAGACGACTGCATTCTAGGGATATTCCTGTAGTTAAGGTTCAGTGTAGACACCGTTCCATTCTGGAGGCTACTTGGGAGGTTGAGTCCGATATGCGTAGTATTTACCCTCAGTTTTTCTCTGACTCAGGTATTTCTTTGCTTTTTAGTTCAAGGATGAACTAGAGTCTTAGTGGTGGATATTGTAAAGACCTATTTTTATGGAACTAGCATTTTTCATATTTTGCCCTTCTTCGTAGTTGCTACATGTTGGTTTTAGGGTGGGGGGATGGTTGGCACGGTTCTTGATGCGATTAGGAGTGATTTGAATTAGTTTGAGGTTATTTTGAGGCTTTATGAGCCAATAGTTGACTTCAGTCAACATTTCATGTTTCAAGTCTCGGATGACGATTTGGACTGCGCCAGCAGATCCAAAATGTCGAATTTGGGTTTGTAATATGGTTGGTTTGGGTTTGGGACCTTTATTTTGGATTTTGACCCTTCGTTTGAAAAAAATAGTGAAAAAGTGGTCCGGGGGGTTAATTTATTGAAAATAATTTTTTTTTGAACATTCGATGTTGAATTTATCCCAATAGCATATATGGTTTACTTTTATCGGATCCCGAATGAATTTTGAGGACCCGTTCAGAGAATGGTTGGCGTACACCAAAATCAGCATTTGTTGTTATCTGGTGCAGGTGAAAAGCCTTCTTCGCAAACACGGGCCTTGGTCGCAAATGCAAAGAAGGGTGTTTTCCTTCTTTGCGAATGCGACAAGGCTGTCGCGAACGTGAAGGCCTAAGTTATTAACCTTCGTGAACGCAAAGGACATTTTAATGGATGGTTAGCGTGGACCCTCGAGAACGTGAAGGGTTGACCGCGCTCGCGAGACACTTTTCACTGAACAGTATAAAAGCCTTATTTTTGCGATTTTACTCTATTTTTGAACCTCCAAGCTTCGGAAAAGGCGATATTCGAGGGTTTATTCATCGTTTTTCATGTGAGTAACTTCTAAACCCTTAATCCCACTATTTTCCATCGATTTTATGTTCGAAAACACCTTTTAATCATGACATTGAAATGGTTTTTGGGGCTTTTACCGATAAAGCTTAAAAAATATATTTTTTTTCTATTTGAACCTAATTCTAAGCTCGTTTTCACTTGGATTTTCTTCTATAGACTACTATAACATTGGGAAATGTGTTTCTAAAGCAAAAAAATACCAATTTTACCCCTCTCATTTCTAGTTTAAATATGGACAATATGGATATTGTTAGCTTTCTTTTAATGCGTGGATACTATATTTGTATGTTCTAGTTGATTTCGAGGTCGTTCGAAATTGGAAAACTTCGTGTTGAAGGATTATAGGCTCGAATTTCATCGTTTCGAGGTAGGTTATGGCTTAACTTCTTTCAGATTGAGCTGAATAGTTAATAAATAAGTAAAACACGGTATGGGTTGAGGAAAATAACTATGAGTTTTAGATTTCGAGATTATTATTACTGTTGTGTACCCGTGTGGGGTTTTATATTAGGTGGTTGTTAACTTGTGATAGCTGATATTGTGTGTTGCCCGAGTGGGAGCCCTATTTGACATCATTGGCCTTATTTCTGCATTTATATGCCTTATTCTAGATATGATGCCCGTGCGGGAGCTTAAATTATTATTATAGGCCTTAATGAGCATTGATTGCCTTATCATGATAGAAAAACTCGAGTGAGGGGTTGATATGATATTAATGATGTCTTACATGCATATTTATTTCGATGGTGCCTAATTAGAGTTGATAATCATGAATTGTAGACATATTAGGTTGATTCTGCGCTCACTTATATATATGTACTAAGTTGATTAGATATATTCATACTGATTCGATTGTGAGCATTACATCCTCATTTCATCTATATACATTCATGAGATGCTAGTACCATTGAGGAACACTATTTTTGAAAGAAAATGAGACATTTTCATAAAAACCCTCTCCGTGAACATGAGCCGGAGATGTGGGTTGAGATTGACATTGAGATATGAGTTATAGTATACGACTTGTGAACCCTCCACAGGTCCTATTGCGGAGCTGCGAGCTCGGTGGTGTATATCGAAAGTCATGCGATGACATTCACTATTTCACTCCATCATCATCATTGCATTGCATTACATATACATCTTTTGTGATTCCTTTAATCTTTCTTGACTTGTATTTAGTTTCTGTATACCCTGTGTGTATGTTTGTTATTGTTTCAATTCATTATTAAACTAAAACTGTTAATAGAGACGGTGTGAGCTACCATTTGGGAACTTTTCTATTTGCAGGTGACGTGCTCATATTCTTCTTTACTTGTATTATTGTCTACTTTACTCAGTCGGCCTATGATATCTACTGAGAATAAGTGGATCGTACTCACTCCTACTGTGCCCTTTCGGTGCAGATCCAGGGACGAGTATGACTCGCTGTGGCTGATCATGCTTTTCGGAGACTGTGATCGAGGTACTAGGTTGCTTTTGGGACAGAACTTGACTTCTGGACCTCCTCTAGCCTATATTATGTCTTTATTTTCTATCAGAGATAGACTTATGTAGTACTTTCAGATGTTCGGATTGTATTAGATGCTCTACACTTTTGACACCAGATTTTGGGAGATTTTATGTTATTTCTTTCAGACTTATTAACATTATTGTACTTGTATTGGCTTGAGTTTGTTCTAGAAGTCTTGCCTTAATTTATTTCCCCTTTATTGTCCGTATTCTTTCCATTTTGGGTGATTGGCTTACTTGTCAAGGTTGAGCCACGACAAGTGCCATCATGACCTAGTTTTTGGATCGTAACAGTTTGTTACTGGGAATATATTTGTTGATAATTTTCATCAAATATCTTATTCAGCAAAATTATCATATGTTTGATTATATAGGCCTCATGTAATTCGAAACATAGTTTTTAAAAGAAAAATTAATAATTTGTGGGGGTTTTAAGCCGTCAAGAGTTAAATTCTATATAAATATTGGTATCATGTTGGGGTGGTTAAATCACCACAAATTTAATATTTTAAAATATGGAGTTCATGTTGTGGGGAGACTAAATTGCCACTCATTATCTTTAAAAATCCCACAAATTTAAAATTTATTTTGTGGCGGATGTCATTGAAGTTTCAAAAAACCGCCACAATAATGTTAGTGGCATGGCTAGTTGTGGCACTTTCAGGAACCGCCACAATTCTTTTTGTCACGATCAGAAGCTGTCATAAATTGACAAAAAATCCGACATAATTTACCAGTATTTTATAGCGAATATCTTAATATGCACTGAATCAGATGAAACTCTGAAATCTCTCAATTACTTTTGAAAGAATTAAAGTGAATTAAGGAAATGGGCTTTTGAAAAGAGCGTTAATATGAAGAATCAAATGGTGAAGACAAAAAAAAAATATGAAGACCAGGAAACACAATTTCTTCTGCGGTGGGATAATGGGACAATTATTTATAGCAAGTAAGCAATAATTAATAACATATTTTTTCAAGCATAAGTGTGTGTTTTAAAGATTGGATTTAAAACTCAATGGTGATATGATTTAGGCCTATCCTTCACTACTATAAAACACATTTTGGAGTCTAAGATTTCCTTCACTCTATACCAATCACTACTAAAAAAATCCCGTAAAACCGACAAAAAAAAATCGACCACAGCTTGTGGTCGAAAATTATTGATCATCTGTGGTCGATTTTGGAGATTTTTTTTAAAAAAATTGTTTTAATATAAATCGACCTTAGTAAAAAAAATTACGGAAAAACAATTAAATTAAACCGCAAAAAAATAATTCACCAAAACCGACCACTTAATAACTAAACAAGAAAAAAAAATTTAATATATTTTATATAAAACTTTAAAAAATGAAATTCAAATACTCTTGCTGTATTTTGTAGAAGTGAATATCGTCGATATGTTCTGTCGATATAGTATTTATGTACAGTATACATACACTTCATTTAGTATTCAACATTAAGGGCGTCTCAGTAAAATTAGTAGCTTAAATAATCATAGCCATAACATTAAAAAATTTAGAGATTTTTTTATTCTTATATATTACTGTTTTAAGTGAAGTATTATTAAAAACATAAATGTTTTAACTTCACATAATATTATTACTTATAAAAAGTAATGATTAATTCCAGCTAATAAGATATTGACATTTGTTTGCAATACCTCAATGACCACCTCACATTCATTCTTTTATTTTTTTAAAAAATTCTAGATAAAAATAATAAGTTACTCCCTCCTCTCTATGAACTCGCGACTGAAATGAGCCACAAAAGATGCAAAGATATACAAATAGGCCACTATTCAAAAGTAAAACCAAAAATAAACTAATCGGAATAAATAATTCATATTGAACAATTTAAATTAGATATAAAATGAAATATAATATTCTGACTTATAAAACGAAATAAAATATTCCGACTTACAAAACACCCTAATGATTTATGTTATGCCTTGAGAACTGAGATTCTTCTTTTCTTCTTTTTGATAAATAATTTCAGTAATTATAACAAGTTTCATCTCTTTACTTGTGGCCAATGTTTTAAAAGGCGGGGGCGTGAAGCAAGACGTTTTACATAGCACGGGGCAAGGCGTAAGTTCCGAGACATGGGGCGTAAGTCGTAAGGATCTATGGGGCGTATATCTCATGTATCTTTATTTTTATAATTTGATAACTAAAAATATAAGTAACAACAAAATTTTCAATGATTTTACAAATAATTTCTTAAAAATATATGACTATCATACTATGCAATTTACCTTCCTAAAAAAAATAATCAATAAACTATTAATATTATAATTAAAACATAAACTCTCATGAATAAAAATAAAATACTTTCAACTAACAAAATAAAATATGATAATTTTGAAATATAGGACAAAAATATAACGATTAATGACAAATGAATATATAAAATTTGGATATATATTTTAAATAGAAATGTTAAGTCATATTCACCCTCACGACGTTCTCAATTAGTACATAAGCTAGTTACTTTTAATTTTCTTATTTCAATAGATTAAAAAACTACTAAGCATCATTTAATTAGTAGAGAATTATGAGTATCAACAGCGTTGACTAAGAAATTTGACACAATTTGTGTAAGAGCTATTAGACGAGTTCCGGACGTTGGGCGTTAGGCTTGTTCAGGGCGTACAGTCGGGCGCTTAGGACGTAAGCCTCACAGAATTAAGTCCCACACATGAACCCCGATGCATTTTGCCAGTGCCCCGCCCCGGAGCGAGTCCTAAAACGATTCCGGACGCTACCTTTTAAAACACTGCTTGTGGCCTGTGGGGATAAAAGATATTCTGTTAACCTACTTTTCCTTCCTTTTATTTTTTACAACCTTTTCCAACTCAAAGGTTAGGTTACCATACATAGAAGAAAGGTCTCAAAGGACGTTTGTCAATGTCGGGGCAAAATCCAAGAAAACATTCCAACTCTCCATCTCAGCAATTTGAAGTTAAATTTTATCAATTTCTATCCATTTTATCCTTGTTATTAAATACTATTCATTATTCAATGCATTTTTCAAGACATTAAATTTATTATATTTCAAGGATGATATAGTATAATGAACAAATATTGTTGGACGGAGGGAATAACTCTGTCTCAATTTATTGATGCTTTTAATGTATTCTAAAGTTTGCACTAGTTTGCAAATAATGTTAATTCTTTACAACTTTTGCAAATTTTTAATTTAAACTGAATTAGCTAATCAGATTATACATTACTATGTTAGTTCCTTCATACTCTTATGTTTTCTTGACGACAATTTTTATAATAGTAAGTACTACTTCCTCCATTCCATTTTAGTTGGTCATCTTACTAAAAATAAATATCTCATATTAGTTGATCTCTTATTAAATCAAGATAAAATTAATTAATTTTTTTCCATTTTACCTCTACAATTAATTACAATTCCAATATCCATTCTTATGTCTAATGAATATCATTAATATAAGTAAAGGGTAAAATAATAAAATTCATCATTCCATTTATTATTTTTTAATGACCATGTAAAATGAAATGTGCCCAACTAAAATGAGACGGAGGGAATAAGTAATAAGATATGTGCCCTAGATAAGTCGGAATGATTTGTTTCGTTTTATAAGTCGGAATATTTTATTCTATTTTATAAGTCGGAATATTTTATTCCATTTTATATCTAATTTTAACTGTCTAATATGGGTTAATGTCTTCGTCAAAAAAGTTAGGTAAATCAAAATTATTTATTCTGACTAGCTTATTTTGGTTCTACTTTAGAATAGTGGCCTATTTATGTATCTTTACACTTTTTTTTAGCTCATTTCAGTCGTGAGTTCTCATTTTTACTTGTCACATTTAATTTAAACTTGGTACACTCCCATTAAGAAAATAATAATTGACATGACTATTTTACTACACTATCCATTTTAATTGATGTTTGGTATTAAGTTTTAAAAAATTATTTGGAGAATAAGTAATTAATGTTAAGGGTAAAATATGAAAATTTTTTTTGTCTTTTCTTGATATGTTAAAAATGACAAATAAAAATGAAAATCTATTTTTGAAATAATGGACAAGTAAAAATGAACGGAGTGTGAGGGAGCATAGGGCAATATTGGTTATCCCACACTTATTAAGGTTTAAATTCTATTGTGAGTGTGAGGCTTAGTCGCATAATTATGCAAAATAGGCTAATAGCCTGTTTGGTCAAATTTTTTTTTTTTTTTTCAAAGTACTTTTTTTTTTTTTAATGATAAATGCTTATTTTAAAAAATTGATGTGTTTGGCTAAATTTTTGGGGTGAAAATAAGTGTTTCTGGGGAGCAGCAGAAGCATTATTTAATAAACTAAAAAAAGTAGCTTCTCCCCCAAAACACTTTTTTAAAAAATCACTTTTAAGAAAAATATACTTAAAAATATTTTTAAAAGCTTGGCCAAACACTAATTGCTGCTCAAATTAAATTGTTTTTTTAAATTTATTGGCCAAACACAAACTGTTTCTCATAAAAAATACTTTTTTAAAGAACATTTTTAAAAAAAACACTTCTCAAAATAAGTTGCTTTTAGAAGTTTGACCAAACAGGCTATATTATCTCTTTCTGGTTAAAACTTATAGTAACAGAAATAGGAAATCATGTTATACAACCAACCTTAATTGAATAGAGACAATTATCATTTCGGTTTTAGAAATATAATTAAAAATATATAGAAGTTTGGTTGACATAAAACATTACTTGAAAAGTTGGCAACATTAGTAGTCTAGACTTTTGACATCACGTTTGCATCTAATTCCTAGTACAATGTTACGTGTAATCAACATCTCAAAAGAATATGTGTTACATCAAGTCTTCTGATAAGGAAAATAAAATGAAAATACCCTCCCTATAAAATTAATGTCAATTTTCTTACTTTTCGTCTTAAATAGTTGTTCACGTTTCCTTGTTTTCTTTCTTCCTACTTATTATAGGCACGCAGTATCAAATTACAATCTTTTTTCGATTCCACAAGAGATGGACAGTAATGTGAATTAAAAGATAAAGTGATTTATAGGATAAAAATAAGGGAAAATTATAGCTCAAAGTCTTTGGGTCATCTAGTTTACAAAATTTATACACAGAATATAGATATTTTATACTAAATATAAACATACTATACATATAATATACACATAGTATGCAGATAATATACATACACTATATATATAATATAGATACCTATACACAACACATGTCATGTTGATAAACTAGATTGTCGAAGGGTACATTTACGTAAGTTTCTCTAGGAATAATGTGTATTTAATTGACTTATTATTTAGATATATTGTGTTTGGCAACGATGAGGAATAACAGTATGAGTTTTTGAGCAGCATGACAAACATCGTGTCTTTTAAGTTTTAAAGTATGGTTGATTTTGATAAGATAACCACCATTACTTATTTAACAAGTTCGTAACAAATAAAAAAAGGTTTTAGGAGTGACTTCTAAGGTAAACTATTACTCTAAAAACAGGAATCAATATAATCTAGGATCCCTTGGTTGTAAGCCTATAATTACCAAAAGAGATGGTTTTTTTTTTGTTTTAAAAGCAAATTTATATCTGTCTAGTGGTTTTTTTTTGGTTAAAATAAAAATAAAATCCTCAATAGGGATAAGTGCAAGCAAAGGGGGCTAGACCTTACCTTACCAATCCTAACGAGGTAATGAACCTCTACTAATTAACAAACATGAAGAAAATATGAACTAGAGAGAACTAGGTATTCTATGATCATCACAGAGTTTGTTATACACTCTATGATGATATTACAAATGAGGATGCTTAAATAATGTAAAAATATAAAAGCCAACAAGAAAGTTGAGTTATAAACCTCAAATTTCCTTGTATGAATAAATGAATTAAAAAAGATAGATTGCCCATCTAAAGTAAATTGAAGTATTTTCCTCTTGTCTTCTTCTTCAAATTTGTGCAATCACATTTGATATTTCATCAATTCTTCTTGAATTTATTGGATTTTGTTGAAGCTATTGACACTGCTGTATGATTCTACTTTGCCAGTCGCATCGGCAAGTGTCTTGAAAAAAGCTCCTCAGTCACTTTACCATCCCACCTGTGCTGCCTTCCATGTGTCTTCTTTTTATTTTTGTTGCTTTTCCACTTCTTCGATGTCTTGGCGAGATATCCCCATCCCTATCCACTTTATCAAATCATATGTCTAGCATATTATCTTCCTCATCCTCGTCAAAACTATCCTCACCCAAATCAATATCTTCCTCATCCTCATCAAGAACATTGTAACACCCCGTAAATTTTCAAACGTACGCGACTAGGTGACGGAAGTAATTGAACATGCAATAAAGGGTATATTATGTATGCAAAGTGTTGGACTTAATTCATCTTGGCTAATGGGCTCAAAATTGGCCCAAATTCAACAAGAAAGACATGGCCCCAAAAGGGAATTTTGACCCATTCATCTTGACCAAGTAAACATATCATTAAGGACCAAGTGTATGGCTAGGATTACCATTAAAGGGCTATATAAGGCCAATAAAATCATATTTTATTCACACAATACACCTTGCAAAATTCTTGTAATTTCTAGACTTTTCCAAGAGACCAAAAGAAACCATTTGAACCCTAAGGCAACTACACTTGTTTTGCCAAGATCATCATCTTGTAAGTATTGTTAAGTGTTTATTCTTGTAGTTTAATATATTATATGCATAAGAGGTTGTGTAAATCATGTTGTATATGTTTAATAAGTGTTGAGCAGTCCACTATTTGAAAAACAGTCCACTTTTGCTTAATCGGTAAAAGAATTGCCTTCTATGTGGTTTAAACTTGAAAGGGGACTTAAGGTCTTGAAGGAATTGAATTATATGGACTAAATTTCAGTATTTAAAGTGTGGTGCTATCCCTAATTTGTTACTTTTGTGTATGGCTTGATGGAAATGTTTTTACGCAATTGTGCATGGAACGTTTGGCGGAGTGAAAAGAGAATATTTTCTTGTTATGTTAAAGTGAATTCTAAAATTGTGTGGGCTGATTTTGGTATATTGTTGTGAAAGGTATTTAGGTGAATTTATGGGATAAATATGTGGAGTTGTATTGAGGCGGAAATGTAAAGTAGAAACTTGGTGTAAAATCCTATCAGTTTGTGATGTCTACGACGATATGTGGACTGTTTTGGTGGTGTGTGGACTGATTTGGTGTTGTTGTTTTGCTAAAGAAGTAAGTTATAGTGTAATGTGGTGGAATAATGTTATTTGGTAGTATAATTAAGAGGGGGGGGGGGAGTGATGCACCATGTGTTTTGGAGGTTGGACGGTTTTTACTTTCCATTAAGCACCTACTTACCGTCTTGTGAACTTGTAATGTAGTTAGTGGTTAATATAAGCTTCGTTATATACTTGTGTGTAGAGTAGACGTAAAGAGAAAGCTGGAGTGTTGTATTCACGAATAAGATTATGTATCCATATTGGGGAATTAAGGTATGTAAGGTTACTCTTTCCATATCCTTCTGCAGCACATAGTATGACATTGTCATTATACTTGTTCCATTTCGAAATGTTCAAAGGTATTCCATTTCCGGTTATTAATCATTGTTACTCACATGTTCCTTATTCATTGCTCAATTGTGATTCACATGACTCATGTTCATTGGTTAATGTTCCAATAATGTTCCAAAGTTCCAATAACATTGTAACCACTAATGTACCAATCTCATAACAAAAGAATTAAAGTAATGAACACTTGTTGAGTACGGGTGGCAACTCGAAGGGGCGTAAGCCTAGCTAGAGGTGATCCCGAAAGTTCATTGGAAACGGGTGGCAACTCAAAGGGGCGAAAGCCTAGCTAGAGGCGATCCCGATTATTATGTTATTTCCCACTGATCAGTTGAGCCTGGGCATTACGTGATTAATGATTATATGATTGATGATGAAGTAAAGTAAAGTAAAGTAAAGAAAGCAATGTACATGATCCCACATGTATACCTTATGGTAGTTTAACTACATGATGCGTTCACTTGTACTTGATTCCATTAAAATTCCTATATCTCATACAGTTACTTATAGCCTTACATACTCAGTACATTCTTCGTACTGACGTCCCTTGTGGGGCTTACCTTACTTGCTGCAGGCACAGGTACTAGTAGGCCTCCATAGTAGGACTTGGATATTTCTGCGGATTGTAGGTAAGCTCCAGGTTGCTTCGGGGTTTTCCGAGTCCTATGTATATGTTGGTTTTGGTATTGTATCACAGTTGTGTAAAGAGGGGACTTGTCCCGACGTTAGGATGACTGTGTTCATGTATTTATATAGGCTTTGTAGACGATGTGGGACAAACGAAGGTTGTATGTTGTGTCATGGTGGCCCTAACGGCCAAGTTTCATATTTGTAGGTGTTTATTGTCACACATTTTCCATGACTTATGCCATTCGCATCTTGCATCTATTTGTGATATTGATAATCATGGAATGACTTGCGCATGAGTTACAGGGATAAAAATTGGTTCTCTCGGGGCCTCAATGGCTTCGGGTGCCATGTCCGCCCCAATGGGTTTTGAGGCGTGACAAACATCCTTACCCAAATCAACAGTAGTTAGGCTAAATCTTGATGCTACGAGCTCCGATTCATTCTCCTTTGCAATTACACTTTTTAGAAATAAGTACTGGAGCTTCTGGACTTAATTTGCTATTCAAAGGAGGTGAGACCTTGTCTTCTTCATCAACTAAATCAACCCACCTAGGAGCACTCGCCTCGTCCTATTTTCTTTCGAAATAATCAAATCATTTGTGAGATTAGCTTGAGAGAGTGATGACACACCTTTCACCAAATCTTTGTCATTCCCTTTGGACATTAAAAACTGTCCAGATTCACCTTGATGTTTACCAAACGGATTCAAATATTGGAAATGGACCTCATGGGCCTAGGTGTTCAGTGTGACCATGAGTGGCTTGATTGTTGGATTGGATTTGAGCAACATGGAAGCCGGTCTTTCTTGAATAATCTCAGCCACTTCAGGATTAGAAATATGTAATGTAGGAGCCGTAACATTACTAGTTTCTTCCAGTCCCCATACTACGTATTCCAATTGACGTGCTAACTGATTGTAAATTATTACCAGAATCGAGCGGAATCAAAGTCTGATCCTTAGGAGGATTAGAATCAACTAACACTAAATCTTTCTCTCCCATGAGTGAATCAAAGGATTTTGACAAATAATATCCTTTGGCGCATTAGGCCGAAAAACTGGATTAATTGCTACTTGCTTCCTATTATCAAGACTGGGAGATTTATTTCGACTTGGCGAAGAATCAATGCGAATAGCAGATGATTTTCTAGGTGAAATTGTGGTCCAATTCCCTATTGCATTCTCGTCACTGTAGGATTTTCAGCTTGCAAATTAGTAGGTTTCTCGCCATGCTCTGATGCTGCATTTTGTAATTGTCTATCATGAATTTGTGACTCTGCAACCATTTCCAAATTCTCAGGCTGGGCAGTATATGTTTGCACCTGTATAGCATCACAAGGCGTAGTTTTTATTACTCCATCTGCTGTGAAATTCTGTTTGATACCACTGGGCTGCTCCTCCACTTCCTCAATACGTCCAGGATCACCAAAATTGGTGTTATTCAGTGTTCCTAAAACTTGAACATTACTATCCTTCGGTGCATTATTTGCACCTGTAGTTTGCCTTGTTTCACGCCCCGGTTTATCAAGAGTTTGTCCAACTTGATCAACTAAAATTAAAACTTGTTGATTACTCACGACGGCAGCTCGTTCTAAGTCATTATCTTGTGATTATTTTTGAATCTCTGTAGCATTAATAACATATTTTGCAGCTCGTCTTGCTTTAATAATTTCCCTAGCATCTCCCTGATGCTTTTCATGTATCATATTATCTTCGGATATAATTTCCTTATTGGATTTGACACTATGCAATCTTCATATTTCATCTCTGTGGCCTTGATGTTTATAAGTGCGGCAAATCGAAGGTAAATAGTCATACGTAATTATTTAATACACTACCTTCAGTTCATTTGACCCTGGCTCTTTAATGAGCAATCTCACACGTTCAGGCAAAACTGACAGTAAGTCAACTTCGACTTTAACTCTTGCTGTGCTTGGTTTTGTTTAATCTATCAATAACCAAAGGTCTGCCAACAACTGAGGCTAATGAATACAGTGCCTGTCGTACAAAGAATTGCACTGGTAAATTTTGAAACGCTATCCAAGCCAAAGCAAGGGATGATTCTTTTTTGGGATTAAACCACGGGGTTCAACGAAAGATTCTGAACTGATAGTCTTCCTCCAGGTTTTTTTCTTAACAATAATTGAAGAAACTGTAATAGAATATATAGTAACAAAATCCTCATGTTCCGTTAACCGAATTAAAATATGCTGAGAATCCAATAAACCTATATTACACACCCCTTTAATCTTCAGTTATTATGGAAAAAAACTTTCTCAACTTAGTCATTGTTGGCCTCCCATATGAAAAATTTGCAACAAAAGCATATTGCAAATTTTCCTCTTTAATATAACCTTGAATATCAGATGGTTAGAATACAATAATATGTTTTCTGTTGATTATCTAAACAGGTTTCAATTGAAATTTCTTCCCAGATGTGCGAGGAGTTGGTTTGAGTAGTGTTGCATAAGTTTGTGCATCTGGTGGATTATTTATCCTAGTAGGAGGCAGGGGTAAAACAACTGCAGTCATGGAGGGCTAAACCTCTATTGAGGTTGCCTGGGAGAATAGAGCGTGAGAGAGAACTAGGTTTTTTTTGTTTTACTAAAAGAGATGTTGTTGACCTAGTTTTTGTTTTATTTTTGAACCAAAAAGGCCATCCTTTGAAGTTAATAATAAGTTACAAAGTCGAGTTTTATTTTTTATTTCTTTTTTGGGAAAAGGTTATTTTGTTTAATATACAAATCTATACGAGGCTACATATATGTATTGATTGTGTTCATTGATCGGCAACTATAATTACCTATTTTAGCTATGTATTGTGTATGGGGTAAAATCAATACAAACACATGTGGCAAGATCAGGATAGAAAACTCGGGTGCATGATGCCACAACGGACGCTACTACTATGAAGAGCTCTCTCTCGAAAAGTTCACAGCAAAGACGTCCTCTCATAAAGGATAAAGGCAACAACCACTCATCACCATCAATGACATGGCATATTAAGACACATAAGGGACAAGCGTGTCAGGATCTCCAGAAGCGCAGACGAACATGTGCAGAGTAGAGCCCTAGACAAATATGTGCTAGCCCACTAACAAAGCGGACAACTGGCGAGCTTGCATAGGTCTTAGTCCTTTGTAGCGCTATTGTCGAATGATTGGCCAATGGCTAAGATTGTAAAATTAAAATAATCATCCTTCCTCACTTGTAAATGAATCTTCTCCCTTACTTTTTCAATCAGTACAATAGTTGTTACTTGGTCTCCAAGCTTTTATTTTTATTTTCTGCATAGTTAGATATTTGTTGATAACTCACCTAAGTCTCTCGGGGAACATAGTTTAGCTCTCGACCACTCGTGTGAACTACTTCGGCACTCTCAAGCTCGTTTGCTTGATTTACTCAATTTGTTATTTTCGTAATTAGTTGCTTCTTTTCATCTAATCGCTAATGAATTGAATCTAAAACAAGGTTGAATTATAATGCGTGCTTTGACTCACCTAAAAACTTAACTGTACCAAATTCATGGTAAACAATTTGATGTCCATCGTAGGGCCAGAGCAACTATGTGGGTTTCACCTTGTTTGTTCTTTGTTAGCTTGTTTGCTTTCTGTCTTTGCAGATCTATACTAAAGTCATGACCAACTATGAAGAGAGGATTGGGGATGTGCTTGCTGCTAAGAGGCATCAAAGAATCAACCTCCAGTCCTGACCGAATCTAGCAGCCAGACGACTAACCATGATGATGAAAGTCCAACTTTCGACGTGGATTTGATAAATGTGAACACTCAAAAAAGGGACCGCGGACTCCTCAATGTGGAAAAAGAAATAGAAGGAAGAACCGCTGATTTAGAAAGACTCCAAAAGATCCTTAAAAGGTTCACTGAAGGCCAGAAGAAGCTGATGAAAAGGGTAGAAGATCAAGATAGGCGAATAAATGAGTTTTAAAGTGGTCCAGCCCAAAGAACTCCAAACTCCTCCAAAGAAAATGAGGAAGATGACAATGAGGAGTTCAAGGATAGATCTGAAGGACACAATGCTAGAAAGTCAGGGGGTGGGCCTGAAACCTCAGCCCTTTCACTAGTGTTAGTAGTAGAGTTACTGGTGGGGGGGGAGGGGAAGATGAAAGTGCAGGGAATAGTGCTCCACACTC
Organism: Capsicum rhomboideum; assembly: GCA_031232105.1. NCBI lineage: Eukaryota > Viridiplantae > Streptophyta > Magnoliopsida > Solanales > Solanaceae > Capsicum > Capsicum rhomboideum. Next base: position 103,041,640 of record CP124718.1, read on the forward strand.
AAATAAATCGAATTTTGGGAGTTCCTTCTGAAGCCAAAGAGCCAGACTCAAAGATCTATGCTAAGGTGCCTTATAAGGCTAGCACAGTGACCAGGCCCATTCCCAAAAAGTTTAAAAGGCTCGATATCACTAATATGATGGGACTACCGACCCTTAAGAACATCTACTATTCTTCACAATGACTATGAATGAGAATGATCTAATGATGGAGGAGGCCGAGTCAGTGATGGTCAAGAAGTTCGACAAAACTTTATCAGGCGGAGCTTTGGTCTGGTATTCTCTCATACCTGAAAATTCTATTGATTCTTTTAGCATGTTGATAGATTGTTTTCTTAGAGCTCACGATGGAGCCATGAAAATGCGGCCCCATAAAGGGGATACCTTCAAGATAGAGCAGAGAGACACAAAGTTTCTCTGGGAGTTCATTGACAGGTTTCATAAGGAATGGATGCAGCTGCCGACTGTACCCTTTAGGAAGGGAATGAAACTCAAGAGCTCAGTAGGTTCATTAAAACTAAAGGAGATTCTAATGGAGTTGAAGCCACGATGTAGGCTGAGATGCACAGTCTGTATGAACCCAAGGTTTGAATATAGGATGATTACAGGCAGATCATGGAAAATACTCCTCCAGCATGTACTAAAGTAAAGGTTGAGAAAAACCCTTGGCACTCGGGGGATAAGTCGACTTGAAACACCTTGGGATTGGAAAATTCAAAAAAATTACCCAAGGGTAGGTATGAGACCTACACGACAAACTCGAGAGAGGGTTCAAGCTGGCTCACCGACCCTCACTCCATGGTCTTTTATTGTCTTGAGAAAGGGGACTTCTAGCAGAGGGGTATGCAGGATAAAGAGATGAAAAAGACCATGGTATATTCCATAGACAACGTTCCTCTCTCTCTCTTTTAGAATATTGCTTTACCATCAGCTTGGGGGAATTGGTGCCGGCTATTCGAGACATCAAAGGGACCAAGCTCCCAAAACTCATTATTATTTGCCCCGACCCTAAAAAGAGTAATGCATGGTGTGAGTTCCATAGGTCATATGGATACGATACTGGGGACTGCTAGTACCTAAGAGAGGCGGTGACCTAATTGCTCAAGAATGGACACCTAAGAGAATTCTTGAGCGACCGCGCCAAAGTTAATTACTGAAATGTATTGAAGGGAAAAATAATCGAGCAACTTGGCGCTCCACAAAAGAAGATAAATTGAATGCCCTCATGCAAAGAAACATAGATTTTTTGTTATTTTTCCATTATTTCTAACTGCTTAATTATTTTCTCTCTTTCTGCAGTTTGGGAGGTTCTCGAGAATGACTCTTTTGCTTTTAAAGGGGAGAACTACCCCTTGGTAGAATCGATGTTGGACATTTGAAATCTATGGTATGGAGTCCCTTTAGGTCCACTGGATGAAAGAAATCCCATTAACTGGGAAATCGAGCATGAAGACCTAGAAGGACGAGCTACAATCTTTTTTCCTTTGACCAAGCTTTTTGTCCCCAAGAAGGTTTTTGCTGGCAAGGTTTTTAACTAGGTAGCAGTTGGGACTTTTGGGAGAAGATTAGGATAAAAACATCCTATAGTTTGTGTACTCGACTATACGGTCCCGAAAATGCCAAATCATAAATGAAAATGATCTTCAGAACGTTGTCTCCTGCTTATTGAATCAAAGACAGGATTCTGTGGAATCCTTTGCCCAAGGGGACAAACCCCCAACCTTAAGTGCACTATGCCACGAGAGCTCAATCTTGGATTCCTTAACTAACGGGATAAGCTCAGTCTCGAGTGCACATGGGAGAAATTACTCAAAGCTAGGGACTCTCAATCCCGATGATGCAACCCCCCAAAATCTTAATCATCAAGGGTAAACCAAAGTCTCGAAGCTTTCCTAAACAAAAAAACAGAATACTAGGGACTACTACAAAAGGTGAAAGAAGGGTTTAAAATATCAGACTTGGGATACGACACCCAATCGAGGTGATGTCATAATGTCACATCAACAGAAGTTCTTAATTTACACCAATGCACGAACTGATTATTTGAGAGCAAAAAATTTAAGAACGGATCGTACACACCCTTAGAGTAGACTCAAGTACAAAGTACCCTCAAATCATTGTGAAAACATAAATCATCCCTACTAAAGAGTCCAAAGTCAAAAATCGACTGAAAGAGAAATTCCTTCTCTTGAAGTTACACTCTGCAGTTCCTCAAAGATGTACGGACTCAGCAGCACAACCATTAAAATGAACATGGATCCCTCCTCGGCCATGAGGTATAAATGATCATACTTAAAAATGTCTTTGGTTGGACTGAGAGCTAGCTACGCCGGACCTCGCAGATGTTTTTGCAAAGAGTGCTAAAACTAGTTAGTGTCTATCTTTGAGCATCAAATATCATGACTCAATAATTAATAGATCGACTTTAAACTTTACTCTTACGGTACCAATGATGGAACATGCTAAGGGTATAACCCTCCAGATATACTCTTGAAAAGAAGCAATTACTACTACTTCACGTGGAAACCATCTCTAGGGAAAATATGTTAAGTAAAGCCTCTCGGTTAACAAGAGTGAGTCTATTAATCAAGAAAGGAATATAATATAATGCTTTCACACACAAATTCAATAGACATGTTGCTTAAAGAAAAAATTACATATACACTGAAAAGACAAAAAGATCGTACATCGAAGCATTACATAAATTCCTTCTTTCATACTCGAGAATGGGTTACAAAGGTTGTATATTATAAAAACCATCTCAGTGTAAGCGCAATACATGAACCCAAACCACAAATGTGCATGGCTTCAGGTGTGAAGATATTCCTCTACCTCACTCAAGTAGTCTCTGCAAGTAGGATCTGCTGATGCATCTTCATGCTGGTCCATGACCTGAGCGTCCTTAAAGAAGGGCATACTGCTCGCAAAAAATAACTCCAGGCATGGGAAGTCTAGGGAGACACCCTGGGGAAAGGGCCTCGGGGAAGGAAATAAGAACCTGCATGAGAAAGGATCGGCAGGCAGAGTTCCTATTCCAGGAAAAGTCCTCAAAATACACATCCCTACAAGGGCCTCTCCCAACTCGGGTAGCCTCCTCAAATGCATTCGAGGGATATCCTCACCCAAGTGAAGCCCCCGTTAGAGACTCATGTACCTTGGATGCAACTTGTGCCCCAGAAGGTCGCTTTGACATACCAACCGAACCCAAGTCCTAAGGATGCTGAGGAGGGCAAAACTGCCTTTTACCACCTTCACCCGACCTTACTTATAGTTCTTACCTTACCCTTGTCAAAAATCTCAGCAGTGACTCTAGGTTTTATGCCGAGATCATAGACAAAGATAAGGCAAAACCTGTAGGAAAGATAAAGTACGGGATCTATACAATAGGAGAAAAAGAGAAAGGATGCCACAAAAAGAAGACTTTTATCTTTGTTCTCTCTTTTCTTTCTTTCAATATTAAAGAAGAAAGGCATTGAGTGGACTGAAAAAACCAGGTCTGAAAGGTTACTTATAGTATGAATCTCATTTAATGGGTGAAAACCAAAGAGTCATGGATGATTTCCATGTGGACAATAAAGCTTAATCTGGTCAAGTCTCCAAGTGAAAGTTCTCAGGAAATGAGGTGTCTAAGCTGATAGATTTTCCTTTAGACCTAAAGGTTCAGGTCCCAAAAAAAAATCATCTCAATATTCTCTAGTTCCTGGAATAGGCGATTGGACTCAGTGACAACCTCAAAAGGGGCACTCAACCCCCGGGTTGGAAACATATCTCCAATTCTCTCGGTGTCTTTATTCAAAGGAAGGATCCAGAGTCAGACCCCCTCGCAGAAGACCTTTTTCTTTTTATTCTCCTGCTCTTGGAGGGGTTAAATGCAACCTCGGAAGAAGAACCAATTGCAACTCCTACCAGGGCGTGCAATTGACCACAAGATCACAACCAATCAAGTTAAGGACAACAACCGAGACGACAGAATTATCGGGCTAAAAGACAGACATGCAAGAAAGGGTTTTAAAAAACAAGCTCAAGCGAAGAATCACTCGTGTGAAGGACAATATGAGTACCAAAGTTCTTGGATTTCTAGCCAAAGTGGTTGGATAAATGTGCCTAAGTGTGACCGGTGATAGTGTAATAACTTAGGATCTTCTTAACCCATATGCAAAACTTCTCAACCAAGTGGATAAAGGCCATCCCCGAGGGAGGATTCCATCGAGGAGCTATACATAATAAATAAGTAGAAAGTCGTCAGTGGTAAATATCAAAGAAAGTTGTGGGGAATAATAAAATATTAGTCAAAGTCGCTTACGATTGGAAATCTAGATCGTAGAATAGATACTCTTGGACGGATCAATGAGGGCCAACACAACGGATAAATTGGCCCAACCTCGGTCTCTAGGATCGTCTAAACTACCAAGGAGAGACTTCTTACCATGACCAGATAGTTGAATTATACCTCCTCAAACTAGACAACGGGAGTACAGAAGAAGAAGAAAAGTTAGGGAAACTTTCTTCTCGTACCGAAGTGGCTAGAACTTAGAGGCATGCAATAATTCTTCATACTCCTGGACCAAGACGACTGAGGCACACCTTGAAAGTATTGTAGAACAAAGCAATCACTTCATCCATATGATCTCCAAAACCCATGCACAATAGGTAGGTATAAATGAAGGTGCGATTGACCCAAGACATCATGATGCTTTCAAAAGAGCAGGTCTCTTCAACTTTGGATTTTTCATAAGGCCAGCCACAATCTCCCCAGACGACAACTAGGTCACCCTCTTTCACAAAGGAACCCAATTCACTTATTGGTCTGGTTTTTTTTTCGTTCCTTTGCAATTCAAGGTCCTGTAGTCCTTATTGAAAGTGTAGGAACTGGGAAGTATCTCATTGATACTCAATTGAGAGTGAATCGACTCTTTATCTTTACTCTAGGAAGCATCACTGGACATAATGAAATAGAGCGCGAAATAATTAAGGAAGACTCATAAGAAATTTTGTGAGTCAAAAAAGAAAGCAAGATCCACAGAGTGGTGGAGCATGCTGAGCTTATAAATAGAAGAGCAGGTGACTTACCCCAAAAGGTGCCATAGGAAGAACACAGATTTTTAGCCGTCCATATGTAGAAAGGTTGATTCAAGAAGAGAAACAACGTTCTGGGAGTATGTTGAGGGATGATTTTCAGTTCTCTTTTTGTCTCCCAAGAACTGCTTAGGCGCAACATCCCGAATGACAAAGAGACTATCTGTATGGAGTAAAATCAGTACAAGCACATGTGGCAAGATCAGGATAGGAAAATTGGGCCCATGATGCCACAACGTACGCTGCGACTAAGAATATCTCTCTCTAGCAAAGTTCACAACAAAAGAGTTCTCTCGTAAAGGATAAATCAATAGTCACTCGCCATCAGTGACATGGTATAAGAAGATAAATATGGTACAAACGTGTCAGGCTTTCCAGAAGCGTAGACGAGTATATGTAGAGCAGAGCCCTAGGAAACTACGAGCTAGCCCTCTAACGAAGAGGACACCTGGTGAGGCCGCATAGGTCTTAGTCTTTTGTGGCACTATTGTCAAATTGTGATTGGAAATGCCTAAGATTGTAAACTAGAAATAGTCGTTTTTAATCACTTGAAAGGGATATTCTCTCTCATTCTTTCAATCAATACAGTAGTTCTTATTTGGTCTTCAAGCTTTTCTTTATTTTCTGCATAGTTAGATATTTGTTGATAGCTCATCTAAGTCTCTCAGGGAACACAGTTTAACTCTCGACTGCTCCCGTGAATGGATTTGGCACTCTCAAACTCGTTTGATTTATTTACTAATTTTGTTCTTTTCGTTAATTATAATTAGTTGCTTCCTTTCATCTAATCGCTAACAGATCAAATCTAAAACAAGGTTGAATCGTAATGCGTGCTCTTGACTCACCTACAAATTTAACTGTATCAAATCCACGATAAATATATTGCCTCATATTTAGATCACTTTACTTGTGTTTATTTGAGTTTATACACCTTATGCTTAATATTCACATTTTGTTGGGTAGGAAATGATTTTGCGGAAAAGAAACAATTTGACACTACATTGAGCGAAAAACATTGCTTTGGAGCCTGAGTAGAAGTTCAAGGTCTAGGAGGACATGGTTTTGAGCACATGGATTGATATGGAGCTAAAAAGGAACACATACGACTTAGAAGTCTGAATAAAAGTCAAAGAAAAATGATGGGTGTCAAGTCTGAGGGTCAACCACTAATGCTAGCATCGATGGCACTTCTAGTAGACCCTACTACTCATTAGTTTGTACGTATAAAGTAATTAATTTATCTGGTTTACTTATCACTTGCTTGTGTGCAGTAGACTGGCCACTCGTTGATTTGTACGTATAATTTTGCAGTTAACAATATTAAATTGACTAAAAAACTGTGTGAACAAATTAACAAAATACAGTGCAACACTTATTTAAAATTATTATCATAAATAGTCAATTAGACTCATCTTATTAATGTGAGTGCGGGTGAAGAATACATCTAGTGTATGATACATGTATATGTAATGTATGGTTTGTGTTTATTATGCGTGTATCATGTATTTTAATTGTATACCAAGATAGTATATATTTTGACAATTTTACACCATATGACTAAATAGAACCCTTAATTACTATTTTATAGAGACTAACAAATTATCCAATATAATAATAGTTTTTGAAAATATAACAACTTAAATCAATAAATATCCTCTAATTTTAGGCTCCAATTTTAGTAACCTTTATCTCCTCCTAATCTTTCCCAAGTTTCTCTCTGGCTCCATGATTTAGATTTATTTTATTTTTCTAGTGAAATAATAACCACAAAATAGCTATGTTCCACATTTATCAAAAGAGGATCAGTTTGGTCGAATTTAAAGAAACTTACATAAATTATTATGAAAATGTTTTTTGCATTTTTATGATGGAATAGTATGGTGTTTTGGTGTATGTTCGATGATTATTGTGGTTTCGTAGTTATGATTTGAGTTTGAAGGTGGAAATGAATGTATGTTTGGTGTATCTCATTGTATATCAGGTGTATGTTTGGTGTATATGTATTGTAAATTTACTAGATCTCTTATGTATCACTGCACACATAGTGAAGGCTAAAGTCATACGTGACTCCTTAAATACGCCTCTCTTTCATTTTAACCCCACCTTTTTTCCCTATTAAATATTCTAACTTTAACAAATATACACACCTTACAGTGATCTGGTACAATAGTAATCTTCTTCTCCATTAAGTTTGCATTTATCTTCCATTTTTAGGTTTTAAATTACTTTTATCTTTAATTAAGTTTGTATCTATATGAGGTAACAACTAACAACGACTCATAATTTTATTAAACTGACAAAACACAGATACTTTAGAAGGATTTTGAGGTATTAAGTCAATTGAAATTGTAGACATCGAAATTTTGTATAACTCTACAAGACGAATCCAAATTTTGTTAAGAGTTCTTGGAGGCTACTCTACCCTAAACCCTAAATTACGCCTATATAAAGGGGCAAATATTCTCTGAAAAAGGCATCTCCAATATCCCACGAAATCATGGGATATTCACAAAAATATCATCATATGTTCGAGAAATACGCTACAAACAACCCTCAAATTAAGGAGAAAATCCAGAGAGAAGAATCAAGGGAGGAACAGAATTGTACCCATATTCTTTATCAATAAAATTCTTGTTTCTTCATATTTTTGTTTGTGGTTGAAGTTTATTTTCCATGAATTATAAAATTTGTTGCAAACAAATTGACACACCCGGTGGGACCAAATCTGCCCTTCATCTCTTCTATCACAAATCAGATGTGCAAATCTGGAGCCAGAAAATTACAAAGATGGAAGAGTACTTCAAGACTCGTTTTTGAGTTTCATCAAGTCTACACGCCGACAAGCCTTGAAGTAGGGGACATTTGTAGACATCGAAATTTTGTGTAACTCTACAAGACGAATCCAAATTGTGTTAGAGTTCTTGGAGGCTACTTTATCTTAAACCTAGTTTGGAGGCTACTCTACCCTAAACCCTAAATTACGCCTATATAAAGGGGTAAATATTCTCTGAAAAAGGCATCTCCAATATCCCACGAAATCATGGGTTATTCACAAAGAGATCATCATATGTTCAAGAAATACGCTACTAACGGCCCTCGAATTATAGAGAAAATCAAGAGAGAAGAATTAAGGGAGGACCAAAATTGTACCCATATTCTTTATCAATAAAATTCTTGTTTCTTCATATTTTTTTATCATAAAATTCTTGTTTCTTCATATTTTTGTTTGTGGTTGAAGTTTATTTTTCATGAATTATAAAATTTGTTGCAAACAGAAATTAGTAATAATTTTTTTTCGTAATCTGATAATCAAAAGTACTTTTGAAAATATTGTCCAAACATACATACTTCACAAATGATTTATCCAAATCAAAACTATTACTCTCCCAAAGAACTTTCTCCAAAACCTCTTTTATAATTTATTTTTTCAAAATAAGCTAATTTCGACAACTAAGCCAAACAATTCCACAAAAATCATTAGATCCATAAGGAAAACGGATAATGGTCAAAAACACACTTGATGTATCATAGTTTTGTGAGTTCTTTGCCTGAATTATCAGGTGTTTGCGTTTCTTACCTAAATTATCGCCAACCAGTTATCAAAACATACCTTGACTAGTATCTGATGGTGTGTGTTGCACACTATCTTTTTTTGCTTACAAATGGTGCCAAAAGTCACTCCACCCGAATAATTAAGAAACTAATTGGAAATTAAAAAAAATTAAGAGATAATGATAAAAAATACACCCAAATTATCATTTTTAGCGAGTTTTCTACCAGTGCTATTAGGTGTTGCATTTCCTACCTGAAATGTCACCAACTATTTATTAAAACAGGCCTCGAAATCAATGAGTCGGCTTCCATGTGGACTCAATTATAGACAAATTAAGTTGTCATGTGCTTTTTGACGATTCTATTCAAATTAAACACTTGGTCCAATTAGCTCCGAACTATGTGTTTGATAAATAGTTGATGATAGTTCAAATAGAAAATACAAATATCTAACTATTCAAATATGAAACTCGTAAAAAAATGATAATTCGGATGTACTGTTTTGATCATTTTCTTTAGGAAAAAACGTCCGTAAAGTTTTGGTAGATAAGGAAAAGCTTACACCACGAAAGTCCAAGATAATTTCTCTATAAGGGTTGATAAAAAATATCTATGGACAATATTGCATGGCCATAAATTACTCTTATGATATGGTCAAGTGGATATTGCAAAAATCGACTATCACACGTGGCAACTTGGGATTGGCGTTAACAGAGGAAATGTACATTGGGTTAGATTTTTGAAACATAATAATGTAAAAGAGAAAATCTACATTGGGTTAGATTTTTGAAACATAATAATGTATCTTAAACAATATATTCATGTTAAAGGTGTAGAACTTTGCCAAATGGACATGAAACCAAAAAAAGAGAAAAGAAAAAGAAGATGCAAATTGTCATCCACCAATAGGGAAGCAGATAATGATATTCTAGGATGAGGACCTTGGACGTAATGATACATTTATATAGTGCGTTAATGTAAGACCAGGAAACTCAAGCCACAAATCAAAGCAGCAATATTCAAGAGTATTTTATTTTATTCCAACAATGGCAGCTGCAACCATGGCTCTCTCTTCTTCTTCCTTTGTCGGAAAGGCAGTGAAACTCTCACCATCTTCCTCTGAAATTACCGAAAATGGAAAAGTCTCCATGAGGAAGGCTGCTACCAAGCCTGCATATTCTAGCAGCCCATGGTATGGTCCTGACCGTGTCAAGTACTTGGGTCCGCTCTCTGGTGAATCCCCAAGCTACTTGACTGGTGAATTTCCTGGTGATTATGGATGGGACACTGCTGGGATTTCAGCTGATCCAGAAACTTTTGCCAAGAATCGTGAGTTGGAGGTGATCAACTGTAGATGGGCCATGCTTGGAGCTCTTGGTTGTGTTTTCCCCGAGCTTTTAGCTCGTAATGGTGTCAAGTTTGGTGAGGCTGTGTGGTTCAAAGCTGGATCTCAAATTTTCAGCGAGGGAGGACTTGACTACTTAGGAAACCCAAGTTTGGTTCATGCACAAAGCATCTTGGCCATTTGGGCTTGCCAAGTTGTGCTAATGGGAGCTGTTGAAGGTTACCGTATTGCTGGTGGTCCTCTAGGTGAGCTTGTTGACCCACTTTACCCTAGTGGCAGCTTTGACCCATTGGGCCTTGCTGATGACCCAGAAGCTTTTGCCGAGCTCAAAATGAAGGAAATCAAGAATGGTAGACTTGCTATGTTCTCCATGTTTGGATTTTTCGTCCAAGCTATTGTCACTGGGAAGGGACCATTGGAGAATCTTGCAGACCACCTTGCTGATCCAGTTAACAACAACGCATGGTCCTATGCTACAAACTTCATTCCCGGAAAGTGAAGTCCTTAGAAACTGTGTCTCCTTTGGCATCACATTTTATGATGACCTTGTAAAGCTATTATATATTAGTGATGATTGAAGATTATTATTTGTAAATTTTGTTTATCTGTGTAGTTCTCTATTACATTTGACGTACTTTTATAAATTAAGTATACAAGTTAAAAGAGGGGAAATGACACAAGTTGACATTTCAGAAGGTGAAATTACTTCATAATAGTAACAACAAAGCGTTTTAAGGTTCAAAACAAGAATTTGAAGAGTAGAGAAAATTAATATTGAATTTGGAAACAATAATTCCTCTTCCAGATCTATGCAAATAAGTTTTTCTAGCCATTCTTAATTGAAAGATGGGCCAATGATTTTTCTGCTCTGTCTCTCATGCTCCTTTCCATTTTAGTCTCTTATTTTGAATATTATTAAGAAAATTGAGATTAAAATTCTTAATCTTTTTTTTAATAACACATATTATGGGAACTAAGTTATGTATAGTCCCTCTGTTCTAATTTATGTCACCCTATTTTCATTTTAATCCATTTCTAAAAAAAATGAGTAATGACCTAGTATTGGTTGTACAAAGTTAGAGTTGAATTTTTTGTCTTTTTTCCCAAGTTATTTGTGAATGATAATTCATGGGCGAGAAGCGAGTGTGCTCCTAGTTGCTTTGCCTGCTTCTTCTTATGAAGGCTATGTTTTTGTGGTGGAAACGAATGAAAAGCAAGACAAGTGTGCAATTCTTCTATCTTCGTGAAAGCTTTCTAATTCTAATTTTAATAATAATAATAATTAAAAAAAAAAAAAAGAAAAAGAACTAGGTTCAATTTATAACCACAAGATGGAAAACCTTCCATGGCAATAAAAAAATGTTAGTCCTTTCATTTAGAATTTTATGATGTAACACGAAATTGAAGAAACAAAATAAGGTTTCTGAAAATTATGGGTTTAAATGTGTTATAATAATTGTGTAGTTATATTGTTTAAACTTGTAATATAAAAAATGTCATAATATTTACGTGGCTATAGAGGTTCTCATTAAGGGTTAAATGAGAAGTCTGTGTAAAATCATTTCAAAATTTCAAATGATGCCATTTTTTTAAGAACAAACAAATAAGAAAATAGTGACCCTTTTTAACCGAGGGAGTATATAAGGGATCTTACACATACAGTATAATTTAGAAAAGAGGGAGCAATATTGAACAAGAACAAGATTCAGACTAAAATAAAGAGTTGTAAAGATCTTTGTAATCATCATGAGAATAATATCTATTATTAATACCGAGGGAGTATATAAGGGATCTTATACATACTATATAATTTAGAAAAGAGGGAGCAATATTGACTAAAAACTAAATTCAGACTAAAATAAAGAGTTGCAAAGATCTTTGTAATCATCATGACCATAAAATCTATTTATAAATTTGTTGATTAACATAAATTATATAACCGTGACAGTATTTAAAGGGAGGGATGAGAGAAAGAGTTGGATTGGCAACAAAGTTTGGAATGTAGCTCTGCAGATGAAAAAATAGAAGTAATTGGAGATCCCTGCTATGTTAAATCTTCATGTGAGGCCAACTTAAAAGAGACTTGATGTTAACTATTGATTAGCTTCCTATGGTATGATGACTTTTAGTGGTTCATTTGGTACACACATATTGGTTTAAAATTTCTGTGTTAATTGGTCATTTTGTAAAGAGCTATGTTACTCGGAACAGTCTAAAAGGCTATCGTATCAGTGTCAAATTCATTAAAAATGTTATCAAATTTGTTTCAGATCCTCCAAAATGTATAACTTTTGAAGGATATGACAAATACCCAATGATATTTTTTAAGAGTCCGAACTGTAAACTTTAGTCCTCTATATATAGTTGCATCTAACTAATCACATCAGTTAACTTAACTAACTAACTAACTAAACAAACTCCAAGTGATAGTTGTGTACAACTATACATTTAATTGGCTGCTTAACGTCCTTCCTCATGCTAAGAGTATGAAAGATATTCTTCATTCCTAGCTTGGAAAGAAGATAAGTGTGTTGAATATGAGTGAGCACCTTAGTAAGCAGATCTGCAGGTTGTTCTGTTGTGTTTAAGTATGTTGGCTGAAGCTTTTCAATTTGTATCTTTTCTCGAATGAAATGACAATCTATATCTATGTGTTTGGTGCGTTAACGGAAGACTAGGTTCGCAGCAATTTGGATAGAAAATTTGCTGTCACAATATATAGGCACATACAACTGTAAAAGGATCCCCAATTACTTAAAAAGACCAACGAACCACACAATTTCAGCCAAAGTGCATATCAAACTTCTGTACTCAGCTTCTGGTGAACTTTTTGAGATGGTGTTTTGTTTCTTAGATTTCCATGAGATCAAGGAATCCCCAAAAGTCACAAGATATCCAGTGATAGACTTTCTGGTGTTAGCACATAAGGACCAATCTGCATCACAATAGGCAGTCAGCTATTTTGAACCAATAAATGATGTGAGAATTTCTAATTCTGGTGATTGTTCGACATACTTAACCACTCTAATTGCAGCCTCCATGTGAGATATCTTAGAATCATGCCTGAATTGGCTCAAAAGATGCATTTCAAAAGGAATTTCTGATCTAATTATTGTCAAGTAAGCTAATCTTCCCATAAGCTTTTGATATACAGTAGGATCCTCTAGCAGCTTATCAGTATTAGAAGCAGGAAGAAAGTACAAGTCAAACTAAGTTTCTGATTTACCTCATTGAGTGCTCCAACATGGTTTGAGCTACATAATCGCATATATGATATTAATTCAAGACAATACTTTCTCTGGTGTATGAGAATTCTAGTTCCATTTCTGGCAAATTCAATTCCCAAGAAATACCTCATGTCACCAAAATCTTTGAAATTAAAATTGTCCTTGAGAATCTTCTTTTTATCCAAGATCAATTGACGAGCATTCTCTGTAATGAGAAGATAATCAATATATACAAGTACTACCCCTAAATTGGATCCTTGATTCTTAGTGAACAAGGAATAATCAAAGTCACTTTACTGAAATCCAGAAGTAATTAAAGTTGTGGTCAGTTTGATGTTCCATTGCCTACTATCCTGTTTAAGTCCATAGAGGGACTTGGTAAGTTTGCAGACTTTTCCCTTCCCACTTTGCAGAGTAAAACCTAAAGACAATTTCATAGATACTTTTTCATTCAAATCTTGAAGAAAAGCATTAAGGACATCCATTTGGTGAATGCTCCAACCGTGTACAACAATCAAAGAGATGACAACTTTAACAGTCAAACATTTTGATTATAGGGGAAAAAGTTTCTTAATAGTCCAAACCCTCCCTCTGGTGATAACCCTTGGCAATCAGTCGAGATTTGGACCTATCTATTTCACCATTAGCATTATATTTTGCTTTATTTTGTACACCCACTTGAATCCTATTGTCTTTTTGTCCTTAGGCAACTTAGTAAATTTCAGGTGTGGTTCTCTTTTAAGGCTTGAATTTCATTTTACATTGCTTCAATTCATCTATTGTATTTTACAACCTCATGGTTTGATATAGGTTCCTGCTCCTATGAAAGCTTGGCAATAAAACTCTTGTAAGGAGCTGAAATGTTATTATAGTGCACAACATCTCTAATAGAGTACTGTCATGATCCAAATAACCGGATCGTGCGGGCACCTACTCTAATCCGCCTAGATAGGAGAACCCTTACAACTCATTTCAAAATACAAGCGAAAGTTGTAAGTAATTCCATTAAAGATCTCAAAATTTGATAAATGATACAATCTTTTATAAATAAATTATAAATAAAATTACTTTTCTCGAGGACCTAGTCTAGACAATGTATAAGAGCTTCTAATATAGTAAAAGATAGAACAAAAAACATAGCTCACACCATAGGAATGAATGAGTAGAAGCTGCTGGAGATCACTATCCACATCACCTGAGAAATATCAACTGATCCTGCAATCAGACTATACCCCAAAAAAGGGTCTAGCAAGAGTAGTATCAGTGCAAATAATACGTACTGGTAAGTATCATCGGTCGATCAGGGTTAGATCATATAAACATCATATAGAAATCACAGAAGAAAGCATGACAACTTATATAACAATTTAATACACATCACTTTTATCCACTTATGCTATCTTTATTCCTCGTATTACCTACGAGTATTTCCATCCTTATTCTCACTGACTTAGTTGTATCCAATTCACCATTAGAAAGCAATCTGTACCACTGGCATTCCCCTTAGACCATTCACACTTAATCTCACTAATCATACATCACTTTTCACATCAAATGTCATCTATCATAACTCTCACTTGCTTAACCCCAATAGTTATTATAAGTCAATCTATTTCACTTACAACTCATTTACTACAAATAAAAAATTTAACTCTTAATAACCAACGACTCTAGGAAACCCAACAATATTGGGATTATGCATAATAGCTAGAACATACAATTATCAAATTAAAACATATATGATCATCAATTAGAATTTCAATCACCAATTATTAAGCTTTCAGATCATCAAGTAGATACATCTAATAATAATAAGTATAAATCCCATGAAGATTTCCAAATACCGGTACATCCCACAATAATAAGTATAAATCCCATGAAAATATCAAAAAACCAGTACATCCCATAATAATGAGTATAAATACAGTTAAGATGTCCAAATACCGATACATCCCACAATAAGCAGTAAATATTACAACAATCACAACCACACTTATGTAATCAACAAGCCTTTAATATAACCTTATTATATGTGACTAGCACTTAGGATATCATTCAACAATTACACCTCTTAAACATGCATTGTAACAAGTTGACAAACACTCTCAATACTTGGGCAAACTCAAGTTCATCATTTCATGTAAACAACGAGTATTCTTTAACACAAAAAATCACAAGTATTCCCGAGGGCTAGCTAACAACTTATAATTCAGGCCTTATCAATCCATATTCATCAATTACAGTATGTCGGAAGACCAATCCATGGCTTATTAGAGTAAGCATTATCAACCCATATTCATCAATTCTAGGATTTTACTTTAGGAGTGCACATTCAACTAAATAGAGTGTAGCTCCAGTTCAACATTCATAAATTTATTCATTAGTCTGATCCTTCTTTATTTCTATCGAGATCAGTAAATTTTGCTATTATCTAGTAAGCCTAAAATTCAAGCCATTACTAGTTCAAGACCATACTCCATCAGCTAATCATTTAACTTACCATTCTAACTTTAGTCATACACATCTTATTTCTTAACCCTTAGCCTAACTTGACCTTAGGATCTTAAGTCATGATACCACATTTCCCTCATAGAAACAATACTCCTAGTATTATTACAACAGGAATATCACATATTCAAGACATGTCCAACCTCTACTTCACCCCTTTTATGGTATTTAGGTCGAATCATTAGATTATAAGCTCACACAATCTCCTTATCATCATTTATATTCACATAATTTGCATTATAATAAATCATGGAGTCATACAAACACAAAACACCCATCGAGGATTCATACATTAAGACATCAACACACAATTAGGTATTTATTACATTAATTTCATATTTTATCCATCCAAACTTCGTGCTTGCAGGCCTAAATATGATTTCTCTCGTCAACTCTATATTATGAATATGATTTCTAACCACAGTCTACTACTCATAAACCATAACCTCTACTGTAACAAGTCACCTATACCACCATGCTCATTCTTTTTTCTTTTCGTTTTTGAATGCTAAATCATATAATAAACAACAATTATAAGAGTAATCAATTAACTACTCTTCAAACAAATACCTTGGGAATTCAAACCCACTAGTTCTACCCTTATTGACGATCTACAAGATTACCCAGGGATTAATTGATCATTAACTAGTTTATCATACTCAACTCATCTCCATTAATGGAGTTTTAAAGCTAAAGATCCCTTCTTTATTGAATTTAAGGTTCCCAACTATCAAAATTCATGTTTTTGAACCACAATTTCATACTAGGAAGAGTTAATTTACAATCTAAAATCAATACTAGGTGAAAATATACATACCCATAAGTTTTTCCCATAATTTCATAAACCTAGGGTTCTAAACCACAAGAATTTCACTATAAATCCCCATTCTAATGATTCTAAAAGAAGAACAGATTAATCGATGTTAAAAGGGAGTAAAAATCTTAACTCAACCAAGGATTTTCACCCCAACCATAAGCAAATAGCCCCCTAGGGCTATGGAATGAAATTTTGGAGTTTATAAACTGAAATTTGGCTAAAATAGGCTTTTATACTCCCATCATCCAGCTATAGCAGCCTCATCTTTCCAGCGTGGACAGTGTTCAGTAAAACGGTCATAACTTTTTACTCAGCGAGCAAATTAATGAGCGGTCGGTTGCATTGAAAAGAAGACTCAGAGATCTTTAATTTGTGGGTCTTGGGTCCCATAACTATTTAATTATAGGAGGATTGCTCATTTGAAGTTGACCCGAGTTTAAACTTAACCCAAAACTCAATCGGTAATTACACTTCTAACTTAAATTTGTGCTAGGGGTGTTGTATGACCTTAATTCATATCTAATGCACTCCCATATTAAAGAATTGATCCTAACGCCTATGATGAAAGAGATTTTTATGCCTTTACCATTGATATTTTTAGTAACGACAGAATAGGTCGTTATATCAGATAGCAATTTACCATCCGTTCGTCCCCAAAAGAATATTGGGTGAAGAGAAGCACGAGATCGGAATTAGAAGGACACTACTTTCAGAGTAGCTTATGCTGCACCTTACTTATCCACTCACTATAGTTTATCAACTAAACCACGTTTTATATTCGACCTCTCTATCGAGGCTTTTCAAGACAAGAAAATACGAAAACTAGCATCTACGCACGAATTAGTTATTTCCCTCAAAGCGGTCTAAGAAAAAACCCTGGAGAGTTCTTGATGAAATAATATCTAAACTCAAAAAAAAAAACTAAACAATTACTGCATCGAGCTCGCTATAGCGGCCTAATTCCCTCTATGACGGCCTTGTTGTAGCGAGATCTACTTGCTATAGCGCCACTGACCATTATTGACTCCCGTTATAGTGGCCCCGTGGTAGCGTCCTACCTACCGTTATAATGGGATAGGTGAGGTAGAAACTCGAGATTTTCCCAGTTTTTCTATTTTCACAATACAATACTTAGATTTTGACATCCCGGACTAACCCTCTTATGTCAAATGCTATATTTAGAGTTCTACTAACCAACATCTTGTTTTGAAGTTTCTATAAGATACTATGTCCTTTATCTATCATGCTATCATCTTAATTTCATCAAACACTACTCCTTGAGACACCAAATATCTCTAAACCACACAACGCCCGATTTCCATTAGAATCCACCCTAACCTGAGATTTAATCAACTCTCATCCTAGGAAAACTCTACCTGGGCACTTACACCCTAATGCTATAACGAACACAACATCAACAAATATTACATCATGTTTTCCTCTCGGGAAATCTACTTTATGACTCTTTTTCACACCTCCATGATCAGCGCACAAGAATAAATCATCTAGAGTACAACCACCAACCAACACACCATTATTGGTTTTGTTAACACATAGATTCTCCACCACAACTCACATTAGTCTATTCGAACCTCAATAATTAATCATTTATAAACAACCAGCTTTTAGTTATCACCCGAGGACAAGCTATTCTTATTTAGCCTCACAACTAGCTTACGGCTAGTAAAACTACCAACTCAACATACCTCAGCCACTTAAGGAGCAATACTAACCAAGTACTATCGTGCAACAATACAAGGGATATGATTATGCATAAACACATCTAATTACAAGTCCATAACACCTTTACTTTACTTTATTTACATCAATATCAACAAATCAAACAGGTATAATTCAATACAGAATTCCACCAAGGCAATACCCTGGCCAATGATAACAACCAATAACCAGGAAAGTATAGGTTATGATAGATAATTCATCAAGTCAAGAACACGACTACCAATAATAGACCAAGTCAATAGTTCTTGACTAACGATGATAAGTTCCACGTTGCCTCAATTATTCTTTAAGTGGGCATCAATAGAAATTATACCTTCTAATTATGTCAATAGCTCGGATCACTCATGGATTCAATTAACAACAAAAAAAAACACCAAGTCAAATAAAGTCTAACATTTAAGTATGTATGTCACCTCAAGCAGACAACAACGACCACATTAGATATTTAACTTATTAACATATCATATCTTATCAACCACATCATTAAAATTTTTTGCAAGGGGCTACCACATCACTTTCTCAACCATTTAACAGATAATCTAGTCATAAACATATAATTCAGTCATCAATTAAACCTTCAAGTTATCACAAAATTCAAAACCAAAATAAATTTTCTTTAAACAACTAATTCAAACAGCACTTTTATTAACCATACCATTTAGTACCGTGAAGCCAAGAAACCATCACAATCACAACTTATAATACACCAAACAAGGTTACAACCAAGCAACTTCATCATAATTCACATGGCAATCATAAGTCCTAACTCTTATGGACAGATACCAATTGGAAAAAACTAGGTTCCAATTGCGAACTTCTCAAGATACCAATTAGAGTTGACTATATTCCAATTTTGGTGATAGAGATACCAATTGGGCTCAACCTAGATAGACAACAATCGAGGTAGCACGATAGAAAAGAAGAAATGGAAACAATTCCTAGAATACATCATAGCTTCTTGAGGATTTGATGTGGACGTCTCCATACCAATCTGCAGGACTCTACTCGATATTTGCTCTGGTACTTATGAGGCCGGTAAAGCACCTAGCTCTAATACCAACTATCATGACCCAACTAACCAGATCATGCGGACACCTACTCTAATCTACCTAGATAGGAGAACACTTACCACCCATTTCAAAATACATATGGAAGTTGTAAGCAATTCCATTAAATATCTCAAATTCTGATAAATGATACAATCTTTTACAAATAAATTATAAATGAAAACACTTTTCCCGAGGACCTAGTCTAGACAATGAGCAAGAGCTTATAATATAGTAAAATAAAGAACAAAAGACACATCTCCCACTATAGGAATGAATGAGTATAAGTTGTCGGAGATCACTATCCATGTCACCTAAGAAACATCAACTGATGTTGTAACCAGACTTACCCCAAAAGGGTATAGCAAGAGTAGTATCAGTACAAACAATACATACTGGTAGGTATCATCGATAGACCAGGGTTAGATCACATAAACATCATATAGAAATCACAGAAAGAAAGCATTACAACCTATATAACAATTTAATCCACATCACTTTTATGCATTTATGTAATTTTTATCCCTCGTATTACCTATGAGTATTTCCATCCTTGTTCTCACTGATTTAGTTGTATCCAATTCATTATTAGTAGGCAATCTGTACTACTAACATTCCCCTTATACCATTCACACCTAATCTCACCAATCATACGTCACTTTTCACATCAAATGTCATCTATCATAATTTTCACTTGCTTAACCCCAATAGTTATTATAAGTCAATCTATTTCACTTACACCTCATTTACTACTAATCAACAGTTTAACTCTCAATAACCAACGACTCTAGGCAGCCCAACAATATAGGGATTATACACAATAGCTAGAACATATAATTATCGAATTAGAACATATATGATCATCAATTAGAATTTCAATCATCAATTATTAAGCTTTTATAATATCAAGTAGACATTCAAGTCATCAAGTACGCTTTCAATTCATATTATTACCTCAAGGATTAGCCTACACAAGAAACTAAGTATAATCTCAGATAACCGGACCACACAAGGATCCTAATATAATGTTAAGTAACCGGACCACACAAGGATCCTAAATATAGCAAAACAAAATTATAACTCTGTTCACTCAATGAACCCAAAACAACAACCATAATATAACTCGGTCCACTCATGGAACCCAAAGCAACAACCATAATATAACCTGGTCCACTCAAGGAACTGTCAAACTCACAAATACCTTGTATATATATGGTAAGGGTCTTATGGTTGTCCACTAGTCATGACCAGCAGGGGACGAGCTCTTGTCCATGTACCAAAAATCGCAAACATCTAGTGCCTGTTAACCTTATACCAACTAATCTCATAAAGATATCCAAATACCGGTACATCCTACAATAATAAGTATAAATCCCAGGAAGTTGTCCAAATATCGGTACATCCCACAATAATAAGTATAAATCCCATGAAGATGTCTAAATACCGAAACATCCCACAATAATGAGTACAAATATTGTGAAGATGTTCAAATACAGGTACACCCCATAATAAACAACATATATCACAATAATCACATCCATAATGAGAATAAACCACCACACTTATGAAATCAACAAGCCTTTAATATAACCTCATTATATGTGATTAACACTTAGGATATCATTCAACAATTATAGCCCTTAAACATGCATTGAAACAAGTAGACAAAAACTCTCAATACTTGGTCAAACTCAAGTTCATCATTTCATGTAAACAACAATTATTCTTTAACACACGAAATCGCAAGTATGCTCGAGGGCTAGCTAACAACTTATAATTCAGGCATTATCAATCCATATTCATCAATTACAGCATGTCCAAAGACCAATCCATGATTTATTAAAGTAAGCTTTATCAACCCATATTCATCAATTCAAGGATTTTACTTTAGGAGTGCACATTCAACCAAATGGAGTCTAACTCCAGTTCACCATTCATAAATTCATTCACTAATTTGGTCTTTCTTTATTTATATTGAGATCCATAAATTTCGCTATTATCTAGTAAGCCTTAAATTTTAGCCATTACTAGGTTCAAGACCATACTCCATCAGTTAACCATTCAATCATTCAACTTACCATTCTAACTTTAGTCATACACATCTTATTTCTTAACCCTTAGCCTAACTTGACCTTAGGATCTTAAGTCATGATACCACATTTCCCTCATAGAAACAATACTCCTAGTAATATTACAATAGGAATATCACACATTCAAGACATGTCCAACCTCTACTTCACCCCTTTTATGGTATTTAGGTCGAATCATTAGATTATAAGCTCACACAATCTCCTTATCATCATTTATATTCACATAATTTGCATTATAATAAATCATGGAGTCATACAAACACAAAACGCCCATCGAGGATTCATACATTAAGACATCAACACACAATTAGGTCTTTATTACATTAATTTCATATTTTATCTATCCAAACTCCGTGCTCACATGCCTAAACATGATTTCTTTCGTTAACTCTATATTATGAATATGATTTCTAACCACAGTCTACTACTCATAAACCATAACCTACCTGGGCACCAAGCTGCTTCAATAAGTCACCTATACCATGAATGCTCTTCCTTTTTGTTCACGCTTCTAAATGTTAAATCATCTAATAAACAACAATTATAAGAGTAATTAATCAACTACTCTTCAAATAAATACCTTGGGAATTGTAACCCACTAGTTCTATCCTTATTCATGGTCTACAAGATTACCCAAGGGTTAATTGATCATTAACTAGTTCATCATACTCAACTTATCTCCACTAATGGAGTTTTAAAGCTAAAGGTCCTATCTTTATTGAAATTAAGGTCCCCAACTATCAAAATTCATGTTTTTGAACCATAATTTCATACTAGGAAGAGTTAATTTACAATATAAAATCATTCTAGGTGAAAATATACATACCCATAAGTGTTTCCCATAATTTCATAAACCTAGGGTTCTAAACCACAAGAATTTCACCATAAATCCCCATTCTAATGATTCTAAAAGAAGAACGGATTAATCGATGTTAAAAGGGAGTAAAAATCTTAACTCAACTGAGGATTTTCACCCCAACCATAAGCAAATAGGCCCCTAGGGCTATGGAATGAAATTTTGGGGTTTATAAACAGAAATTCGGCTAAAATAGGCTTTTATACTCCCATCATCCCGCTATAGCGGGAAAATTCCTGCTATAGCGGCCCTATCTTTTCAACATAGACAGTCTTCAGTAAAATGGTCATAACTTTTTACTCAGCAATCAAATTAATGAATGGTTGGTTACGTTAGAAAGAAGACTCCGAGATCATTAATCTTGTGGGTATCTACCAAACTTCCTAGGACCAACAAATTGAAGAGATGATGAGGATGTCTGATTCTGAGGACTGGCATTCTATTCAAGTATGATTTTAACTTGTACAGAAAAATTCTCTTCTAGTGAACAAGAAGGAGAAGTGTCACCATATGGAGCACAATCAGAAGAAAGTGACACTTCATCCTCAACAACAACATGCAAAGTATCAACATAAATCATATTATCCGTTTCATAAAATGTAACATAATCATCATCTGCAATAGGTGGACTAGGAACAAGAAATTGCAGATTACCTTTAGAGTCAAGATAGTGAGATTGAAATGGAAACATATTTTCATGAAAGATGACATCCCTACTAAGAAACAGAGTCTTTGAGTCCATACATACAACTTGTACCCTTTCTGATTAATACCATAGCCAAGCAGGACTACTTTTCTTGCCTTGGGTGCAAACTTATCTCCTTTCAATAGATTTATAGCAAAACAGAGACATCTTATCACTTTAAGATGTGATAAGGAAGGTTGTTTATCATAGAATACTTCATAATGGTGACTAATTAGCTAGGACAGGTAGAGGTATTCAATTGATAATATATGATGACGCTTCCCCATATTCCCCCCAAAATCTACTTGATGGATGACCTTGAAATTGAATGGTTCTAGTAGTCTCCAATATCTGTCTGTGCTTCCTCTCCACAACTTCATTTTTTTATGGAGTGTGAGGAAAAGAAATTTGATGTATAAGAACATTTATTGTAAATAGTTCATGACAATTTTCATTAAAAAATTCCCCTCCATTGTCAGATCTGAACACTTTAACAACTTTCTCAAACTGAGTCTTTACCATTGATAGAAATTGTTTAAGTACTACAATTACATCAGATTTCAAAGAAAGTAAAAATATCCATGTGCAACTAAAACTATCATCAACCAAAGTAAGGAAATTGCTCATCCCATCGTGAGTAGTCACTTTGTAGGGACCCCAAACATCTATATGATCCAAATTAAAAATTTTATCTGCCTTAGTAGTGCTAATGGAAAAATGAACTGTAGTTTGTCTAGCCTAATGAAAAATAGTACACTGCTTCATAGTAAAACTACTACAATTATTGAACTCCTTATTATCCTAATTTCTCCTATAGGAATATTTCCTATTCTCCTATGCCAAATAGCTAGATCAACAACAGACATTATCCCGATTCTAGTTTCATTGCTTGCCAATTCATCACATATAAACTATCCTCCACATCATCAATCCCCTTCAAATTTCCAAAGAGGAGGCCCTGAAACACAAATATGTAGGAAAAAAAATACAACAGTTTAATTTTTTTATTATTTTGTAGACAGCCAAAAGATTAAACTTTAATGTTGGCACACATAGCACATTGCTAATCACTTTAACTTTATTCAATTGAAAATTCCCAATATGAGAAACTGTAGCTGAATCACCTATTAGTAACTGTACTTTTCCTACATTTTCTACCCCTCTTTTATTATGTAATTGCTTATTACTACTTATCATATGATTTGCGGCCTAGAAATTCACAATCCAGTTCAAAAGATCTATACTAAGATTACATGCCACGTTGACACTGCCATGCAGTTCAGTCATAGTGTTCTTACTTAGAAAATTTAGTATCTACTTAAGATACTCTGATGTATTCTTATTTATCAACTGCCAGGATTGTTCTTGTGTGAGCATCTGATTATCATACATTTGCCTTCCCATATTGTATTGACCTTCTTCTTCCCCTTAAAATTTCCATTCAACTGGTAGCAATTTTCCATAATATGTCCTGTTGCATGAAAATGATCACATTTCTTCAGCTTATTACATCCTTCTCTTACATGTCCCTTCATGTGACAATTATCACAATATTAATTATTGTTGCCTTTCCTCTGAAACTGGTTCTGTCTATTATTTTTTGCAGTATACAAGGCTATTAGTCCCACTACTTCATGGATTGTTCCAGCAATTTTCCTTTGACATTCATCCTAAATCATCATAGCATATGCTTGGTTAACATTAGGCAAACTACTCATCATCAAAATCTGGCACCTCGCTTGTGAATAATTGTCATTCAATCCCATTATAAACTGTAGCATTGATATTGCATTTGTTCCATGTACTCTTTTGATTTGTTATAATCACATCCAGGTGGGGATTAAATTAAGTCATATTCCTCCTTAAAATTCTTCAACCTTGCGTAATAAATAGAAATCATTGAAACTCTCTATGTTAACATGACTATGTTCCTATACAATTGATACAATCTAGATTCATTAATCTTATCAAAATTCTCCCTAAGGTCTAGCCATACATGATGCGCACTTGACGATATAAAATTCCACTAAGCAAATCCTTACTCACATTGAATATGAGTCGAGAGATCACAATCACATTACAGTGATTGCAGATCTTCTTTATAATCACTTTTGGAAATATAACCATCTACGAAGCTTAATTTATTCCTCTCAAGTAGTGCTATATCCATAGCTCGACTCCATAAAGTGTAATTTTCCACTCTACGTAGTTGAATTCCAACAGATAATACCCTAGGTATATCTGAGCCAATCAAATAAAGAGTGGATGATTTTGATCCATCGCCACTAAGCTTCCTTTTAAGTTTCTCCTCTTACTCTTCTATTCGATCCATCCTCGATCGATTTATCCTTATAATTCTTCAGATTAATTTCTATTTCTGCTCCAATAGCTCTGATACAACCTAAACATTAGAGAATTGGAATGAAGAAATTAGTTGAACACAAGAACTCCAGGTGAAGATATTTTTATTATACTTCTCAATTGAAGAAATGAATACAAGTCCTATCTATTACAGTGCACTGATCCTTTATACATAGTTGCATCTAACTAATCATATCAGTTAACTTAACAAACTAACTAACTCAACGAATTTTTAAGTGACTATTGCGTACAACTAAGTAGTTAGCGTACAACCTTCAATTTACTCTAACTGCTTAACATGAATAACACAGGTGAAGAAAGGTTTAGAATATCATAAAATGAAGTTCGGTTTCATTCAATCGGTTAAATTTATCAAGATGATTTTTTACTAATCTGATAATAATTTACCTTATTATGTTGTATTCAAACATCAAATTATGCTCTGAACACTAGGGAAAAAAATAAAATTTTGTTAAAGTTGAATTGCCTGAGGAACAGAAGACAACAACAACAAAAACAACAACAACATACCCAGTGAATTCCCACTAGAAGACATACTTCTCTTTTTTATTTAACATGATTAAGAACAAGGATTTAAGGTTTTACTATCTCGTGTCATAAAATAATTAACTGTTAAGTCAAAGTAATAATAACATTTGGTACAATATCCATTGCTAGATTAACTATTTATATTATGTTTAATTAAAGCATCCTATTTTTCCTATACTATCTTTGTCATAATGCTTCTTGTTCACATTTTACTATCCTTTTATAATTTGCATGTCATTTTAAGATGAGAGAAACTAAAAGCCTTGTTGAAGAGGGTAAAAATAAAATATATAGGTCTCTCAGAGGCTTCAACATTGGCAATCAGGAGAGTGTACAATGTTCATCCAATAACAACTGTTCAATTAGAATTGTCAAAAGATGGAGAGGAAGAAATAATCTCGACTTGGGGATTGGGTGGAACCAGGTGGAAGCAACGACATGAAATTACATTATATATACAAGGTTATAATTATTTTTGTGTATTTATAGTAGATTTGAATTCGTTTGACTTTTTTGTCATGATACGAGTCTATACCATGGTAGAGACATAGTGCTTAGAACCACAAGTGATCCCGAGCTAACCTTGGCATAACATAACTAAGCATATCATATGAAACTGAAGCAAAAGCTTTAATAAGAATCATAAAGGCGAGCTCTAAAAAATAAACTAAAATCATAATGTGTAAGATATGGAAAGCCCGAAGTAAATAAACTAAAATCATAATGTGCAAGATATGGAAAGCCCGAAGGACTAACATGAACCACAAAACTAATGTATGAAAGCCTCTAAAAACTGAATAACATAATCTGTCGGGACAGGGCCCCCAACTACCCATAAAACACTGGCATTAATAAGAAAGGAAAGAATAGCAAAGTTCAATCCCGAAATAATGATGTCATGACCCAAATGTTCGTGAGTGGCACCCACTAAAACGCTATAGTGGCGGAACCAAGCAACCCAACCCTTAGCTAAATAATTTAAAAGTTATACTTACCAATAACTAAATCAAAACACCATTTATTAACTTAAAGCATGTCAAACATTATATGACCACTAAAATCTCTAATAATCCATATAAAATAACGAAAATGCTGAAGTCTCTCTAATCTATTACGACCCCTGGGACCTAAAAGTTACCGTACAAGAATTACTAATCCGAAACAAGTCTGAAAACATAATCCAAAATACTGAGTCAAAATAAAGAGAGTCATTTTCTGGAATAAAGGATATGAGCAAGAAGAAGATCCAATGGTTGACCGGACATGGTGCTCACCCTTGAATCAAAGTTGTTGATCACAAGCTAAAACTGAGGTGTAGTCTAAAATGCTGAAACACACTCTGCACTCAACAAAAAGAAGAGCACACGTAGTATTAGTACAAAAACTTATGTACTGATAGGCATCATTGGTCTACTTAACTTAATACCATACAAATAAATTAGTTAAGTGAAAGCACGAAGCAATCAAACACAATTCATAATCAATCAACATTTCAACAATATTCATAATTACATTAACTTACAAAACCATTAACTATCCTCTTCGTATCATTCTATTACAAGTTGTTCATATTAATCCCTCACACTTAAGTAGTCCAATCGTCAATCTATTAAGCATAAGATGATACACAATATTGCAACCACAACAAATGCAATAACAATAATGCATGTCTAACTATGGAGTACATACATACTAGGATCAGCAGGGACCCTTAGTCATAACCTGCTGAGGACGAGCTCAGTCCATGTACCATATCAATATGGTACTCGATCCCAATATCAATCTGTGCTGGTGTGACACCCAATCCCAGTATCATCAAACCAGATAAAACCTCAATAAAATGCTCCAAACACAATAACATCAATGTTCAAGTTCATATTGTAATCATCAATACTTTATCTTTCAAGTTGATCATTCTGACTTAGCTTTAACATTATCTCAACCAATAATTACAAGTAGGCCCGAAGGATAATCACAATCATTCAACTCAAATATAAGCATAGAGTCAAGTCAAGTCTATAACTACATTAACCATAACCTACCTTGTATCCTTGACCGAAAGCACTAATTGGCAAAAGCCTTGCCTTTTATTGAAAATTCCACTTGTTCTTGGTCTATAAACAATAAATAAGGATGATTCAATACAACATTCCCCACTTCTAGGCATTATAAACCTAAACTCATCAATTTTAACACATGAACTTAGCCTAGTTCATCATTCTAGGATTTTTACCTTTTAATCTCTTCGAATTCTCCATATTTCATGATTACAAGGAAGAATTCTATACTAGGAAGTGAATTCTAACAACCTAGAGTCAACAACAATGGAATTTAAGTTATTCCAACCAATTCCCACTGGTTTATAAACCTAGGGCTCAACTCCAATTTCCAACCATGATCATGATCCTTACAATTCTAAGAATCTAATGGAGTAATCACAAGTTTAAATGATAAAAAACCATACCTCAAAGATGGAAACCCCCCAAAAATAGTGAATATCGCCTTCTCTCAACCCTTAGATGAAAACTAAAATAATAGGAAATGAAAACATCACTTTTTGTTTTAACTGGTAACATACTGTGTATTCATTGCTACAGTGGCAGATTTGTTGCTGCAGCGATACTCAAGCCAAATGAATCGTTGCCATGGCGATCCCTCTATTGTTGCGGTAATGCCGCTGCAGCGGCATACATGTCACTGATGTGGTACTAAAATAGTAAATCGAGATTTGTTCCCAGCTCTGTCTATTTCACAATACGCTTCCCAAATTTTGACATCACGAAGTAACCCTTTCACATAAATTATTATAACCAGAGTTCTACTAATCCGTTTTATACACCAAAAATTCCTTGATATTCTAAACTTGTCATCTATTATAAAATCAATACAAACCTTGCCACTAACCCAACAATAACTATCAGATTTTGCCTTGCCACTAACCCACCAATAACTATCAGATTTTCTTAGACCACACCATATTTAGATCTGCCCAAAACTAGGATAGTCAAAATTTCATAAATTTTGTCTAAAGGAAGTCTAAGTCTAGAATTTTACCCCCAAACTCATCGTAATAACATTTTGGTTCATTACATTAGAGACCAATTAAACACTCGTTTGTCCCCAAACGACAACTAGTAACAAAAAATGAAAGAATAGGCAAGGATTACCTGACTCGACCTACAAATAAGGGTAGCACTTGCGCATATCCACCTCAATATCCTAAGTGGACTCCTCAACAAGATGGTTTCTTCACTGAACTTTCATGAATCAAATCACCTTAGTTCTCAACTTCCTCACATCTCTATATAGTATAGCAATAGGTTCCTCTTAATAAGAGAGTTCCATATCAAACACCTCTGAATCCCAATGGATGATATAATTACATCTCTATGATACTTGTTGAGCATTGAGACATGGAATATGAGGTGAACTCTCAACAAACTAGGAGGTACAACCAACCTATAATCCAAAGACCCTACTTTCTTCAAGATCTCAAAAGGTCCAATGTACTTTGGACTTAACTTACCCTTCTTCCCAAAATGCATTATTGCACCTTTCATGGGTGATATTTTAAGCAAAAACTTCTCACCCTTATCGATATGAACATCTCTCACTTTGTTTTCCGCATACTCCTTACATCTATTCCAATCTCCTACCAACTTTTCTTAGATGAATCTCACTTTGTCCATTGACTCCTTCAATACATCAGTGCTCCAAGGTTTTACCTCGATGGCATCAAACCACCCAATTGGTGATCTATACTTCCTCCAATACAAGGCTTCAAAGGTGCCATGTCAATACTTGAGTGATAACTATTATTGTATGCAAATTCACACAAAGGCAAGAGCTTGTATCACTGACCACCAAAATCTATCACACATGCTTGGAGCATGTCCTGTAGAACTTGAATTATCCATTCTGACTGCCCATCAGTCTGCAGATGAAATGTTGTACTTAGGTCCAACCTAGTATCTAATACTTCTTGAAACTTCTCCCAAAAGTTAGAGGTAAACTGTGTACCACTATCCGACATAAGGGAAACAGACACCCCATGAAGTCTAACAATATCCTTGACATAAAACTTAGCCTTCTTGGACGCATTATAATCCACTCGCACCAAAATAAAATGTGTAGACTTGGTCAATCGATTAATAATTACCTAAATAGAATAATATTTTCTTAAGATCTTAGGAACTCCAACACTAAAATTCATTGTTATTCTCTCCCACTTCCATTTAGAAATAAGCATTATCTGAAAAGTGTCACCAGGTTTTTGATGCTCAGACTTAATCTATTGATAGTTTTGACATATACTCACGAAATCAAGAATGTCCTACTTCATCCTCTTCACCAATAATGTTTCCTAAAGCCTATGTATATCTTGGTTGCACCGGGATATATAAAGTACTTAAAACAGTGAGCCTCTGCAAGGATTGTAGAAATCAAGTTGCTCACACGGGGTACACATACACATCCCCTTATTCTCAACACAACTTTCTCATCAAGAATGGCTTCTTTGGCCTCACCTTGTAATACTTTAACTCTAATCTTATTCAATTTCTTATCCTTAAATTGAGTTGCTTTAATCTGGTCAAGGAAGGTGGATCTAGCCTCAATATTGGCTAAAAACCCTTCTTTGTTAGTCACCTACAATCTTATAAAACTGTTAGTTAAGTTTTGCACTTTCCTAGCCAACGGACATCTCAATACCTCCAACCATGCCAAACTTTCAATACTCATAGGCTTCCGACTTAAAGCATCCGCTACCACACTGGCCTTGACTGAATGATAAAGAACCAAAATGTTATAGTCTTTGAGTAACTCCTGCCACAAATTTAAGTCTTTCTAAGTAAAAATATGTTGTAAGTTGCAGTGGTCCCTGAACACCTTACACTTAACCCTATAAAGATAATGCCTCCAAATTTAAGAGTGAACACCACTGCTGCCAATTCTAAATCATGGGTGGGGTAGTTTTTCTCATGCAGTTTTAGCTACCTCAAAGCATAAGCAATAAGATTCTTGTCCTGCATCAAAACAACACCCAAACTAGAACATGAAGCATCACAATGCACAATAAAATCTTTACCTCAAACTAGCAAGGTAAGAATGGGAGTTGATGTTAGCAAAGTCATGCGCTTTTGACAGCTTATACTTAACATTTCATACAAAAGGCTCCTCCTTCTGAGTCAACCAGATCATATGCGAAGTAATGGATGCGAACCCCTTCACAAACTGACGATAATAGCAGGCCAACCCTATAAAACTACTAATCTCTATCACATTGGTTGGTTTGTCCCAATTCCTAGCAACCTCAATCTTCTACGGATCTACCGTAACCCCTTCTTTAGATACCACGTTCTCCATAAAAGACACCAAGACAACAAAAATTCACATTTGGAATACTTAGCATAAAGTTGCTTCTGCTTAAGCAACCCCAACACAGTATGCAAGTGAACTTGATGCTCCTCATTACTCTTAGAGTAGACCAAAATATCATTAATAAAAATAATTATGGATGAATACAAATAGGGTTTGAATACCCCATTCATCAAACCTATAAAGGCGGTTGGGGCGTTGGTCAAACCAAAAGACATAACTAATAGCTCATAATTGCCATAACAAGTCCAAAATGCAATCCTTGGATGTCCTCTACTCGAAACTTAAGCTGATGATAACCCGACCTTAAATCATTTTTTAAAAACACTGTGGCACCCTGCAACTGGTCGAGCAAATCATCTATCCTAAGCAAAGGATACTTATTATGAATTTTCACCTTGTTCAACTACCAGTAGTCTATACACATCTGCATACTACCATATTTCTTCTAACAAAAAGCACAGGAGCACCCCTTGGAGAAGTACTAGGTCGGATAAAACCCTTCCCCAATAACTCTTGTATCTGATACTTTCGTTCTCTTAACTCTGTTGGTGCTATCCTATAAGGAGGGATGAATCTAGGGAAAGTACCTGGCTCTAAGTCTATACCTCTCCATCCTGGGCATAGATACAGTGATAGTCTTAGCATAACAATTGAGAACAACACAGTTAAGAGACAACCAACTCATTCCCAAAATAATATCAAAATCTTCCATGTCTAAAATCACTAAGTCTGCCAAAGTTTTACACCACATAAACACTACAAGAAAAACCCGATAAACTTGATCAACACATAAAAAACCACCAATCAATATTGATACATACATAGATGTATCAACCATTTAATGAATTAAATCCTAACCTAGAGCAAACTTTAC
Organism: Capsicum rhomboideum; assembly: GCA_031232105.1. NCBI lineage: Eukaryota > Viridiplantae > Streptophyta > Magnoliopsida > Solanales > Solanaceae > Capsicum > Capsicum rhomboideum. Next base: position 103,073,742 of record CP124718.1, read on the forward strand.
AAATACACAAGAAAATGTAGACCTTGGGTCAAATAACATAGAAGTCGTATGATTATAGACAAGAATGGTACCTGTGATCACAACATCAGAAGCCATAGCTTCAGTATGACAAAAAATGCATACAGATGATCCAGGTCACCACCCTGACCACCACCTCTACCAACCTGCGTGCCACCCGACCAATCTATCCTTCACCACTGTTGGAGTGGTAGCCACTTCTACCAGTAGTGTGACCACCTCGCCTTCCTCACCACGACCTACTGGAACTAAAGCTCTGAAAGTTGGTTGCTGAGTTAACTGACTTGCGGGAATAAGGTTAGGACAATACCTTTGTATGTGACCAACTCCTCCTTACTCATAATATGTACAGTCTAAAGCAGACCGCTGAATTAAAAATGTTAAAGGTATACAACTATCTTCCCCAGAGGGTTGATAACTGATCCCTGACGGGCCCCTAACGGACACATGTATCAGTGAATGAGTTGGTCGAGTAGAGTAGCTCCACGAACCAGGGCCCTACAAATAAGAACCACTAAAATGGCCCCCAGCTTTTGGGCACTCTTCTACTCCGCTTGAATATTACCTTGCTATTTCACCCCTTCCACCGTATTTACAAATTCCACCACCTCCTGGAAATTCTTCCCAGAAGAAGCCACTTTAAGTGCAGACACTTGCAGACCTGTGTTCTAACCCTTCATAAAAAATCTTATTCTTTCCTCTTTAACAGATATCAACTATACAGAATGCTGGTACAAGCATGAAATTTGACATCATAAGCCGCCATTAACATAACTCCCTGCTCAAACCTTAGAAACTCATTTTTCTTCCTATCGCTCAAGGTACGAGGAATATACTTCTCAAAAAACACATTCTGAAATTGAGACCAAATTAGTGGAGGTAAAATAGCCCTATACTAAACAAAGGATCTCCACCATTGCTTGGCCTCTCTTTGCAACTAAAAATTCATAAATTACACAATCCCCATCTTATGCAGACACTCATGACAGCCAATTAAAAATTCAAATGCATCTTTTGGCTCAGCATCTTGAAACACTAGAGGTTTCATTTTTAGAATCTTACAGAATAAATCATGCTTATCACTTGTCATAACTAGACCCTATTCCTATCAGGGAAAGACTCCCATCTCAGAACCTTCATCCATCCGAGGTGCTACCGTAATGGCATACTGCATAGCTGGAGGTTAGAAGGAAGAAACTATTTGAGTAGCATCAGTGCCAACTAAACCACTCAAAAATCCCAACACTAGTTAGATCAGTTTTGAGGATATAGGCACCTGTGTTGCACCACCCTGCGGGGGCATAACATTTCCTGGATTGGAACCTCTTTCTCCTCAACTACCACTTCCTCGTCTATAACCAACTCTAGACCAACCTCATGTGTGGGAGGGAACATTAATCTCTATATAGTCGGTCTTTTGACTGCCTGGGCTCTACACCTGACAGATGCTATCCTTCGTCCTCCTCTTCTGCTACTTTCTCTCACCCTATCTTTGCCCCGAGTTATGGCCCCAGTGGCCAATTCAGGTGTTACTGCTACGGCTGCTGCTTCTCTAACTAAACGAGTATTCACCATCTTTTAAACAAGAATGAAGGATGTCAGATACTAATTTGGATCACTAGATACCAATTGGACTTAAGTACTAGCACGATGGAAAGAAAGACGTGAGTTTTTCCTGTAGTCTTGAAGCCTTTTGAAGAAAAGTACAGATGTCTCTTCACTGTTCTGCAAGACTCTTCTTAACCCATTTTAGTATAACTAGATCAATGAACCCAATGCTCTGATACCATTTTGTCACGACCCAAATGGTCATGAGTTACATCCACCCTAACTCTACAGTGGGAGAACCAATTAACCCAACCGTTAGCCAAATAATTTAAAACTTACACTTACTAATCACTAAACCAAATCACCATTTATTAATTAAAGAATGTCAAACATAATATCAACACTAACATCTCCAATATCCTTATAAAATAATGAAAATACAGAAGTCTCTCTAATCTATTATAACCCCCGGGACACGAAAGTTACCGTACAAGAACTACTAATCCAAAACAAGTCTGAAAATATAATCCAAAATTCTAAGTCAAAGATAAAGAGAGTCATTGTCTAGAATAAAGTACATGATCAAGATAAAGATCCAATAGTTGATCGAATATGGTGCTCACCCTTGAATCGAAGTTATTGATCACAAGCTAAAGCCAAGGTCTAGTCTCAAATGCTAGAACATGCTCTACACTCAATAAAAAGAAAACCACATGCAGTATCAGTACAAAAAATTATGTAACTGGTAGGCATCATCGACCGACTTAACTTATCACCGTACGATTAAATTAGTTAAGTGTAAGCATGAAACGATCAAATACAACTCATAATCAATCAACATATCAATAATATTCATAATTAAATCAACTTATGAAACCATTAACTATGCTTTTCATATCATTCTATTACAAGTTATTCATATTAATCACCCACACTTAAGAAATCCAATCGTTAATCAGTTATGCATAAGAGGATACACAATAATGCGATCACAACAAATGCAATAACAAAAATGCATGTCTAAGTATGGTGTACATACATACTAGGTTCAGCAGGGACCCTTAGTCATGAACTGTAGAGGACAAGCTTAGTCCATGTATCGTACCGGCGTGGTACTCAATCCCAATATCAATTTGTGCTGGTGTGGCACCCGATCCAAATATCATCAAACCAAATAAAACCTTAATAACATGGTCAAAACACAATAACATCAATGTTCAAGTTCATATTGCAATCATCAACACTTTAAACTTCAAGTTGATCATTCTGACTTAGCTTTAACGTTATCTCAATCAATGATTACAAATAGGCCTTAAGGCTAATCACAATCATTTAACTCAAATATAAGCATAGAGGGAAATCAAGTCTACAACTACATTTAAACCATAACCTACCTCATATCCTGATCCAAAATCACTAATTAGCCAAAACCTTACCTTCTCTTGCAAATTCCACTCGTTCTTGGTCTATAAACAACAAATGAGGATAATTCAATACAACATTCTTTGCTTCTAGGTATTATAAACATAAAACTATCAATTTCAACAAATGAACTTAACCTAGTTCATCATTTTAGATTTTTCTACCCTTTAATCTCTTCGAATTCTTTATATTTCATGATTACAAGGAAGAATTCTATGCTAGGAAGTGAATTCTAAGAACCTAAAGTCAATACATTGGAATTTAAGCTATTTCCAACCAATTTCCACTAGTTCATAAACCTTGGGCTAAACTCTAATTTCCAACCATGATTATGATCCTTACAATTCCAAAAAATTTAATGGAGTAATCACAAGTTTGAATGATAAAGAAACCTTACCTGATAGATGGAAAATCCCAAAAATAGTGAAAATAGCCTTCTCTCAATCCTTAGATGAAAACTGAAATAATAGGGAATGAAAATGCCACTTTTTATTTTAACTGGTAATATACTACGTATTCATCACTGCGGCAGCAAATTTGTAGCTACAGCAACACTCAGGCCAAATGAACTATCATTGTGGTGACCCCTCTGTCGCTGCGGCACCACTGCGGCAGCGGCAAACCTGTCGCTGCAGTAGTACTAAACCAATAATTTGGGACTTGTTCCCAACCCTATCCATTTCATAACACACTTCCTAAATTTTAACATCACATAGTAACCCCTTTCACATAAATTATTATAATTGGAGTTCTACTAACCCATTTTATGCACCGGAAGTTCCTATGACTTCCTAAACTCTTTATGTTACATACAATCAAATCAAATCTCACCACTAACCCACCAATAACTACTAGATTTTCTAATACCACACCATATTCAAAATCCACCCAAAACTAGCCTAGTCAGAATTTCACAATTTTTTTGTCACACCCCGAGTTCCAACGAGGCGTGATTGGCACCCGAAGCCAATATGACCCGAGAGAATCAATCTTTAATCAAACCCAATCATATGCATTCCATAAGAAATATTACCACCACGTAAAGACATAAGATGCTAAGAGCGGAAATCATGAAGCATTATATATATACATATAAGAAACTTGGCCATTAGGGCCATCAAGTTAAGGTGGACATACAACTCTTCGTTCATATACCTACATCGGTCTACAAAAGCCTCTAACAAGAGTACATACATTACACAATGCTACAGTACCAAAATAAATGTACACAAGAGACCCGAGAAGCCCCGAACCAACTGGAGCTCACCAAAGATCGGCAAAAGATCCGCAACCTACTATGGAGGTCTACTAGTACCTGTGCCTGCAGCAAGTAAGGTAAATTTACCCCAAAGGGGTCAGTACGAAGAATGTACTGAGTATGTAAGGCCATAAGAAACTCTATGATACATCAAAACTTTAATGGAATCAAATATAAGTAAAAAAACCCAACATGGATAAGCCATCACTCTATATGTATGGAAATATGTACATTAGATGGATTGATTCTTTTACTTTTATGCTCATTCATCCCTTCATCGTTCACCTCTTCATTCACAATTCATTCTTCCATTCTTACAATGCCCGGGCCCCAAGCTGATCAGTAGGTAATCAACAGTTTTCGGGATCGACCCATGCTAGGCTTTTTTTTTGCCCCTGGGATACCACCCGTAATAGCGAGATCGACCCATGCGAGGTATTTTAACCCCATGGGATACAACCCAAGAACACGTCACTTCTCTTCACAACATTACTTCTTTCATCTTGAGATTAGTTCATTCGATGATTATATCATTATTGGAAACACGTAGATGCTTACTTTATGCCTTTACGCTCATGAGATTGATACTTTGTAATTGTAACATTATTGGAAGCTTTGGAACATAACATTATTGGAACTTGGAACCATGTCCATAATTATGTAATACATGAATGACAATAATCAAGAATAAGGTATATGTGATTAACACTAGATGATAACATGAAATGATATGCCTTAGGACACTTCGAGAATGAGTAAGTACCCTAACAAGGTGTACACTATATGCTGCAGAAGGCTACGGAAAGAGGAACCTTACATACCTCGTATTCTCAATATGAATACTCAATCCTATACGTGAACACAATAGTCCCGCTCCTTCCTTATGTTTCACCCTACAACACAAATACATAACGGAATTTACATTAACCACCAACCACTTTACAAATGCATATGACGTCAATGAATTACATGTTTGCCTTTGAAATTGTCATTTCCCCCTTGACAATACCATTGATGAAATTATCATACTAATAATCCCACAATATTCCCAACATTGACCAAAATATCATAAACCATTAGCATGTCACACCAAGTTCATACTGTCCACTCTTCATCACCACAACATCACAATTATTCCATCAAATTACTTCAATACACCTCACAACAACAAATCGGCCAAAATCCCATAATTTACACTTATTTGAAATTAACACGTTTAATAACGCAATCACACCATACATGTTGATATTTCATCCATACCATGCTCTTTCATCAAAATCACAAGGCATATTTCAAGTGTACAACCCATGGATAACACATCGTTTACAAAAAACACAAAGTGCCATATTTAACCCTTCCAAGAATAACCAACATGATTTACATACTTTCCCATGCATATAATATATTAATACATAAGAATAATCACTTACTAACACTTACCAAGTGATGATCTTGGCAAAACAAGTGTGGTTTCCTTAAGCTTGAAAAGGGTTTCTTTTTGGCTCTTGGAAATGTCTAGAAAATGTAAGAAATGGCAAGGTGGCTTATGTGATAAAAACTGATTTTTCTTGCCCTTTTATAGCCCTTTAAGGTCATATTTATCCAACCAATTAGTCAATAATTGATGGATTTTCTTGGTCAAGAAAGAATGGGTCAAATTCCCCTTTGGGCCATGCCTTTCTTGTTTCACTTGGGCCTTAATTTGAGCCCACACTCACAAGATTAAATTTGGTCCATTAACATTCATGAGTCTTGCACCAACTTTAGCAAGTTTAAATAATTCCATCAATATTAAGGTAGTCGCATGCTTTCAGAAGTTTACGGGGTGTTACATTCTCTCCCCCTTAAGAACATTCGTCCTCGAATGTTAATAGTAGTAGTAATTAGTCCCAACAAATTTAGGTCTAAACACATTTGTCACATTGCCACATATTTAAAATGGTCATATGTACTTACTTGTCATTACTTCAAGTCGGCGTCTTGGACCTTCTCCTCGGTAATAAATAAATACGAATACTTTGCTTTCATTCTTTCTTCAGCTTGCCATGTAATTTCTTCTACTTGTTGATTCCTCCAAAGGACTTTCACGGAAGCTATGTCTTTATTCCTCAATCTTTTTACTTGTCGATCTAGGATAACAATGGGTACCTCTTCATACGTAAGATCCTCCGTAATTTGAACATCTTCAACGGGAACAATACGAGATGGATCTCCTATGTATTTTCGAAGCATCGAAACATGAAATACCGGATGGACTGAGGAAAATTCCTGGGGTAGGTCCAACTCATACGCAACTTGCCCAAATTTTCTAATGATTTTATATGGGCCGATGTAACGTGGACTCAATTTCCCTTTTTTTCCAAACCGCATTACCCCTTTCATCGGTGACACCTTTAAAAATACCCGATCACCTATGGCGAATTCAAGCGCTCTTCGTCTAACATCAACATATGACTTGGGGCGGCTTTGGGCCATTTGTAGCCGCTTTTGGATCACTTTAACTTTCTCCATAGCCTGATGAACAATATCTGGCCCAAGTAAAGCAGTTTCACCCGCTTCAAACCATCCAATTGGTGATCTACACTTTCTTCGGTACAAAGCTTCATAAGGTGCCATTTTAATACTTGAATGATAACTATTGTTGTAAGCAAATTCAATAATAGGCAAATGGTCGACCTAACTGCCTTGAAAGTCTAATGTACAAGCCTGTAGCATATCTTCAAGTGTTTGGATAGTACGCTCCGCTAGTCTATCTGTCTGAGGATGGAAAGCCGTACTCAAATTCACCTGTGTACCCAAGCTCTGCTGGAAAGATCTCCAATAGTGCGCTGTAAACTGTGCTCCTCTGTCTGATATAATAGAAAGTGGAATACCATGCAACCGCACTATTTATTTAACATACAATCTTGCATAATCCTCAGCTGTATAGGTGGTCTTGACTGGTAGGAAATGCTGACTTGGTAAGCCTGTCCACTATAACCCATATAGAATCAAATTTCCGCAATGTACGAGGCAAACCTGTAATGAAGTCCATATTAATCATATCCCATTTCCAGACTGGTAGATTGATACATTGCATGTAACCTCCCGATTTCTGATGTTCTACTTTCACTTGTTAACAGTTCGGGCATTGAGCAACAAATTCTGCAATGTTCTTCTTCATATTCCCCACCAATACACTTCTTTTAAATTATGGTACATTTTGGTAGGACCCGGATGAATCTAATAGCGCGAATGATGCACCTCTGTCATAATTCGTTTCCTCAACTCATCTACATCTAGTACACATAATATTTCTTGACATTGAAGTGGCCCTTCTTGTGTAAGATCAAAGGCCGCAGTTAGACCCTGTTGCACATTCTCTTTTAGCTGCAATAACATAGAATCCGCAAACTGTTTCTCTTTCACTTCAGCTATTAAGGAGGATTCTGCTGCATTTTTCACAATAACCCCTTCATTTGGATATTCAATAAGACGAACTCCCAAGCTGGCTAGTTGATGTAGATCTTTGATTATCTCTTGCTTTTCAATCAACTGGCCACTAGTGCTTTCTACTGCCTTGCGGCTCAATGTATCAACTACTACATTTACTTTGCCTGGATGATAGAGAATATCAATATCATAGTATTTTAAGAGTTCTAACCACCTTCGTTGCCTTAAATTGAGTTCCTTCTACTTAAAGATATATTGCAAGCTTTTGTGATCAGTATAGATATCAACATGAACTCCATACAAATAATGATTCCATATCTTTAAAGCAAAAACCACCGCTGCTAATTCAAGATCATGTGTGGGATGATTTCTCTCGTGTGGCCGCAACTGTCATGAGGCATATGCTATGACATTACCGTGTTGCATCAATACACATCCGAGGCAAACCTCGGAGGCATCACAATACACTGCATAACCTTCGGTACCTTCGAAAAGTACTAGAACTGGTGTGGAGGTTAATTTATCTTTCAACTCTTGGAAGCTTTTCTGATACACATCATTCCACTGAAATTTAACTGCTTTATGTGTAAGCTTTGTTAACGGTGCATCAATAGAGGAAAACCTTCCACAAATCTTCTGTAATAACCTGCCAACCCAAGAAAACTACGAATATTTATGGGGGTTGTAGGTCTTGGCCAATTTTTCACCGCTTTAATCTTCTGTGTATCAACCTGTATTCCTTCATCCGACACAATGTGATCCAAGAATGCGATCGATTTTAACCAAAACTCACATTTAGAACTTTGCATACAACTTACACTCACGGAGAATCTGTAACACCTGTCCTAAGTGATTAGCATGGTCCTCTGGTGATCTTGAATAAACCAGGATGTCATCTATAAATACCGTGAAGAACACGTCTAGAAATGGATTAAACACCCTATTCATCAAATCCATGAACACAGCTGGTGCATTTGTTAGTCCAAATGACATAACTAAAAATTCATAATGGCCATACCATGTCCGGAAAGCTGTCTTGGGTACATCTTCTTCTCTAACTCTGACTTGATGGTAAACCGACCTCAAGTTAATCTTTGAAAAACACTTGGCACCCTGTAACTGATTAAACAAATCATCAATTTGAGGGAGGGGATATTTGTTCTTGATCGTTACCTTATTCAACTGTCGATAGTCAATACACATTATCAACGTGCCATCTTTCTTTCGTACAAATAATACCGGCACACCCCACGGGGACATACTAGGTCGGATGAAGCCCTTGTCCAGTAAATCCTTCAACTTCTCCTTCAATTCACACAATTCTGCTGGAACCATTCTATATGGAGGAATAGAGATAGGCTGAGTGCCTGGAATCACATCAATGCCAAACTCTACTTTCCGTTCTAGGGGTAAGCCTGGAAGATCCTCTGGAAATAATCAAGAAATTCATTGACTACTGGCACCGACTGCGGAGTTAATGGTGCCACATCATTATCCTTCACTCGTACCAAGTGACATATGTACCCCTTGGCAATCATTTTTCTTGCCTTCAAATAGGAAATAAATTTTTCTCTTGGTGCTCCTACATTACCCTGCCATTCGAGAACATTTTCTTGGGGAAAAAAAAAAGTACCTTCTTGGCTCGGAAATCCACTATGGCGTAACAAGAGGCTAACCAATCCATTCCCATAATCACATCAAAATCCACCATGTCTAATTCGATGAGGTCGGCCAGTGTATCATGACCACACACAGTTACCACGCAATTACGATATACTCTTTTTGTAATAATACATTCACTAACCGGTGTAGACACTTCAATTTATTTAATTAATAATTCTGGTGCCTTTATAAATTTTGCAGCAACTAATGGAGTAACATAGGACAATGTAGAACCCGGGTCAATCAATGCATAGACATTATACTAAAATATGGATAATGTAACTGTGACTACGTCAGGAGACGCCTCTGAATTCTGCTGGTCTACCAGAGCATATGTTTGATTTTGAGTCCCGTTACTACTGGATGCTCCTCTGGCACCTCGCCCCCGACCTGCTGACTGTACACCTCGGCCTAAAGAAGGAACCGATGATGATGATGCAACAGCTGATCCCGCAGGCCGTGCTACATTACCCAAGCCTCTTCGTGGGCAGTCTCTCATCATATGTCCCGTCATACCACACCAAAAAAACCATTTGACCCATGCCGACATTCGCCTAAGTGAAACCGTCCACATTTCTGACATGGCTGACGAGAAAATCCCGTAGTCTGTGAACCTGGAATCCCACTACTCTGACCAACATTACTGCCTCTAAACCCTTGGAACTGAGCTTCAGTGCCTACTGTGGAGTAAGAAAATGATGGTCTCGGTGGTCTAGGGAACATCCGAGGTCTAGATTCTCCTTGGGACACCATAGACTGTCCCATAGGTCTAGCTCTTTTGGACGGTCCTTGTTCAGATTCATGTACCCTTCTTCTCTGTCTTTGGACCTCCATTTTCTGAGCGAAGGCTTGAATTCTCGCTATATCCATGTCTTTGTTTAAGGCAGCAATAGTGCAATCCCGTACCAAATATGGATCCAACCTGTCCACATATCTATGGACTCTATCTGTCATCGTAGCCACTACATTGGGCATATATCGGGCCAAAGAATTAAATTACAGACTGTATTCTCTGACACTAAGATTCCCTTGACGCAGATTCAGGAATTGATCCGCACGTGCCTCACGGATCTCATAAGAAAGGTAGTGATCAAGGAAAGCCACTTTAAATTATTCCCAATTAGGTGGATTTGCACCGACACCCCGAGATTTCTTCCAATCTTCATACCACAATATCGCCTCTCCTTTCAATCTGTATGCAGCAAGTTTAACTGTTTCTACCCCGGTTATATGCATAACATCTAAGGCCCTTTGAATCTGATCTACAAAGTCTTGTGGATCTTCATTTAGATCTAATCCAGTGAATGTAGGAGGATCCAATTTCAAGAAATCTTGGGTCCGTCGACTAGCTGCTCTTGCTGCACTATCATTACCTGTCATCGGACCACCTTGTCCCTGAACCTGTGCAGCAACTATTCTGGTCAACATCTGTATTGCATTCTTTAGGTCCTGGTCAGTAGTATTCACTGGTGACTCTACCGGTACGTCTCTTCCTCTTGACTCTTCTGAAATTGGAAGAGTAGAAGAAGCCTGTGATGCCATCTCTGGTTCACCGCCTTGATTAATTGGTTCAGGCAGGGCTTTATTAGTTCCTTCTCTAGCAATTCTGTCTAGTCTGTTACTTTTACCTCGACCTCTTCTTGTCATCGGCATTTTCTATAATATACAAGAACAACAATGTTTATGGTCAGAAACAAGTATACCTATAACTTCGGCTCTAATGCACGATCTAGAAATGAAGGAATGAAACAACTCCTAAATGTCCCGTAGCCTCCTACTTATAAATGTGGTGTACAACACATTGATAAGTAAGACTCTGCTCAGACACGACTTTGTAGACATCCTTAGAACGACCCGCTCTGATACCACTTTTGTCACACCCCGAGTTTCAACGAGGCGTGATTGGCACCCGAAGCCGATATGGACCGAGAGAACCAATCTTTACTCATACCCAATCATATGCATTCCATAAGAAATATTACCACCACGTAAAGACATAAGATGCTAAGAGCGGAAATCATAAAGCATTATATATATATATATAAGAAACTTGGCCGTTAGGGCCATCAAGTTAAGGTGGACATACAACTCTTCGTTCATATACCCACATCGGTCTACAAAAGCCTCTAACAAGAGTACACACATTAGACAACGCTACAGTACCAAAATAAATGTACACAAGAGACCGAGAAGCCCGAACTAACTGGAGCTCACCAAAGATCGGCAAAAGATCCACAACCTACTGTGGAGGTCTACTAGTACCTGTGCCTGCATCAAGTAATGTAAATTTACCCCAAAGGGGTCAGTATGAAGAATGTACTGAGTATGTAAGGCCATAAGAAACTCTATGATACATCAAAACTTTAATGGAATCAAATATAAGTAAAAAAACCCAACATGGATAAGCCATCACTCTATATGTATGGAAATATGTACATTAGATGGATTGATTCTTTTACTTTTATGCTCATTCATCCCTTCACCATTCACCTCTTCATTCACAATTCATTCTTCTATTTTTACAATGCTCGGGCCCCAAGCTGATCAGTGGGTAATCAATAATTTTTGGGATCGACCCATGCTAGGCTTTTTTTTTGCCCCTGGGATACCACCCATAATAGCGGGATCGACCCATGCGAGGTATTTTAACCCCATGGGATACCACCCGTAGATATTGGGATCGACCCATGAGAGGTATTTTAACCCCATGGGATACCACCCAAGAACACATCACTTCTCTTCACAACATTACTTCTTTAATATTGAGAAAAGTTCATTCGATGATTATATCATTATTGAAAACACGTAGATGCTTACTTTATGCCTTTACGCTCATGAGATTGATACTTTGTAATTGTAACATTATTGGAAGCTTTGGAACATAACATTATTGGAACTTGGAACCATGTCCATAACTATGTAATACATGAATGACAATAATCAAGAATAAGGTATATGTGATTAACACTAGATGATAACATGAAATGAGATGCCTTAGGACACTTCGGGAATTGAGTAAGTACCATAACAAGGTGTACACTATATGCTGCAGAAGGCTACGGAAAGAGGAACCTTACATACCTCATATTCTCAATATGAATACTCAATCCTATACGTGAACACAATAGTCCCGCTCCTTCCTTATGTTTCACCCTACAACACAAATACATAACGGAATTTACATTAACCACCAACCACTTTACAAATGCATATGACGTCAATGAATTACATGTTTGCCTTTGAAATTGTCATTTCCCCCTTGACAATACCATTGATGAAATTATCATACTAATAATCCCACAATATTCCCAACATTGACCAAAATATCATAAACCATTAGCATGTCACACCAAGTTCATACTTTCCACTCTTCATCACCACAACATCACAATTATTCCATCAAATTACTTCAATACACCTCACAACAACAAATCGGCCAAAATCCCATAATTTACACTTATATGAAATTAACAAGTTTAATAACATAATCACACCATACATTTTGATATTTCATCCATACCATGCTCTTTCATCAAAATCACAAGGCATATTTCAAGTGTACATCCCATGGATAACACATCGTTTACAAAAAACACAAAGTGCCATATTCAACCCTTCCAAGTATAACCAACATGATTTACATACTTTACCATGCATATAATATATCAATCCATAAGAATAATCACTTACCAAGTGATGATCTTGGCAAAACAAGTGTGGTTGCCTTAAGCTTGAAAAGGGTTTCTTTTTGGCTCTTGGAAATGTCTAGAAAATGTAAGAAATGGAAAGGTGGCTTATGTGATAAAAACTGATTTTTCTTGCCCTTTTATAGCCCCTTAAGGTCATATTTAGCCAACCAATTAGTCAATAATTAATTTATTTTCTTGGTCAAGAAAGAATGGGTCAAATTCCCCTTTGGGCCATGCCTTTCTTGCTTCACTTGGGCCTTAATTTGAGCCCACCCTCACAAGATTAAATTTGGTCCATTAACATTCATGAGTCTTGCACCAACTTTAGCAAGTTTAAATAATTCCATCAATATTAAGGTAGTCGCATGCGTTCGGAAGTTTACGGGGTGTTACATTTTTTCTAAGGGAAGTCTAAGTCTAGAATTTTACCTCCAAACTCACCGTAATGATGTTTTGGGTCATTACAAATGAGGAATCACCACTAATAGAATTTGAATAGCTAACAACTAGCCACGTGTCTGAGAATGATCGCCTATATCTACATCAAATAAAAATGTAGGTAAAAGAGGTATGCAATCAATACAGGGAAGATACTGAGTATGTAAGAATAATACTAAGTAACCAAAAATCATAATTTAAAGAAAGGTATAAAAATGTGAATTTCATAAATGTTAATATCATTGAGAGTAAAAATAGTTAGGACTATAAATGAGAGTTTTTTGAAATCACTGCGTAATAGAAATCATACTATATGAAATAATATAAGGATCATATCATGTAAACCATAAAAGTGAATTCAAGTCTTTTAAGTGGGAGTTTCTTATAATCGACATAAGCCATGTGATCATCATGGAGTCCAGTGTCATACATCCATACTGAAAATGGTTGTTCTAACTTACCAAAGTTAGAACTATATACATAAGGATCCTGAGGTGTGCCTTTTAGGCTAAAGGTTTACCGACTTGCGGTACATATCATAAATCTTACGGTGACATATAGTTATGGGATTTGAGTTTTCTAGACCCGTATCAGCTCGGTGTTAAATACTACTACCAAAATAGTTCATATAGTTATATGCTCACACAAATTCAAACCATATCCATATGTATGTAAAACTTGAGCCTTTAGCTAAATTCATATTTCATAGACATCATGATTTTCACCTTTGTTAAGGGTTACTCTATTTCTTTAAATGTTCATATTATCATAAGCTTAAAATTTCATAAATATTGAGTAGAAATCATTTCAAGGATAAAAAATCCTACAAGGAGAAGCTTTACTAAGCATATAAGTAGAGATACAATAGCCATAAATCATAATCATAAAAAAGAACTTCAAAAAATATGAAATTTGTGTAATTAAAGGAAGAATTGAAAGTGGGTTACAAACCCTACTCATAAACTTTAAATTCATGAAATTGATAGGTTTTTAGACATAAGGATTCAAGAAAAAACCCCATCGAAGTCCTACCATACCTAAAGACCCCATCAAGTTGTTCTTGGGTTTTGGGGAAAAGGGAATGAATGCTTTTGGAAATTATTCTAAGTGTTTAGGATGAATTTAGCCTTATAGAATGAGTTTGGGCAGGTTACATGAGGGTGGAATGACAAAATTACCCTTAATTATAATAAAGAGAGTGAGATTTTACGTCGGGAGGGGGGGAGGTCCATGGTGCAGGGCCGGATAAGCCCTACACTGCTGTGTGGTATGCTGCCTGGGGTAGTGGCAATCCAGTGAGTTTCTCTCACGTGCTCTATAGTGCAGCGCTCAACAAGGAGGTCTCGAGAATGGCGCACAACCCTATTTTTTATTCTATGACGTCCTCTTACGACCCTATACTCAACCCAAACATATTTTAACCTTTCTAAGTGTCAAATGACCTTATTTTATGTACAAACTTTGGGGGTGTTTCAACTTCCACAAGAAGAGGTGCAAAAGTTGATGCTGAATGACTGTCGCTCCATACAAGAAATTCCTAGTCAACCTGTAACATATCTCTTTTCCAAAAAAGGGATATAACAAGAGTAGTACTAGTACACCACAAGTAGTGGTAGGCATCATTGGTTGACCAGGGTTAGATCGCATAAACATCATATAGAAATCACATAAGGAAAATATAACAAATCTTATAGTAGTTCAGCACCAAGTACACAACTATAATTTCCAACACCACCTTCTTAGTCTACTTTCGATTATATCTTATTACATGCGGTCATTCTATAATTTCCAACACCACCTTCGTAGTCTACTTTCAATTATATCTTATTACATGCGGTCATTCTATAATTTCCAACACCACCTTCTTAGTCTACTTTTGATTATATCTTATTAGATGGGATGACCGAATTAATTATGAGCGAACTAATCAATTTTCTCATAATGATTCAACTTCCTCACCAAACCTGTGAACGTTATATAACTAGTCAACTCCTCATATCTCTAACTCAAGTATTAACCCATAATTCTTAGATATTGGCACCATGCTTACAAAATGAATACTACCTCCATAATCAATTCTATAAATCGGTAATAATCATAATGACTCCACACGCTTAACCACAATTCTATTATCCTCCTCTTTTTAAATTAAGGCAACGTTATAATAATTATCAAGTATAGAAGTCACACAACTCAGGAGAGACTAACAAATAAGCACTACCACACTCAAACATAAATCAAATATGAGTAAATCAAAAATCAACACATAACCAAATAGTTTTAACAAAAAATTTAACCTCCACCAATAACCACTTAAACAACCAAAAACCTCAACTAGACCAACCTTCATGCACATAAGTTCAACAGCAAAGGGAGGTTCTATGAATCCACTAAGTACCACGAGTGAAAGTACATCAACCAATAATCACCAATCCGTCTCACAAAAGTAAACGTATTCCACCTCGATTTCAATGCAACATGTTATGAAATGCAAATAAACAATCAAATGACTATGAACATATAACAATGCATCAAACCTTCATCACCTCATATAAATCTGTACATACATATCAAGGGGACTTATCTACCCAATAGTCATGACCTGCAGGGGACCAACTTCGTCCATGTACTATACCAGTAACGTATTCGACCCTCTAAATATAAGTAACATGTATCGGTGCGGTGCCTAACCCTATGAATATCATAATGTATGAATGCCAATTCAAATATCCACCATGATATAATGCAATGCACTATCAATTCAAGTACCTACTTTTCTAGACACTTAGTCTAATTTAAGTTCATCATTTTATGTATACAACCAATATCCACCAATTCACAGAATCACAAGTATGCCCAAAGGCTAATTAACAGAAACTTAACTTATAAATAGACATGGGATCCAAATCAAGTCTATAACTATAATTTAAACTATAAATACACCTATGATCAATTGGTTCTAACCTCTTTTAAACCATACTCCATATTCATACATCTTAGCCTCATCATTCTTAGACTCTCCTAACCTTCATACCTCTACTACGCCATGCTAATCATGTATTCGGGACAATTCACATTACCTACTCCTTTAATTCATTAATGATACATACACAAAACCAAACAATTAACACTTAGGGATCATAAAACATACAACATTCAAAAGGAATTTATACAAAATTCACATCAATATCACATTAACTCTTTTTCCAAAGGTTTTTACCATATTTTATCCATCCAAACACCATGGCCCACAGGTCTAAGCATGACTTCTCCCATTAAATATATATTAAGATTATATTCCTAATCTATAGTCTACTACTCATAAAACATAACCTACCTCAACGCCAAGCTATTGTTATCAGGTGTATGAATTCACGTTCCTTGATTCCACTCTAGTAATTCTGATGGAAATTCATACACACATAATTGGGATGCGTCCTCCCAAGGTTATGAAATTTTGTTCTAGTAATTTTTGGCTTAGGAGTAGCCATAAGGTGTTTTTAGGAGGAGGAAAACATGATAGAATAAGTATAGGAAAAAAAGATTTAAAAACCCAGGTGGGACACTGTCAGGATCTGCTACAGTGGCCTATGCTTTACTATAAAGGGCCCCTTATAGAGAGTAAGGGACCACTGCAGTGGTCCTATAAAGTTGACCTTCCCATCTTGAATTTTTGTTACAAAATTTTTGACACTTCTAATGATGGCTAATCACGACATTAACTTGGCATCGACATAATGCATTAAATTTGGTATTTATTAGGGTATTTTCAATAACGATGAATTAGGTCATTACATTAGATACCACTTTACCAACCATGATGAAAGGATGAAATTAGAAATTGAACCACTTTAACAAAAATATTGCAAACTGCTCAATATTTCACTAGCCTATCTCTATAAAATATACCCCGCCCATTATAGAGGACTTTCGGATTCTAACATGCAGAAATTGACATTTTGCTAAAATAATAAAATCCCCATGTACAATCATAGTCCATAGAATACATTCATACGAGGTCCTTCCAAAAACTTTATGAAGTCCCAAGAGTAGGAAATAAACATCGATTCCCATTACCGCAATAGAAAAACCTTTTCCATCATTACGAGTAAGTCTAGCTTGGCAAAATTTGGGTTAAGTTTTTTCCCAAATTGGGAGTTAGAAATTTCAGGCTAGGCTAGTCTTCGATAAAATTCGAGCATGGTATAGTGTAGGGTAATCTAGGAGTGGATTAGTTAAAGGTTATATAATTTGAGGTGATTTTATAATAGTCAAGACGATAAGGAATACGTAGTATCTTTTGAAAGTAAATTCGGGTGAGTAGAATTCTCGATATCAAACTTGATGTAAAGGGGTTGGTTTGGGATGTCGAAATATGAGGGTGTGTTGTGAAAAAGGCAAAACTAGGAGCAATCCCAAGTTTTTGCCTCGCTTAACCATGTATAACGGGTGGCAGGCTACTTTCACTGCACTGCTATAGCTGGAATTTTCCCACTATAGCACGAGTCAACTATTTTGAATCCCGCAATAGCGTGCTGATTCTGCTATAGCGAGGCTGATATAGAGGAATAGGGCTGCTATAGCAGGATATATGTTTATTAATACATAAAATACCCAAAAATATTATTTTTATTCCACTTTTGTTTTGGGAATAGTTGTGGTAATTTAGGGTAAATTCCACCTATTTCCATCAAAACTCTTCGTAAAGGTAAGTTAATAATTTTCATTAACTAGTTTTTCGATTATAACTCATAGATTCACTTGTTTTTTGGTTTTGGGAAGGATTTAACTTGACCTAACTAATTTTTCTAGTGCAATTAGGTGAATTGGGTAGAAAACCCTTGGGTTTTGGTTAGAAGTTGTTAAATTACCCTTGCATGACTATAATTCACTATTGTAACCATGAAATTGGTAGGATTAAGGTGGAATGATGATAGAAAACCCTATAATGGGAGCAATGTTCATTAATTTGGCCTTGGGGTTTTGAGATTAGGTTATAATCCTTGATATTGTTAGGTCATTTGGTTGAGTATGTGTTGCATTGACGTTTTTATAGCATAATCAAGCTGAGGTTGCAAGAAAAGGCAAGACTCTAGTTTGTTAGAGCATTGTGGGGCTTGGATTGAGGTAGGTGATGGTTTATTGTAGTTGAAGCCCAACTTATTTTTTGTGTCCATGTTAATTCTTTCTTCTTATACTTGTTATAATATATGTTCAAGGAAAAGTGAATGAGTAGTTGATATCCTAAGTGTTAATCACATGCAATGAAATTATATTAAAACCTATTGGTTTTAAAAGTATGATTACTGTTATCATTGTGGTTGTAATTGTTGTGATATCTGTTGATTATTATGAGATGTATCGATATTTGGAAATCTTCATGAGATTTGGTTGGTGTAAGATTGGTAGACACTTGATGTATGGGATTTTGGTACATAAACAAGAGCCCGTCCCCTGCAGGTCATGGTTAGTGGAAGACCATCAGACCCGTAGTATGTGTGTTCAAAGTATAGGTGAGTGTGATGATTCTTTGAGTGAACCAGGTTTATGTGTTGACTTGTTATATTTGGTTCCTTGATTGAATCGAGTTTATGTATTGACTTGTTATATTTGGTTCCTTGAGTGAACCGGGTTTATATATTGACTTGTTATATTTGGTTCCTTGAGTGAACCGGGTTTATATGTTGACTTGTTATATTTGGTTCCTTGAGTGAACCAGACTTATGTGTTTACTTGTTATAATTGGTTTCTTGAGTGAACCAAGATTTATGATTACTAACATGGTTGTTGTTGGAATGGATCCTTGAGTGGTTCGGGTTATAAATGATTGGCATAACTTTTCAATTGTCTGTCTACTTATGTATTTGAGACATGGTTAGTATATTGTTGTTGAGTCATGGTTTGTTGACTTGGATTCTAGTTGATAGTCATGGTCAGTATATTGTTGTTGAGTCATGGTTAGTTGACTTGGATTCTAGTTGATAGTCATGGTTTTGACTTGAGTTGTTTTCCATTTTGACTTGTACTTGGCTGAATCTTGTGGTGTTGTTGTACAAGGTTAAAGTTATAAATAGTGAGGGTAAAGTTATACGGTAGGTGCTCATGGTTGTTCTTATTTACTAAGTTATGGTTGCTTGTTCACATATCTTATTTTGGATTGACCGATGACCCTACCAGTACACCGTTGTTTCTTGTGTATTGATATTACACATGATCTTCTTTTTATTGAGTGCAAAATATCTTCCAGTGAATATTTCAATACCTCAACTGTAGAGAGGATCGAATTCGAACTCAAGGGTAAGTTATATCTTTCGGGCTGACATGAGTTCTTCACTTTGTTCCTCTTAAGTTGTTTTGGACTTAGAAGTTTCATTTGTTTTTAGGTTGAACCAGTTTTATTGAGAATAGTAGTGTTTTTGTACAATGATTTTCAGATTCTAGGGGTTGTTTAAACATTCTTTGATTTTCCGCATTTAGCATTTCAATTAGAATGTTCGAGATCTTGGTTTAATTAATGAAAAAATAGTTAGATGCCTTATTTTTTGCTAAGTGTTGGGTTTGATTGTTTCGAGTTCTGACAGGACGGTTAGTGTGGGTGCCACTCGTGATGGGTTGGGTCGTGACACTCACAAAAATAAAACAAGCATCAGAATATGGCATCTGACCGATGTAGTGGAACGTTTCTCACTACAACGGATAGTGTCCAGCTGCAGTAGATAATATCCCGCTATAGCGGGCCATGGGAGATTAAAAGAGGGGGAGCAGTTTATTCCCCCCCCCCCCTCATTTCATCTTGTCCATTCCTCCAACTCCCAACTTTCCAACACTCTCTCCCTCAATGATTTTTCAAGGTAAACACTTATTTATTTGGTTTATTACATCATTAACAGCCTCATATTATGAATCTTGAGTAGAATTCCTAAATTATATTGGAATCCCAATTGGGTTCTTGGAAAAAAACTAGATTTGACTAGTGATTGTGTGATTTTTTAATGCATGCTTATTTCTCTTACTTTTACAATGCTTCTATGGAATTCTAGGCGTAAGATTCACGGAGTCTCTGGGGGTTTTGAGATCTTAAAAGGTTTGGATAGATGAAAGGTTGTTGTTCAAATTTGTTTAGAAGTTGGGGTTTGATTTTATGTGTTAAACTCCATCAAAACAATGTAGAATAGTCATACCCTACTTCCCCATGCCCGATCCATGTTAAGAATTGAGAAAACAAAACAAAAATTCAAAAATGGGGTTGGTTAGTTTCGATTTCATTGGGGGAAGACAAAGTTCTGCTGTAGTGGACCCTTCCACTGTAGTGGAGGTCCTTCTCCATAACAAGAATAGGCAGTGTATTGGCCGAGGTTATTTTTTTGGTTCCTCTCTATGATTCCCTGCTTTCGTGCTTAATTTCTTTGTCGAATATATGGAGCACTTATCTAATGATTCTCACTTCTTATTTAGGTACTACAAGCACTATGGCTAGAGAAGGTGACACTCCCCCTGCTTACGAGAAATTCCTTGATTCAATATGTAGAAAGCGTTATTTGAATATGTAATTTAAGTGAGTCACACACGAGCATGGGTTTGTGATGGATGGTGTGGAGACGGAGGCACCATAGTTTTATACTCGGCTTCAGGAGATAGGTTGGGTAAAGCTGGTGGAAGCGATGGAATAATGCAACAAGAATTGGGCGAGCGAGTTATATGCTACATTCCCTACCGTGGAGTGGAATGAGGTGAACCAATACATCAAGATTCAGGGTGAAATTATCCCGATAGGTTCGGATATAATCAATGAGATTTTGGGGGTTCCTGATCCCTCTAATGCTGGGTACTGAGTAAAGGAGCAGGAGAACGACGACCAGTGGGTGACCAACTTATTGGTGGTTGGGGGGAAAAAGGATAAGGTTCCTTGAGTTTGTACAAACAAGGGAATTAGGAGTACCTATTTCACTACTGAGGCTCAGAGATGGCTAAACCTGGTTTCTCTGAGGGTCCGCCCCTCAAGGAATGCTATTATTGTGACTCCTGCACGAGCATTGGTGGTGGCTTATATTCTATCATGGATAGATATGAATATGGGGGAATAGATTTTGGTGGAGTGGAAGTCATTATTCTAAACTTTAAAGGATCTTTTCCTTCCCTCCTTGATTACTGAGCTGTACTAGAAGGCAAAGGTTCCGGTGGAGCTAGAGGATATATGGACTAAGTACGATTCACCCTTTGACCCAGTGAATGTGAAGGGTTCTCAAGAGAGGATCAAGAAAAAAAGGAAAATAAGTCCCGATGTGGAGAACAGTGGTGCCTAAAAGAAAGGAGGGTTGGGAACTATCCTTCCATGGTCATCGAGGCCCTTCTAGAAATTGGAAGAGGATTTGGCGGCTGCGAAGGAAATGCTGACTAGGCTATCTATTTCTCCCTACGAGACAACTTCTCCTGGTACTATGGGCCCTTCAAATCTCCAAAGTTCTTGCTCTTGCTTAGCTCAGGACCACGTAGAGCTTTGGAAGGACATGGAGGTGGAAAAAAAGAAGAGGCGCTCCCGGGATCGGTTGTTGGCACGCATGTGGAAATGAATAAAGGTTGTTTTGTACTTTTTCACCTCAGGGAAGAAGCTTTCCAAGGTGAGGACTATTGATGCCCAGGAGTCTTCATTCCTTAGCAGGCTAGAGGAGAAAGGCTCAGATGTATCCAACCTTGATGAGGTGACCAATCATGCCTAGGTCGGTATTTTCCCCATCTCTCTTATGTTTTTAAACCTATGTTGGTTTTCACCCCTGCGTGGGCATATTTAATACATCTCATTACTTCTTGCATTAAGTATTTATGACTCAATTTTCATATTTCAGTGCCATTGGTGGAATCTTTAGATGATAGCCTTGTTTGTAGGCCCGTACTTTCCAGGAATATTATATTAGCATCTAGATTTTTCTTTTAAATCCCATTCTTTGTAAAATTGATTTTTTTTGAAAATTGTGTTGAACTTTCTACCTGTGGCCTCTACATCGGTACCTCACCCATTGTAGCGGTCCCACTGTAGCGATCGAGGCCACGCTACAGCGGTACCTCACCCACTACAATGGCCCTAACCATTGGCCTGAAAAAACTTTCCCTCCATCCTTTTCCCTTGGAGTGATATGATGGTCTCGACGTGATTTTGTGGATCTATTTTGTGATTATAGAGTAGAAGCAGGGACTTTTGGAAATACATTATTATTTTATTCATGGTTATACAAAGCTAATATGTTATATATATAGTGTATAAAAATGTATAATAGTGTATAAGAATGTATATGTAATGTATAATAATTTATATACACTTTTATATACTATGTTATACAAATTTTAAAAACAAAATTAAAAAAATTAGGAGAGGTACTAATAATAAAGTATTACTGCTTTATTTTAGGATAGTCATTTGGGATTTTCACAAAAATGATTTGTTGTAGAACCTTGAATGTTTTCCTCGACGTGTTTAAGTTATTTCTCATATTTTAGAGCTTAGAATTAAGTCGTTTGATCCATAAGTTCATTTAAAATTCTTTGGGATGAGTTCCAGTATTTGAACGGGAGTTCTGGGCATATGAAATGGCCTGTGCTGAGGGCCAAAGGATCGTAGTGTTGGGGTCCTCACTGCATCCGTAGCCAAACTTCAGAAGAGTTGAAAATAAAACTTTCTCTATGCTGGAGGGTGTGACGCACCTCCCCTTCTCGGCAATGGACCCCACGTCCCATAATACAGGCGATGCATATTTGCCCTTTCAAATGGGAATTTTTTCCAATTTCGTCCAATTAAGGTTATTTTCGTCCTAAACTTTTGGAAAACTATTCAACAGGACCTTAAAACTTCCCAAGAGGTTATAACACTCAAAAAGATACAATTATTCCCCTTACTTTCTTCCCAAACTCCTAAGAACAAAAGTTTTTCAATAACTCCTCAGAATTCAAGAAAAAGCTCTTTCAAGTCCCTCCTCTCTTTCAAGGTATGTAAGGCTTTCCATCCTCACACATTCATACGAAGTTTATCTTTTTTTAGTTCAAATTACTTTTGTAATGAGTTAGGATTATAGATAATCTTTATGTTCTTCATATCCCTTCAATTCCCCAAGTAAGGTTTATGAAAAATTCTACATATATACTTCCTATTTCATGATCAATCTAGCCTATGTGTTATTTTATGGATTTTTATTCATGATCCCAACAATTTATGAACTTTATGATCTTATGGGATATTTTTTACACTTATAAATTTTTATAAACCTTATTAAACATGCTAACTTTTGATTTGTCTTGAATCCATGAATTTTATAAACTTCAAATTGTGAACTTGTTATGATAATGTCAATTCAATGAATTTTTGTACAAACTTACTTATCTACTTATGTTTTGAACATGACAACTTGAAGCCTCTTGATTATGCTGTCACAATATCTTGAGTTTTTCAATCATAAATTACTCAAAATGATGATAACACTCCATAAACTTCATAATCCTCATTATGACATGAATATGTGTAAAATAAATGGCATAAAGGTACTAACTTTCATGAATTCAAATCAAGTTATCTAATGGATGAACATATGAATCTAAGTCCCAATGTGGCTTAACTTATGACTATGAGCCTATAGTGGCTTTTTATGTTTTATGGGCAAAAAATGGCTAACTTATGGATACGAGTCAAAAGACAAAAATTTACAGAATATGAGCTTAAGGGAGATAGATGGATAACCAAGAAGGTATAAGTCTTTTAGATAAAAGCCTGAAGCTATATTTGTCGACTAGGTATGGATCATTTCGTAGATTCGAGCAACTCCTTTTTATGTTTCCGATAGTGAATGACCTTCCATGCTTTTTATGTTGTTATATACAGACTATACCGACTTATACGACACCCATGGTTAGGTTCCTAGTTGATCGTGCATATATTGAATCCACATAGCTCGTGGTATATATATTTTTATATCATTTATTTCATCTACTCTCAGATGAAACTAAAAGTGCTAAAAATGGCTATCTCTCACATTTGGTGATTTATGCTCTTATTTTCCACTCTTAAATTAGCTATTGTCTAATTATTTTAGTCCCATATGTATAGGTTATTTCATGTTCATTCTTGCTATCTACATACCATATATTCTATGTGTTGATATCACTCAATGTTGCATCATCTTACGATGCAGCTATAGGTATACATATTCATAATTCGAGGCACCATCAAGTTCATTCACATCCTACTATTGGTGAGACTTTCTTACTATCTAGGGGCTAGAATAGACTTCTAGTTATTTTCTTCCGGTTGTTTAAGATATTTTGGGGCCTCGTCCCAGTAGACATTGTTATTTAGTTTAGAGGCTTCATAGACAATTTTATTTTTCAGACAAATGTTATTTTCAGCCTTTGGCTTTTCATGTCGTTTTCGTTTCTTAAACTATACGATTTATTTATTATTGCTAATGAAGTCTTTTTCTGTCACGACCCAAACTACCGAGTCGTGAGGGCACCTATTCTAATCCACCTAGAAAGGAGAACCCCTTATCATCCCTTTAAGAAAATCAAACGGAAGTCTTTAATAAATAATAAAGTCAACTTTATTATAGAAACCCTTGCAAAACAAAATGGAAATATAACTACCCTAGGATCTAGTCTAAACAGGTACAAGAGCTTCTAAAAGAAAGGTAAATCTGGACACAACTTTCACCATGAGTAAGAGAAGTGGGAGCTGCTGAAGGATCACTAACTGCAACAATCATGTAACCAACACTAATTCCTGCAAAAGACAATACCCCAAAAATGGTACAACAAGAGTAGCATCAGTACAAACCACACGTACTGGTAAGCCTTATCGGTTGACCCTAATTGGATTACACAAATATAACATAAATATTCAAAAGAAACATGCATTTTATTAGACTCCTTAACCAACCTATTGAATGATTCATCTACCCTACTACTAACCTCTAGTTATGAACTGCGAGATACCACTCATTCCCTATGACTTGACTACCCAAAACCACTAAGCCTGGGCTTACACTGAGGGTCAACATAACTTCTAAGAGACAACTATAACAAGGGAATTCCCTAAACCTGAGTCAAGAACTTAATAGGGCACCTAGCATATCTGGAGAAGGCCCATTCGGACAAATAAGCTGTTCACCAGGTCCCCAAACATTAGGCCAAATTTAACCCATGAACAATACCCATCCTTCTCCCTATCCCTCGAGTATAGAACTCCTTAATCAGTCTTAACCCCATTAGTCAATTCACTACCCAAACAGAATGACAAGTCAAACCAAAATAAGAATTACTGGTAAAGTTGTAAGCTGTCAACACTTAACTAAAATATAGTACAACCAGTTAATACATGCTCAAAACTAACACATAGTTGGCACAACAAGTATCAATTAAGCAACTAGGAATACAATCCACAAGTCAATATATTAACACCGAGTCAAGTTCAGTCAAGCCAAGTCAAGACAAGTTAAGCAAGTATTACAAATATAAGTATACTCCCCGGTTCACTTATGGACCGCCAACTCACCTGATCCTTTTACAAACACGCTATGGGTGTCATAACCACCCTCTAGATATGACGTGCAGGGAATAAT
Organism: Capsicum rhomboideum; assembly: GCA_031232105.1. NCBI lineage: Eukaryota > Viridiplantae > Streptophyta > Magnoliopsida > Solanales > Solanaceae > Capsicum > Capsicum rhomboideum. The sequence continues at coordinate 103,099,808 of CP124718.1, forward strand.
TTTCGTCCTTGTACCTAAACCCCATACATAATTGTATACCAACCTTATTCTACTAATAAGTTATGAGAGAGCCCAACTATTGGACATTCCACAGAGGACAGTAAAATATACAAATCATATACAACCAAGACATCATTCAACTCTTGCAATATCCATGACTTTACATATAATTTATTTGGAGGGTGATCATACTTGGATAACATGCATTAATAAACAACAGGGAGATAATGAACACCCTCCCATAACACCAAAATATTAACCACAATACCATCAACTACCCTACCTTCTAGGGCCTTAAACATGACACCTAACCCATTACCCTGCTTCTAAGATGACAAAATGGATTTCCACCCTAGATTCTTCAGTACTCACCAACACCCTACATAGTATATTCACTTTCTTTTAAGGTTAACTAATAACCAGTAAATTGCCCTTTCTCTGCTACCCCACTTTGAGTCTACAATGGTGAATCACCCAATATATAGAATAACTATAGCATAACACGATAAGGTATACAAAACAGCCCCTCCCCACATGTTACCCGGACTTTAACCAATTTTAACCATCCTAACTCTGTACCCGAAGGCCTAGACATGAAATCTCCCATCAATCTACATTACATTCATGCTCTCTAACTCAGGTCTATGCTACTCAATTAACCTTAGCTTGCCTAGAGGTCAACTAGTTGTAGGAAGAAAGAACGAATGCAAATTCTAACCTCGTCAAGATCACGGACACGTTATTCCTCTAAAATTCCATGAGTTTACACCCATACGTACCCCTTTCTCCTCTTATCCATGGTTCCAAGACATGGAAGGCAACCCTAAGGGTTTTTGGAGCCTCCCACGTCGTTTATTTAAACTCAAGTGGAGAAAAAGAATAAAATCCATTTAAGTGGGTACTCTGGTCTGCATCATGTCGCTATAGCGGCATGCACATCTTTCTAGAAGAATGACGTCAGCTCGACCCAACTTTTTTAAATTCTAAAATTTTAACACATGTGCCCCCACACAAGTCTACGAATGTAATCCCATTAATATCAGTACTCTGCACCCATCCTGAGATGCTTACTAGTAACGACGTATTAGGTCGTTACATTTTATTTAAATAATTATTTTCATGCTTCACTTTGCTATTTCGCTAGAATTATGTATTAGTGTATGCTCATGTGATATGCCAGACGTGACATTTGCATAATTAGGGAAACAAATGTTTTGAACTAAAGTGACCGAATGATTTTGGCTATTTTTAATGTAAATATAAACTTGGCTATCATGGTTGTAAATTAGAGGAATGTGAAGTATATATGCAAAACTTTCCCACAGTCATATAGGCTCTTACCCTAGCTACAGTAGCGGATGCAACATACAAATATCAGGTTTAACTGAACTCAATATTATTAATGCGAAGCATAAATCTATGTCTAAAAATTCATTATACTATAATTATAATAAATAGTAAAGGAATTTAATATTAAAAACCTTAATGATCAAATACATACAAATTAAATACAAAATACACCTCGAAGTCCCTAAGTAAATGTAATACAACAATTAATGTAGGACAAAATAGGACTGGACAAAAAATACCAAAAACTGAATTATCGAACCAAATCGGAAAATTTGATATTTGGTATTTGGTACGATATTTGGGAGTAAAATTTCAAAATTATTGTATTTGGATTTGGGTTTGGTACAAGATATTAATATAGTTTGGTATTCTGTATTTTACGAATACCAAATTATTTATTGAATAAAGGTCCACACTATATATCTAATATATCTAATTGGACAGTTGCCAGCCCAAAGAAGTCCAAAGATCAAAAGGTCCACCCTCCGTTCTTTATTCTGCTTTACAATAAAGTATTAGGTAAAAGTGCCAACCAGACAACCCTATCTACTTGAATACATTTGCAGTTGCCTTCATAATGAGTAGGTTAATTTTCAGAAATTTAATAAGACGAAATAGGAATATGATATTACCAAATACCGTATCAAATCGAAGTTTAATTTATCGATTATCGAATTATCAAATCAAAGTTTAAAACTAAGGTATTTGGTGTCTACTTTCAATTATCAATTATCAAATTATCGAACCCAAATTTTGAAAATATCGAACCAAATACTGAACGCCCCACCCCTAGGACACAATCCCTTAGGATGATAGAAAGGTAAGATGCTGCATGTCGAGTTGACAAGCTCTTCTATGAATAGGTTACAATCTCCTGCATCATATAATATGTCCATTGAACAGTAAATTATTTGAATCAATAGAAGTTATAAAACTATCCTTTCCAATCCGAGTCAATTAATTAAATAAAACTGACAAAAACAAAGAAAGTAGTATTTACATGTATCTGTAGTCATCTCCTAGCTGTCAGGCAACTTGAGACTGGATAACTCATCTGATATAAGTGCTCTTAAATCACTAGTTGTTATATTCTTGAAAGATAGATGCAGGAAAACATAAATTAATTGCAAGGGTAATACGGAAAAAATTAATTAATTCCCTCTTGATTTAGTAATTAAGATGGACAACTAAGATGGGACTAAGGGAGTATTGTGCTATGAAAATATCAACAATTTAATTATACTCACCTTTTTTCTCTGGGCCATTGACTTGAATTGCCAAAAGAGGTCCTCAAGTTCTTTTCCCTCAAAATTATATCTAAGCTGTAACAAAATATATAAAATGAGTTGATGCACATTCATATAATAATATTTGTGTCTTATTGAACTCTTAGTATATATATCTTAGCTCAAGCATTTTGATTTTCAATGCATGACGCCCACTGCACAAAATATTCATCATGTCATCAAATTCTTAAATTGTATTTGGTAATAAATAGAGCACTAATGTATGATTTGCTTGAATAATACAAACGTTGCAATTGCCAATTACTCCCTCCAATAAATATTTTGACTTAAAAAAAAATATGGAGGAAGAGATCACTAATTATAGCCAAAAAATAATCAATAAGCTTTTATCTCTATCGGAGAAAAATAAGTTCTCAACTTCTAAAGCGCTCCCTCCATTACATTTTCACTTTATAGCAATCTTTGACTGGGCATAGTTTTATATTTTTTTAAAATCTCTCATATGTACTAAAAATATCCATGTAACTTATGTTCTTAAGCATGCCAAGATGTTTTTTATGATTATAACATATCATCAAGGGTAAATAAAAAAATCAAAACTAAGATATTTTCAAAGAATAAAATAATAATCGACTGAAAAAGTTGTTGCATACCTGAGTTTCCCCATTCTAATATAATGTTCATTAGCATGAGTAAACCCAACATCTTCAGGAGATATAAACTCGTATGTGCCTTTGTTCTTTAACACTGCATCCTTAATTAAGTACATACAATAACCAAAAAGAAGAATGAGACTTTTAGTTGAGAACTGAATGATACTTATAAGTAAGGGTGTAAAATGAGTAGGTCATGGTGAATTTGAGCATGTCAAAATTAATTGAGTTAATAAATGGATCCATCAAGGGCTGAAATGAATTGGGGTGAAATGAGTGAGTCGTAGCTCGATACATCCAATTCTTACTAAGTTTTAAATTCTTTTTTTTTTTCTTCTTATAATTGTGATATTACATTGGGTATATTGTTGTTGTTGTTGTTTTCTTATAATATGTTTAAATATATAGTAAAACAAAGTCTAATTATTATTGTTATATATAACATATGAAATAAAAAATGTCTTCTTAAAAATATTTAGACAAAGTTTTTCATTGTCAATTTGAACTGCATGCATATCGACTCAATTTTTAAATAGACTGGATTAAGTGAATCAAAATAAATTGAATAATAAATAAGTGAGTCATTAACCCACCTAAATCTAAACAAATTTAGCGATCATCATTTTATGAACTAGTTTAGTCACTCCAATTAATAAAATAGAAATTACAGTACCTAGTAGAGCAACATAATCACAATTTTAAATAATGATATTGACAACTCACAAAGATCATTAAGGAAATACACAATGCCCTCCATGATTCTGAATGGGTTATACACAACTTCTTTTGATAGGCCAACCAAGTGGCTGATAAATTGTCTACTTTAAGTTACAGTGCATGGGGTAAAATAGTTATAGCAAGTATGGGCCATCTCGAGTCAGGTAGAATTAAAGTTAGCTCTTGACCGCATCATTCGGGGAACAATACCGAGAATAGAAGAACGTTTTCTCGGGCTTAATAGAAGTGGCATAAGATTACCAGTGATGCCAACTACGCATGAAAGGATAGGCAAGGGATCAGTATGTCATAGCTCTTACGTGCACAAATGATCCTCGGAAGGTCCTCTCTAGACACACGATATTCGATTAGCATCCCCCAATGGTTCGTCAGCAAATGGTGCTTGGTCATTGGCTATGGAACTCCAGGGTTTGAGTGGTACTCTCCTATTGGATGAAAACAGTCCTTGAATCCTATAAATAGAACCCCCTCCATCCATTATAAAGGATCATATGTTTTTCCTCATCTCTGTCTACAAGCAATAAAATATCTTTTTCCTTTGCCTTTAAGATTTCTCCTCTGTCTTTATTAATTTAGATCTAACTAATACTTTTATAATAACCCTCTTCTTCATTATGTATGGGTCCTATGTTTAAAATCTTGCGTCCAAATTCTTTGCGGTTTGGAAGTTACAAAAATTCAGGATAGGCTAGTTTCGCTCGATTTCAGAGTGAGGTGTGGTCTAAGGATATATAAGAATGATTTAGACTAGCGTGGTGGGAATGTTACAGATTTATAGTTAGATAAGGTGATAGGGAACCCATAGGAGTTTACTGAATCAAATTTGGGTAAGTAGAACTCCTGAAATTAATTTTAGCGTAAAAGGCATTATATAAAATGTCCCAGGTTCAAGGTGTGTTGTAAAGTGGAATTTTTTGGTGAATATTAACATTCTATTCCATCGACACCACCATAGAGTTTGACACACCGCTATAGCAGTGAGCGTTATAGCGGAGAAATTACTGCTATAGCGGTGGTCAAAGGCAGTCAAGACAACTATAGGTCGGTACTGCTATAGCGGTACTATTATAACTTTCGGGTACCACTATAGCGGTAAAAACTGATGTTTAATGAAATATTTCCCCCAAAATAATTCATTATTTCAAAACTCATTTTGGGGTAAAAGAAGGGCGATTTAGGGAGAATTTCACTAGAAATTCATTGTTTGGCTTCAAAAAGGTATGTAATTCATCTCCATTAACTTGTAATTGGTTATTAAGCCTTAGAATTATTAATTCATAGAGTTCGGGAGGGGGGAGGGTTTAGGGAGAATTTTTGTTAATTGCTGATGCAAGGGGTAAAATTAAGTGATAAGTTAATGAGTTTTAATTTTTAATGGTTAATTTACTCTTGCATTTCATTAATTCACTAATCAAGCCACGAAATTGGTAGTTTTAGGTGAATTACGGTTGAAAAGCCCTAGAACGAGAAGGAAATGATCATGAACTTAACCTTAGGAGTAGGGTGTGTGTTATAAATCCCGACATGATAGGTTATTTCTTAATTTTTGTATTTATATCCATGTTCTAGACCACGAGTAAGCGAGAATTGCATGGAAGGGCAAAGCTCTGACTTAAAGAGTTGTGCAATCTTGATTCGAGGTAGGTGATGGTATTGTAGTTTAATCCAACTTGTATTATATGTGCATGTTAACTACTTTGTAGTGTGGCTGGCTAATGTATGTTGTTTGGTGTGGTATTGATTTGACCTGCCTTATTTCTAAACTTGGAATGTTTCGTTATTTTGGATGTTCTCCTAGGTTATTGGTGAAATAAGGTTGGCAGACACTTATGTCTGGGGTCTTAGTACATAGATGATATTTATCCCCTGCAGGTCATAGCTAGAGGTTGGTTGCATGTAACACTCCGTACCTTCCCAACCCTACTTGACAACCTTGAACCATGCTTACCTAGGTTTCGAGAGCCATAAGTACGAATTTCATTGATGGAAAAATTTGATAGTGTGCTAGTAAATGTGATTAGACCTTTGTAGTGGGTGGCGTTTGTGACTTTGTGGAGCATTTGTGGGGTGAAAAATTGAGGTTTAAGGGACATCCAAGCAAAGAATCTTAAAGCTAAGAGGTAAGCAAAAGGTTGGGACTTGAAAGATCCAAACAAATCCGCAAAGAAAAGTCAAAATCAAAAATTTGGCATGGGGCGCTGCAGAGGGCGTGCCAGGCTGCTCTGGCCTAAATTTTTGTCTGCACAGGCAGCAAAGGGGCGCGCCAAGTGGCGTGCCGGGGTGGTTTTCGCCAAAATTTTTCTTCGACTATTATGATGTATATAAGACCTTTGAGTCATGGTATCATTACTCCATCATAGTAGGACTATTCTTAAGCGCGTTTAGCATCTGAGTTGGGGTTAATTCTTCGTCACAAGTATTTTAACAAATTATGTTCAAATAAGCCATGAGCGACTAGAATTTCTATTTTTGCAATTGAGGCTACGATCGGGAATCTCGTAAGTGAATATTGTTGTGACATTTATGAAATTAATTAAACATGAGATATATGATGGATTACACATTGATTTGTGTGGGCTAAGATAATATGTGTTAATGGGATCAAAGGAAGGCCCAAAATGAATTAAAAGACATGGCCCAATGGGTCAAATGACCCATTCTTTATTTGACAAGTCAATTATTGACTTAAGTGGCTAAGGATGAGTTAAAGGGGCTATAAAAGGGCAAGGAAATCAGATTTTATTCATGAGAAAGCACATGTATTTCTAGACTTTTCCAAGAAACCAAAAAGAGACATTTTCTCTCAAATTCTCAAACCCTAAGTCATCTCCTTGAGCAAGATCATCATTCTACAAGCTTGGGTAAGTGTATATTCTTATGAATTAATATATTATGTACATGAGAGATTATGTATATCATGGTGGTTATGTTGGCAAGGTGTTGACTAATGCACTTTGGCTTTTTGTAAAAGATGTGTCATCTTTGTGAATTAAACTTGAAAAAGGACTTGATGTTTTGATGAAAGTGCATGGTATGGATGAAATATCAACATGTATGGTGTGGTTATGTCCATAACTTGTTATTTTTTGATATGAGTAAATTATGAAATTTTGGTTATAAAATGTATTGGAGTAACTTGATGGGTTCATTGTGATGTGGTGTTAATGAGAACATGTAAAGGAGGGAATTGGTGTGAAAAGCTATTGGTTTGTGATGTCTTGGTCAATGTATAGAATGTTATGGTATTGTTGGTATGAAAAGGCCATGAATGGTAGTGTAAAGGGTGAAATAATGTTATAGGGGAATCATTTAACTCATGGTCGTCTTATACACTTGGAATGTAGCTTGTGGTTAATGTTGGTTCCGTTATGTGCTTGTGATGTAGAGTGAAACGTAAGGAAGGAGTGGAATTATTGTACTCACGTATTGGATTGTGTATTCATATTGGGAAGATAACGTATGTAAGGTTACTCTGTCCGTGTCCTTGTGCAACACATAGTAGTCACATTGACATTTTATTTGTTCCATTCCGAAATGTCCCAAGGTATCCTATTTCTAGCTATCAATTGCTATTATCACACGTTACCTACTCATTGATCAATTGTGAATCACATGTCTCATATTCATTGACTAATGTTCCAAAAGCCCAATAAGGTTGTGTTCCAAAGTTCCAATAGTGGTAATACTCATGTCTCTTATTCATTGATTATTGTCCAATGATTCCAATAATGTTATGTTTCCAATGAGGTAATGTTTCTAATAATGTTTATTCACATGTCTCTCACTCATTGATTATTGATCCAAAGCTTCAAATAAAATTATGACTATCATTGTATCAATCTCAAAAGTAAAGAACAAAGTAATGCATATATATGGTTAATGATTGAGTATGGGTGGTAGCTTTGGGGGCGAAACGCCTAGCTCAAGCCGATCCTGAGATTATCGGATCAGGGGGAAGTCCTAGAGGCATAAGCCTAGCTCAGACCGATCCTGACAGGGGGTAGCTCTAGAGGTAAAAACCTAGCTCGAGCCATACCTGATAAGTTGATTTATGGGTGGCAGCTCTAGAGGTAATAACCTAGCTCAAGACGAACCCGATGCTTTGATTCATGGGTGGTATCTCTAGAGGCATAAGCCTAGCTCGAGCCGATCCCAATATAACGTTATGTTATGTAAAGACCCACTGATCAGTTGGGGACCGGGTACGATATAGCACAGGTGATGATGAGTGAATACAGAAGCAAAGAAAGTAATGAACGTAAAGTACATAGTTCCAAACATACAGAACGGTGGCTTGTTCGTAATGAATGTAAGGTACATGGTTCCACATATACAGAATAGTGACTTATTCATATTGTTTATTCATTTGTATATGAATTCATTGAAGTATTTATGTGTCATATAGTTTCATATGGCCTTGCATACTCAGTACATTCTTCGTACTGACCCCCTTGGGGGGATTTACCTTACTTGCTGCAGGCACAGGTACTAGTAGACCTCCACAGTAGAGTGCGGGTCATTTGCAGATTTTTGGTGAGCTCCAGTTGGTTCGGGGCTTTCCGAGTCATAGTGTACATTAATTTTGGTATTGTAAATGCTGTATAAAGCAGGGACTTGTCCTGACTCTAGTTTGGCTATGTATATGTATCTGTAGAGGCTTTGTAGACATATGTGGGATGAGGAATGTAAGAGATGTATGTTCAGTTTCACTTGATGGCCCTAACGACCAAGTTTTATATATATATATAGCATTTGTTTCCATGACTTCCACATAGTTGCATGATATATAATGATGTTCACATAGAGACATACGTATGAGTGTACATGAGCAAAGATTGGTTCTCTCGGGCCTCATCGGCTTCGGGTGCCAATCCGCCTCGTTGGAACTCGGAGCGTGACATTGCATAAACCATAGCATGTATGTACGAAGTTCAGGTGAGTTTGACGGTTTCATGAGTGAACCGAGGAATATGTATTTATCTATGCTTGATAATGGTATACGTATCTTGACTTGACTTGATTGTACTTGACTTAGTGATATTTGTTGACTTGATGGTTTTCTATCCTGAACTATTTTTTTGGTGTTTACGTGCTAAGTGTATGATGTTTTTAGCATGGATTAGCTTGTTATACTATCTTTTGGTTAAGTGTTCATATTTTCATCTTGGGTTGGCCAAATGACCCTACCAGTACACTTTTGATTTCTTATATGCTGATACTACACTTGTATTTACTTCTGTGACTGCAGTGCATATTCCAGCGGCTCCTACGAGACCTCAGTTGTGATTCCAGATTTCAGGGTGTGCAGTATTTTTAGGCTACCATGGAATCTCTCTCTTGGCTTAGTTCTTTATTTTTAAACTGGTGGTTTATTCTAGTTTTTGGGGTTTCATCCCCTTTCTTGATATTCCAGTAGTAGTTTTGGTACACCACTTTCGGTTTCTAGGGGTGGTTTGTTAAGTACAATGTTTCCGCTTTCAGTTATAGTTTTGGTTTTGATGGTTATTTATGGAATGATTAGTATTGAATATCTCTCTTAAGTATTGATCTTGATGAGGGTATTTGGGGTTGGATGATTCTTCCACCGGGTGAGTAGTATGGGTGCCACTCACAACGGGTTTGGGTCGTTACAAAGTTGATATCAGATCCTAGGTTCGTCGATCTCGTTGTACCAAAATGAGTTCAGTAGAGTCTCGCAGAACGGTATGGAGACGTTTGTACTTTTCTTCGGGAGGATATAGTACTTTAGGAAATTGGTCTTTCTTACTTCTTTCATGATATAACTTGATTCTAATTGGTATTTGATGATCCAAATTGGTATCTGATCTTTCACTCTTTTTTCTACTGAGGTTGTTCAGCAAGTGTTAGCTTTTCTGAGCGGGTTGGCTGGGACTAGAGCCACTCCTATTGTACCAACTTTTTAGGCTTCAGTTTTTCATCCCACTATTACTATGGCTCCTAGGATAAATGAGGCCTCCAATACGGATGCTTTTCCTCGTCCAGTGTTGGGTTTTGTGATGACTGGTACAGAACAGGAGTTGTTGACCAAGTTCTTGAAGATGAAGCCATCTACTTTCCAGAGTACTGAGTCAGAAGATGCTTTTGAGTTTATTATTGATTGTTATGAAAGGCTGCACAAGATAGGGATTATTCAGCAGCATGGGGTTGACTTTGTGACCTCTCTATTGGAAAAGGATGCCAAATAGTGGTAGAGGGTGTATGTTGAGTATCGGTCATGGGTTTTACCTCCGTTGACTTGGTAGCAGCTTCATGCCTTATTCTTGGAGAAATACGTGCCACGGGCACTTAGTGATCGCAAGATAGATGAATTTTTGGCACTGGAGCAGGGTGACATGTCAGTTGCGGCCTATGAGGCCAAGTTCCATGCTTTGTCTCTCTATGCCACTCCGTTGTTGACTTCTGAGGAGGAGAGGATTCGACACTATGTTAAGGGTTTGAACTATGATCTTCAAGTTTTGACTGAACACATGACTTCTGCAGGGAAAGGGCTTAATGAAATGTCAGATTATGTGAAAAGTTGGAGTGAGTCACACAAGCAGAGAAGGCTAAGATGTTAGCCAAGAGGTCCTAAAATATTGGGAATTTCATTGGTTCTTACTCTAAGGGCCACAACCAGCAGGCTTATTTAGCCCGTCTAATTCAGTTAGCCTTGCCAGATTCTACTGTGGTTCCAGCTAAGGGTTTTTCTCAAACACAGGTTCTTAAGGGACAAAGGGCTTCTTACTCTTCTGCAAGTCATCCTTCTCTGAAGTGTGGGTGTTACCATTGTGGTGCTCTTGGTCACTTTAAGAGGAAATATCCTTTAAGGCAGGAAAATAGCTAGTCACACCAGTGACTCAGGCTATAGTCCCAGCGGGTAGAGAAGGAGGAGGTAATGGCAGGGGTCGTTCACAGGGTGGTTGAGAAAATGGCAACGCAGAGGGAGGAGCATAGCAGGGGAGAGAGTTAGCTCAGATTGATGACCGGGATCATTATTATGCATTTCTGGGAAAGACTGATGTCGAGGCTTCGGATGCAGTGATCACAGGTACTATTTCTATTTGTGACCAGATGGCTTCTGTCTTATTTAATCTGGGGTCTACTTATTCTTATGTATCTGCTTGGTTTGCGATGGGTTTAACTCTTGTTTGTGATAGACTTGATCATCCTATTTATATGTCTACTCCGATTGGAGAGTCTGTGGTAGTAACCCATGTTTTCGTGCTTGTTTTTTGTAATTTATAGGTTTTCAGACTTGAGTAGACTTTATTATTCTGGATATGTTGAACTTTAATATAATTCTGGGTATGACCTGGTTTTCTCCATATCATGTTGTTCTGAACTATAATGCTAAGATAGTGACTCTAGCGATGCCGGGATTGGATAAATTAGAGTGGGAGGGAGTGTATAAGGCCAAACTAGTGAATATTATATTATTTTTCTAGGCCTAAAGGTTAGTGGGGAAGGGGTGTTTATCATTCCTAGCTCATCTTTGGGATGTAGAAGCAGGGTCCCCTTCTATTGAGTCCATTTTGGTAGTTTTTGAGTTTCAGGATGTGTTCCCTTCAGACCTACCGGGTATGCCTCTGGATAGGGATATTGATTTCTACATTGATTTACAGCCGAGCACTCGCCCTATAGCCATTCCGCCTTATCGAATGCTAAAACTCAGCTGCAGGAATTACTTGACAAGGATTTTATTCGTCCAAGTGCTTCACCTTGGGGTACTCCGGTCCTTTTTGTTAATAAGAATAATGGTAGCATGAGGATGTGCATTGATTCTAGATACCTGAATAAGGTTACTATCAGAAATAAATATCCTCTGCCTCTCATAGATGACTTATTTGATCAGTTACAGGGTTCATCTGTATTTTCAAAGATTGATTTACAGTCGGGTTATCATCAGTTGAAAATAAGACCAGAGCATATACCAAAGACATTTTTTAGAACTCGGTATGGTCATTATGAGTTTCTAGTGATGTCTTTCGGGTTGATTAATGCATTTCAGCCTTCATGAGTTAGATGAATGGCATTTTTAAGTCATTTTTGGACTCTTTTGTTATTATATTTATTAATGATATTCTTGTCTACCCCAAGAGTATAGCAGAGCATGCAGGCCATCTTCGCATAATTTAGAAAATTCTAAGGGAGAAGTGGATATTTGCTAAGTTTTCAAAATGTGAATTTTTGTTATCTTTTGTTGCCTTCTTGGTGCATGTGGTTTCTGAAAAAGGGGTGATCGTGGATCTTTAGAAAATTAAGGCAGTAAGAATTGGACTCAGCCTAGTTCGGTTACCGAGGTAAGGAGTTTTATAGGTCTTGCCAGTTATTACCGCAAATTTTTCTAGAATTTTGCATCCATTGCAATGCACTTGACAAGGTTGATTCAGAAGGAAGTGACATTTTTTTTGGTCTGACCAATATGAGGATAGCTTCCAAAAGCTCAATACACTCTTGACTACAGCGCTTATTCTTTCGTTGTCGGTTGAAGGTAAAGATTTTATTGTGTTTTGTGATGCTTCACTTTTGGGCTTGGGTGTTGTGTTGATGCAGGATAGGAATGTTGTGGCTTATACATCAAGGTATTTGAAGCCTCATGAAAGAAATTACCCAACCCTTGACTTATAGTTGGTAGCGGTGGTATTTGCATTAAAGATTTGGAGACACTACCTTTATGGTGTCAAGTGTGAGGTCTTCACAGACCACCGTAGCTTGTAGTATGTGTTTACCCAAAGGGATTTGAATCTGAGGCAATGGAGGTGGATAGAATTTTTAAAGGACTATGATGTGACTATTCAGTATCATCCAGGTAAGGCTAATGTGGTGGTAGACGCATAGAGATGAAAAGCAGCAAGTAAGGGTAGTTTGTCATTCCTGAGGGTGTCAAGACGGTCTTTTGCTAGAGAGTTTCAAACTCTAGCATCTTTGAGCATAAATTTGAGGTCTCAGATAGGGGCGGTGTTTTGGCTAGTGTTGAGGTAAAGTCAATATTCGTGGAGCAGATCAAAGCCAAGCAAATCAAGGATAGGAGGTTGAATGCACTGCCGAATAAAGTGGTGAGCGAGGAGGTGGAGGATGCCACTCTCTACTCGGGTAGAGTGTTTTGGTTTAAGGGGAGGTTATGTGTTCCTCGGGTTGGTGATTTGATTCATGATGTATTTTTATAGGCCCATGGTTCACGTTATTCTATTCATCCTGGTACAACCAAGATGTATCGTGACTTGAGGCAACTTTATTAGTGGCCGGAGATAAAGAGGGACATAGTGGATTAAGTGTCCAAGTGTCATAATTGTCAGCAGGTAAAGTATGAACACCAAAGGCCTACGGGTTTACTTTAGTGGATGCCTATTCCTGAGTGGAAATGGGAGCATATTGACATGGACTTTGTGGTGGGTATTCCTAAGACCTTGGGGTAAATATGACTCCATCTGGGTGATAGTAGATCGGTTGACAAATTCAACTCATTTTGTACCTGTTCGAGTGGACTGCAACTTTCAACAGTTAGCTAAAATCTATGTCAAGAAGATTGTCAGGCTTCATAGGGTTCCACTTACTATCATTTTAGACAAAGATGTGAAGTACACTTCCAAATTTTGGGACAGGTTGCATGAGAAATTGGGCACCAGCCTCCCATTTAGCACGAATTTTGATCCTCAAATCGATGGTCAGTCCGAGAAGACAATTCAGGTGCTGAAGGACCTGTTGAGGGTCTGCGTGATTGATTTTGGTGGTCATTAGGACTAGTTTCTTCCATTGTGTGAGTTATCATACAACAATAGTTATCACTCCAACATTGATATGGCACTATTCAAGGCACTTTATAGAAGGAAGTGTAGGTCACCTATTGGGTGGTTTGAGGTGGAAGATGTCAAGCCTTTGGGCACATACTTGGTAAAGGAGGCTCAAGAAAAGGTAAGGTTGATTCAAACCAAGTTGTGGGCTGCTCAGAGTAGGCTGAAACAGTATGCGGACCGTAAGGTAAGAGACAGGGACTTCAAGGTTGTTGAGTAGGTTTTACTTAAGGTGTCTCCCATGAAGGGGGTCATGAGATTTGGTAAGAAGGGTAAGCCCAGCCCTTGATATATTGGTCCCTTTGAGGTTCTTGAGAATATGGATTCGGTTGCATACAGGTTAGCTCTACCATGGGGTTTATCAGGATTCCATCCAATATTTTATGTTTCTATGTTGAAATGGTATCATGGGGATGAAGACAACATCATTAAGTGGGATTCAGTGCTTCTAGATAAGGATTTGGCTTATGATGAGGAACCAGTAGCGATTTTAGATCGGTATGTTTAGAAATTAAGGATGAAGGAAATTTGTTTTGTAAAGGTTCAATGGAAGCATTGTCCGGTTGAGGAATCTACTTGGAAAATTGAGAGGAACATGTATACCAAGTACCCTCAATTGTTTGAGGATACAGGTACTCTCTTTCTTCCTCTATGTTTAGCGTGTTTTTTTGCGTTCGATCATTCAGGGACAAACAATGGCTAAATTGGTATCTGTTGTAATGAACCTCTTTGTAGTTACGTATGGGTCCTATGTTTAAAATCTCCCATCCAAATTCCTTCTGGTTTCAAAGTTACAAAAATCAGGCAAGGCTAGTTTTGCTCGATTTTGGAGAGAGGTGTGGTCTAGAAAAATCTGGGAATGGTTTAGACCGCCGTGGTGGGAATGGTATTGATTTCTAGTTATCTAAGGTGATAGGAAACCCATAGGAGTTTACATAATTGAATTTGGGTAAGTAGAACTCCTGAAATTGATCTTAGCGTAAAGGGGATTGTTTGGAATATCCCCGGTTCAAGGTGTGTTATAAAAAGTGGAATTTTTGGGTGAAAATAGACATTCTGTCAAGTAGACAGTGCTATAGCATTCGACACACAGCTATAGTGATGAGCACTATAGCAGAGAAATTATCGTTATAGCGGTGGTCAAAGACGGTCAAGACCGCTATAGAGGTCGGTATCTCTATTGCGGTAAAAACACAATTTAATGAAATATTTCCCCCAAAATAGTTCATTATTTCAAAATCTCATTTTGGGGCAAGGGAAGGGAGAGTTAGGGCAAATTTCACTAGAAATACCTTGTTTGGCTTCAAAAAGGTAAGTAATTTATCCCCGTTAACTTGTAATTGGTTATTAAGCCTTAGAATTGTTAATTCACGGAGTTCGGGGAGGGTTTTAGGATGGATTTTTGTTAATTGCTAGTGCAAGAGGTAAAATTAAGTGATAATTTAATGAGTTTTAATTATTAACGGTTAATTTGCCCTACATTTAGTTACTTCACTAATTAAGCCCTAAAATTGGTAGTTTTAGGTGAATTACAGTAGAAAAGCCCTAGAACGGGAAGGGAATGATCATGAACTTTACCTTAGGAGTTGGGTGTGTGTTATTAATCCCGACATGTTAGGTCGTTTCTTAATTTATGTATTTATATGCATGTTCTACACCACGAGCAAGCGGAAATTGCACGGAAGGGCAAAACTCTGGCTTAAAGGGTTGTGTAAGCTTGATTCTTGGTAGGTGATGGTATTGTAATTTAATCCAACTTGTATAATATGTGAATTTTAACTACTTTATAGTGTGGCTGGTTAATGCATGTTGTTTGGTGTGGTTAGTGTAATGATTCTGCTGGCTTATTGATTTAACCTACCTTATTTCTAAACTGTGGAATGTTTCGATATTCAGGACGTTCAAACGGGTTATTGGTGAAATAAGGTTGGCAGACAATTATTTCTAGGGTCTTAGTACATGGATGGTATTTGTCCCCTGCAGGTCATAGCTAGAGGGTGGTTGCATAACCCATAGTGTATATGTATGAAGTTCAGGTGAGTTTGACGGTTCCATGAATGAACCGGGGAATATGTATTTATCTATGCTTGATAATGGTATATGTGTCTTGACTTGACTTGATTGTACTTGACTTAGTGATATTTGTTGATTTGATGGTTTTCTATCCTAAACTATTTTTTTGGTGTTCATGTGCTAAGTGTATGATGTTTTTAGCATGGATTAGCTTGTTATACTATCTTTTGGTTTAATGTTCATATTTTCATCTTGGGTTGGCCAAATGACCCTACCAGTACACTGTTGATTTTTTGTGTGTTGATACTACACTTGCATATTTCTTATGACTTGAGCGCATATTCCAGCGGCTCCTACAAGACCTCAGTTGTGATTCCAGCCGTTGATTCCAGATTTTAGGGTGAGCAGCATTTTCAGGCCACCATGGAATCTCTCTCTTGGCTTAGTTCTTTATTTCTGAACTGGTGTTTCATTCTAGTTTTTGGGGTTGCATACCCGTTCTTGATATTCTAGTAGTAGTTTTGGTACATGACTTTCTGTTCCTAGGGGTGGTTTGTTAAGTACAATGTTTCTGCTTTCAGTTGTGCTTGTTTCGTTTTAACGATTTTTTATGAAAGGATTAGTATTGAATATCTCTCTCAAGTATTGATCTTGATAAGGGTGTTTAGGGTTGGATGGTTCTCCCACTAGGTGAGTAGTGTGGGTGTGATGCATCATGGTTACATGGCACTTTCGATGCTTAAAACAAGGAAAATATGCAATAACTTGGGTGTATTTGGTTGGTATGATGTGGTTTCTATCCTACTTTGCAGGAAAATAGGTTTTGAAGGAAACAAATGATTAAAAGGAAGAATCAAGCCCGAGAACGAAGTGTCTGAAGATGAAAGAACAAGAATCTACACCAGAGAGGGAGTCACTACACCACTCACGTTTCGTGAAGACCACTCACGCGACGTGAGTGGCTGTCTTGAGTCTACTGCAGAGATTATTAAATGTTGTCTGATTTCCACGACAGGACTGATGTGGCGTGAGTACCACCTACGTGACATGAAAAGGAAGCGTGAGTCAACTCCTGAAGATGTCTACTGAGCCTGATTACCACGACACTTACCTACGTGGCATGACTTGGTTCCACGACACCAAGTCACGATACCGTGGAAGTTGTCGACTCTGTTCTCCTGTTCTGATTAAGATAGGATTAGCTTTGTATCTATAAATACCCCTGTATAGTCCTATGTATGAGAGAGAGCCAGTACATTATTTATTGAGATATTTTTTTACTGTTTCTGAGTTCATAAACATATTCTTGGTTTTGTAATCAACCACCCTAATTCGAGTTTTATTCATAATTGAGATTTCAGTTCTTCTTCATTATTGTGAGTGTGCAATTATGTTTTCATCTTTGAATCCTTCTTGTATTCTTGCAATTATGAGTAGCTAAACTCCTCAACTAGGATTGTGTGAACCATGAGGAATTAACGAAACAGGTTAAGTGCAAAGCAACTCTGAACCGCTGTGAATGCATGTATTGGTATTTCCTTCATTATGATTGATCTTCTAACGGTTGCAAACGTTAGAAACTCGCCTGTATTCTAGACTTGCTCGAGAGAGAGGTAGAGGTTGGGAAAAGGTGATAACAACAGAGATTTGAAGCTATCAACATTTATCTATAACTTGAGCCTTAGCGAGAATAGTTATCTGAGATCCAGGACAAGGGTTAGTAGTGCGACACTCGAAGACCGAGAGGAGAAGAGTAAAATTCATCTAACCAAGGTCGAGAGACGTTTGGATGAACATATCTTGTCAGATTTTTCATGCCACATAGGGGGACGATTTTGTTAGCACAAATAACCAGTGGAGTTAAGGAATCATTGGGGATCATAGTCCTAGTATATTTCTCTTATTGTCTACAAACTCGATACAACCAGCAATAGTTATTGTCACTATTTACTCACAAACCCCCCCAGTTTTACTTACTTTCCAATTATTCCGTCTAGTATTCTAAAGAACTTCGACCTATTCTCTGTGGGATCGACCCCAACCTAGTTGGGTTCTATATTTTACAGCGACAGCTTTATACTTCTTAGGAGGCATATTTTGGGCGACATCAAATTTTGGCGCTGTTGCCGGGGATTATGGTTACAGAGTTAATTAGTACTGGTTGGAGTTGATTGGTTTTGTTTTTACATACTTTTGAGGGTACACGTTAGTGTATGCTGAATACTAGGAGTCAAGGCAATCCCCTGATTCCACTTGATCTTGAAATTGAAAGGACTCTGAGAGCTAATCGAAGAATGGTGAATACTGACGGAGTTCAGGATCCCGCAGCTGCAGGAGACATTTATAACCAACCAATTCATCCAGTTGGTCATGAAATAGCGGATCAAACTACCGCTCGATTGACACGGGAAAAGCAAGCTAGGCAAGCTGCTCTTAGACAAGCAGAAAGAGATAATCGAACAATGCAAGAAGCAGCACAACGTCTGGCTGATGCTGAAGAGCAACAAAGAAGACTTAGAGCACAGCAGAGACCATATGTGACTGTTTATGATGATCCTGAAGAAGAGGATATGGCTTATCTTGAACCGGTTGAGACTGGTGTCATTATACCACCAGAGTTACCTCCGGGCACTAAGTTTGACATTACCTGTGCCATGATTCACCTACTAAACTTGAAGGGTGTGTTTGTCGGTCTTCCTATTGATGATCCAAACATCCACGTGATGAATTTTGTGGGGGTCTGCACTTCATATAATTTTTCTAGAGTTGACCAAGAGGCTATTTGGTTGCGATTGTTTCCGTTCTCTTTAACAGGAGAAGCTACTTTGTGGTTAGCCGAGTTGCCACGAGGTTCCATTACTAATTGGCAAGAATTGAGAAATCAATTTCTAGAAAGATTCTTTCCATCTTCCAAGATGCTACAGTTGAAGAACGAGATTTACAATTTCATACAACTACATTCTGAATCACTTTATGAGACATGGCTAAGGTTCAAGAAGAAGCTACAAAATGTGCCAAATCACAGGATGAGTGGTAGGAACTTACTTGAAATCTTCTACAGAGCTTTAAATTCCAAGACAAAGGCAGTAGCAGATACTATCACAGGTGGAGCATTCATGAGTATGAGATGGGAACGAGCTTCGGAGATATTAGATCGTATCACTAAGACCAACCGAGGCTGGCATACTCGGGAGGAAAAAAGCCTGCTGACACATATGCTATTGGAGCCTCACCATCACAACGGCTTTGGACAAATCTGTAGCTCAAGAGGTCGCGCAACTAAGGACAGAAATTGGTCTTCTGGCCAAACAAATTGCGGCTAGAGATGATGAAAAGGTGCATGCTGTAGGTGCACAAGGTAAAATGCCTAGACATGATGATAGTGAATCTGATGAGGAGGATAAATACTTGGATCGATAAGTGGCGGGTTTTCGAGCCAAGGGCCAAGGGTCTAATCAAGGCTCTTGGAACTCGAGGCAAGGGAATCAAGGTCGGAATTATTATGGAGACAATTACAACAAGTCAGGAAATAGAGATCGAGAATGAGACCGTGATGGTGATTGGAGATGGAAGGATGATTATAGAGAGAAGAATAGAATTTATGTACCAACAAGAAGCTGTGATGATGAGTCTGGAAATTCAAGGATGGAGGCCCTTCTTAATAAACTGGTCAAAGGGTCAGAGAGCCAGGAAAATTTCTTGAAGGAGACTAGGTCAGACATTTCAGGAATAAGTCAGAAAGTGGAGTCTCATTCAACTGCCATTAAACAGTTGGAGCAACAGTTCAGGAAGATATCATTGGCACTAAATCAACGTCAACCAGGCACCCTTCCAAGCAACACTTTCCAAAATTCAAAGAATGATAGCCATTGTCTAGCCATTACTACTAGAAGCGGTAAATTCACGACTGATCCACCTATACCTACCGACACTGGTAAGACCAATGAGCCAAAGGTTATTGATGTAGAAACTGAGATAGATCCGGATAATTCAAAGGTCGAACCAGTTTCAAATCCTCAAGATACTAGCAAAAAGGCAAATTCTGAGACAAGGCAGGAAAAGGAGGTTCCACAAAAGTTGAAGACTATCCCATGACCTCCTCCTCCTTTCCTTAAAGGTTGAAAAAAAAGGCTGAGGAAGGCAAATATCAGAAGTTTATTACAATGTTGAAGGAGTTGTCAGTAAACATCCCTCTTGTCGAGGCATTGGAGCAAATGCCAGGTTATCCGATGTTCATGAAAGACTTGGTGACAAAGAAGAGAACTATTAGTTTTGATCCAGCAGATAACTTACATCATTGTAGTGCAGTTGCTTCGCATTCCCTAGTTGAAAAGAAGGTGGATCCAGGAGCTTTCACAATTCCTTGTACTATCGGGTCTTACAACTTTGCTAAAGCACTTTGTGATTTGGGTGCTAGCATTAACTTAATGTCGTTAGCCGTTTTCAAGTAGTTGGGGTTGGGAGCACCAAAACCAACCTCTATGAGACTCCTCATGGCCGATAGGACTGTGAAAAATTCGGTGGCCATTCTGTATGATGTTTTGGTAAAGGTTGCATCTTTCATATTTTTGGCTGACTTTGTAATCCTAGATTGTAAGCTTGACTTCGAGGTTCCCATCATATTGGGAAGACCATTCCTTGCCACTGGTCGTGCACTGTTAGACATGGAAACAGGGCAGATGAAATTCAGGTTGAATGATGAGCAAGTCACTTTCAATGTTTGTCGTTCCATGAAGCAACCAAAAGATGTGAGGGTGATTTCGGTAATAGATGCGGTTGATGATAGCGATGTTTTTGTGTCTCTTGAAGAAAGGTTGGGGGTCGAAGCTCTTGCGTTCGTGATTATGAATTTTGATAGCAACGGTATTGAGGAATATGATGAGATGGTTGGTGCACTCACTGGTAAGGGAGCATACACTTATGCTCCAAAGAAACTTGATCTCGATTAGAAGAATAGGGTGACCCCACCAGCTCGTCCATCTATTGAGGAGCCTCCAGTTTTTGATCATAAGGCTCTTTCAGCTCACCTTCTCTACACATTTTTAGGAGCCAACAACACCTTGCCTGTGATTATTTCTGCTAAATTGGAGGAGTGGCGAGTAGAGGCTCTGGTTTCTGTATTGAGAAGATTTAAGAGGGCCATTAGTTGGTCCACTGCTGATATTATAGGAATTCCACCCGATCTTTGCACTCACAAAATTCAACTTACTCCTGAGTGTGTACCGATCATTGAGCACCAACATCGTCTAAACCCACCTATGCAAGAGGTTGTGAAGAAAGAGATCATTAAGTGGTTAGATGTAGGAGTGGTTTATCCCATTGCTGATAGCAAGTGGGTGAGCCTAGTTCAGTGTGTGCCAAATAAGGGAGGAATCATTGTGGTTGCAAACGACAAGAATGAGTTAATCCCAATGAGGCTGGTTACCGGATGGAGAGTTTGTATGGATTATCGATAGCTGAATTCTTGGACAGAAAAAGATCATTTTCCTATGCCCTTCATGGATCAGATGTTAGACCGTCTTGCTGGTAGAGGATGGTATTGTTTTCTCGATGGCTATTCGGGGTATAATCAGATTTTTATTGCTCCTGAAGACCAACAGAAGACCACTTTCACTTGTTCATACGGGACATTTGCATTTAAAAGGATGCCCTTCGATTTGTGTAATGCACCGGCCACTTTCTAACGTTGCATGATCTCTATTTTCTCCGACATGGTGGAAGACACTATTGAGGTTTTTATGAATGATTTTTTTGTTGTGGGAGACTCATTTTATGATTGCTTGGCACACCTTGACAATGTGCTGCATAGATGCGAGGAGTGCAACTTAGTGCTGAATTGGGAAAAATGTCACTTTATGGTCAACGAGGGTATCGTATTGGGGCATCAGATTTCAAAGAAAGGTATTGAATTTGATAAGGAAAAGATAGAGGTAATTGAGAAGTTACCTCCACCTATCTTCATGAAAGGTATTCGAAGTTTCTTAGGTCATGCTGGCTTTTATAGAAGATTCATCAAGGATTTCTCTAAGTTTGCACATCCTTTATGCAAACTTTTGGAGAAAGAAGTGAAGTTCTTGTTTGATGAGGCATGCCTAAAAACATTTGAGTGTCTTAAAGAGAAGTTGGTTTCAGCCCCTATTATTGTATCACCAGATTAGATGATGCCTTTTGAGGTTATGTCTGATACTAGCGGAATGGCTTTGGGTGCAGTCCTTGGCCAAAGACATGAGAAGATGTTACATCCGATTTACTATGCTAGCAAAGTGCTTAATCTAGCCCAAAAGAATTATACTGTGACTGAGCAGTAATTGTTGGAAGTGGTATTTGCTTTTGAGAAATTCAGATCTTACTTGATAGGTATGAAGGTGATTGTGCATAAAGACCATACAGCTCTTCGGTATCTTATGTCAAAAAAGGATGCTAAGCCAAGATTGATTCGGTGGGTACTTCTATTGCAAGAATTTGACTTTGAAGTCAAGGATCGTAAGGGAACCGAGAATCAGGTCGCTGGCCATCTATCACACCTTGAGGAGGAGGCCATGCTTAAATTAAGGGATGATCTTGAGATTGATGATACTTTTCCAGATGAGCAGGTATTAGCATCATCGCAAGACTTACTCCCTTGGTTTGCTGATTTTTCCAACTTTTTGGCAAGTGATGTAGTTTCGGAAGATATGTCATATCAGCAGCGAAAGAAATTCATGCATGAGGTGAGAAAATTCTTATGGGATGAGCCGTATTTATTTCAGGTATGTGCAGATGGCATGATTCGACGATGTACTCCAGAGGTTGAGATGATGAGTATTTTGGAAGTATGTCATTCATCTCCAGTTGAGGGTCATCATGGAGGTGCGCGGACTGCTCATAAGATCTTACAATGCGGATATTACTGGCCTACCATTTATAAAGATGCTCATGACTATGCTCGAGCTTGTGACCAATGTCAAAGGCAAGGCAATATCTCACGCAGACATGAACTTCCCATGACAACTGTACTTGAGCTTGAATTGTTTGACGTATCGGGAATTGACTTCATGGGCCCTTTTATGAGCTCACATGGAATGAAATACATCTTGGTAGCTGTCGACTATATTTCTAAGTGGGTGGAGGCAATTGAGCTTCAATAACGAAGGAAGAAGTGTCACAACATTCTTGAAAAAGAACATATTTTCACAATTCAAAACACCCCGAGTTATTATTAATGATGGAGGATCCCAGTTCTGCAATCGTCTGTCCAAGGCCCTGCTTGAAAAATATAGGGTTAAACATAAGATGGCAACACCTTACCATCCTCAGACAAATGGGTAAGTTGAGGTGTCAAATCGTGAGATCAAGTCTATTCTGGCAAAAATAGTAAATGCCAATAGGACTGATTGGGCTCGAAGACTGGATGATGCGTTATGGGCATATCGAACTGCTTTCAAAATGCCAATTGGTGCATCACCATATCAGTTTGTTTTTGGAAAATCTTGCCATTTACCTATTGAACTTGAACATAAGGCTTTATGGGCTTTGAAAAGGTTGAATTTGGATTGGAATGAAGCGGTTAAATTGAGACTTGAGCAGATGAATGAGATGGATGAATTTCGTCTCCGGTCTTATGAAAGTTCAACAATATATAAAGAGAAGTTGAAATTATATCATGATCGTTGCATTGAGAACCAAGAGTTTCACCTGGGAGATTTGGTTCTACTTTATAACTTCAAGCTTCGCTTGTTTACTGGAAAATTAAAGTCCAAATGGTTCGTTCCATTCACGGTGGTTAGGGTATTCCCACATGGAGCCATTGAGCAAAAAGGAGCGGATAATGTTCTATTTAAGTGTCACGCCCCAAATCCCATTGGGACGGACTTGCACCCGAAGCCGCTAAGGCCCGAGAGAACCAACCTATGAACGAGTACATTCATATGCATGTCACCAAATGAACAACATTCTGTTACATATAGATACAAGATATCAATTATGGAAGTCATGGAAAGACATTCAATTAGATATGAAACTTGGCCATTAGGGCCATCACATCAAAAGGGTCATACATTCCTTCGTTCATCTTACAACGTCTACAAAGCCTCTAACAGATACAAAACCATGCCTAAAGTCGGGACAAGTCCCCTCTTTATACAACTGTTACACAGTACCAAAACCAATGTACATAAGAGACTCGAAAAGCCCTGAACCAATCTGGAGCTCACCAACAATCCGTAGAATGTACAGTTTCCTACTCTAAGGGTCTACTAGCTCCTATGCCTGCAACAAGTAAGGTAGGTGTCCCCCAAGGGATGTCAGTACGAATGAATGTACTGAGTATGTAAGGTTATAAGTAACTGCAAGAAACATAAGAACTCCACTGGAATCAAATACAAGTGAATAGTCAATATTGATAAACCACCGTTCTGTATGTGGAACCATGTACATTGCTTTCATTACATTCTTTTCTTTTACGTTTATATCAATATCAACATCAAACATATAATGCCCAGGCCCAACTGATCAGTGTGAAAATAACATTTGGGATTGTATCGAGTTAGGCTTTCGCCCCTTTGAGATAAATCACTCAAGAAGGTTCGGCCCAAGCTAGGTTTTCACCCCTTTGGGCTACCCCCTGTATCCAATAATCAATCAGGATCGTCTCTAGCTAGGCTTTCACCCCTTTGAGCTGCCATCTGTTCTCAAACAACAATGCATTACTTTATTTTTTTTACTTTTGTGAGATTGATACAGTGGTGGTTATAACATTATTGGAGCTTTGAAACAATAGTCAATGAATAAGAGACATGTGAATAACAATTCCTAACAAACTTGAAATGAGATACTTTAGAACATTTCGGAGTGGAAACAAAGTCGGTAACTATGAGAACAATAGGTGCCGCCAAAGGATACGGAAAAGATTAACCTTACATACCTTAGCTTTCCAATATGACTATAACAATTCAGCTCTTCCTTAAAGTGCTATTCTACAATATGAATACATAATGGAGTTCACATTAAACCAAGTACATGACAAGTTCACAAGGCGATAATTAAACTAGCCACATCCTAAACACATGGTATATCATTCTACCTTCCTTCCCTATATCACATACCTTCATTCGATCCTACATACAATATAACTTCTTTCCCCACACCACCAACGACACCAAAACAGTCCACAAATCAACATAGAAGGCAAATCCTTTACCGATTACAACCAAAGTGGACTGCTCAACCCTTTAAAATCCTAACCAACATGATATACATACCCTCTTGTGCATATAATACAGTAATCTACAAGAGGAAACACTTACCAAGACTTGCAAGTGGAATCTTTGCTAAAAACTCCTTGAAGAAAATTAGGGTTACTAGGGTTTGAGAGAAGAGAAGATATTTTTATGAAAAATCTGATTTTGGCAAGTGAAATATGGTGAATTTAAGTTTGTTTTTCAGCTTTAAATACTCCCTCTTGGCTGCCCCTCTTAAGTCTATCCCCTAGCCACCCTTTTTGACCAAAAATTCCAAGTTGACTTGGTCCATTTGTGAATGGATCACCTCTCTTTTGGGCCCATGTATTTTTATTTCATTTTGGGCCTCCATTAAGTCCATAAACCTCATCTTAATTAAGCCCAACAACTTTAATGGGTAATACACCCAAATCTAGGGTTTTCGATTCCAAAACCAATAATATGCTTATGAACTTTGAAATAATAGAACATGTCTCTCAAATCGATGTACTAGCTTCCTTTTGTACATAGGGTAATGCAGGGGTATTTTTGAATACAAGGATAATCCCTTCCGAATCAAAATAGGACAACAGAGTCGACAAATTTCCATGGTGCCGTGACTTGGTGTCATGGAACAAGTCAGGCCACGTGGATGGGTGTCGTGGAAATCAGACAACATTACAAAGTCTCTGAATTTCATTCACGGCACCAACTCACGTCACGTGAGTGGAGTCACACCACGTGGGAGCCCTGCCGTGGAAATCAGGCCTTTGGCCAACCTACAGAAGGTGATCCACATCGGCCACCCACGTCACGTGGGTGGACTCATGGCACGTGAGTCCCTGCCGTGGGTCACTCCTCCAACTTGGTTTCTTTATTCTTTGCATGCCCTATTCCAGTACATGCTCCTTCACTTTTCCTCCATTTAGTCTCATACCCAAGTTATTGCATCCTTTCATGTGGTCATGGTACCTCAGGTGTTACATTCTTCCCCCCTTAGGAACATTCATCCCCGAATGTTAGTAACAGTGTACAAGTGACACAAATTCAAGTCTAATTTTATTCGTCATATTATCACATACGCATAATACTTATATATAATTACTTGTTATTACTCCAGTCTCGCATTTTGAACTTTCTCTTTCATTTGAAATAAATGTGGGTACTTCTTCTTCATCATTTCCTCGGCTTCCCATGTGATTTCTTCTACTTATTGATTTTGCCAAACCACTTTCTCCAAAGCTACTTCTTTATTCCTCAACCTCTTAAACTGTCGATCCAGAATAGCAATAGGTACTTCTTCATAGGTGAGATCTCTTGTCACTTGCACATCATTAATGGGAGCAATATGAGATGGGTCCCCTATGCACTTCCGAAGCATTGACACATGAAACACTGGATGAACTGTGGAAAGTTCTTGGGGTAGTTCTAGTTCATACGCAACTTGACCAAATCTTCGGATAATCTTATATGGCCCTATATAATGTGGACTCAACTTTCCTTTCTTTCCAAATCTCATCACCGCTTTCATTGGTGACACTTTCAAGAATACCCAATCACCTATGGCAAATTCTAGCCCCCTTCTTCTAACATCGGCATATGACTTGTGTCGACTTTGGGCCGTTTGTAGCCGTTGTTGTGTCACCTTAACCTTATCCATAGATTGATGAACAAGATCCAGCCCAAATAAGGCAGTTTCACCCGCTTCAAACCACCCAATTGGTGATCTACACTTTCTTCCATATAAAGCTTTGTAAGGCGCTATTTTGATACTTGAATGATAGCTATTATTGTAGGCAAATTCAATAAGAGATAAATGATCATCCCAACTACCTTTAAAGTACAATATGCAAGCTCGTAGCATATCTTCAAGTGTTTGGATAGTACGCTCTTCTTGTCCATCTGTCTAAGGATGGAAAGTCGTACTTAAATTCACTTGGGTTCCCAAACTCTTCTGAAAAGATTTCCAAAAGTGTGCAGTAAATTGAGCTCCCCTATCTGATATAATAGAGATTGGAATTCCATGTAGCGGAACTATCTCTTTAACATACAATCGTGCATAATCTTCAGCTATGTAGGTGGTCTTGACCAGTAGGAAGTGTGCTAACTTGGTAAGTCTGTCAACTATTACCCATATGGAATCAAAATTCCAAAGTGTACGAGGAGAACATGTGATGAAATCCATGTTGATCATGTCCTACTTCCAGACTGGAAGATTTATACATTACATATAACCTCCAGGCTTCTGATGCTCTACTTTTACTTGTTGACAATTCGGATAATGAGCTACAAATTCTGCAATGTTCTTCTTTATATTACCCCACCAATACATTTCTTTCAAGTCATGATACATTTTGGTGGCTCCTGGATTAATAGAATACCGTGACTGATGTGCCTCTGTCATAATCCGTCTCCTTAGCTCATCTACATCAGATACACACAATCTACTTTGGCACTGAAGCACCCCTCCTTGCATAAGATTAAATGCCTTTGTCAAACCTTGTTGTACATTCTCTTTCAGCTGCAACAAAATAGGATCCGCGTACTGTTTCTCTTTCACCTCAGCTACTAATGAAGATTCTACCGCATTTTGCACAATAACCCCTTCATCTGGAGTTTCAAGAAGATGAACCCCCAAACTGGCTAGTTGACGTAGCTCCTTGACTATACCTTGTTTTTTCGTGAGTTGGCCATTAGTACTTCCTATTGTTTTGCAGCTTAATGCATCGGCTACTATATTTGTTTTCCCTGGATGATATAAAATATCAATGTCATAATCTTTTAATAGTTCAAGCCACCTCCGCTACCTCAAATTTAATTCCTTCTGCTTGAAAATATACTGCAAACTCTTGTGTTCAGTATATATATCAACGTGAAACCCATACAAGTAGTGGCGCCATATCTTTAAAGCAAATATCATAGCTGCTAGCTCAAGATCATGTGTTGGATAATTTCTCTCATGTGGTCGCAACTGTCTTGAGGCATAAGCTATCACATTACCGTGCTGCATCAATACACATCCTAAGCCAACTCCTGAAGCATCACAATACACCGCATACCCTTCTGTGCCTTCTGGAAGTACCAATACAGGTGTAGAAGTCAATTTATTCATCAGATCTTGGAAACTCTTCTCACATGCATCATTCCACTGAAACTTGGTTGCCTTGTTGTTAGCTTTGTTAAAGGCGCAGAGATGGAAGAAAACCCTTCGACAAACCTTCTATAATAACCTGCCAATCCAAGAAAACTACAAATCTCTGTAGGCATCGTAGGTCTTGGCCAATTCTTCACAGCTTCTATCTTTTGTGTATCGACCCTAATTCCTTTATCCAACACAATATGACCCAAGAATGCTACAAATTTTAACCAAAATTCACACTTGGAGAACTTTACATATAACTTATGATCACGAAGAATCTGTAACACCTGTCGTAAGTAATTTGCATGGTCCTCCTTTGATCTTTAATAAACTAGAATATCATCTATAAACACCGTCACGAACACATCTAAAAATAGCTTGAACACCCTATTCATCAAATCCATAAAAACTGCTAGTGCATTTGTTAGCCCAAATGACATAACTAAAAATTCATAATGACCATACCGTGTTCGAAAAACTGTCTTGGGTATATCTTTTTCTCTGACCCTTACCTGATGATAACTCGATCTCAAGTCAATCTTTAAGAAGCATTTGGCACCCTGTAATTGATCAAACAAGTTGTCAATTCTGGGGAGGGGATATTTGTTCTTGACTGTTACCTTGTTCAATTGTCGATAATCAATACACATTCTCAACGTGCCATCTTTCTTCCGTACAAATAACATTGGTGCACCCCAAGGGGACATACTAGGCCTTATGAATCCCTTGTCTAGCAAGTCTTTTAATTGCTCCTTCAATTCCCGTAACTCTGCTGGTTCCATCCTTGTAACACCCCGTACATTCCCAACCCTACTTGACGACATTAAATGATATGTACTTAGGTATCGAGAGCTATAAGTATGCATTTGGTAATGCTATTGGTGAGCTAAGTGAATTTTGCTCTTGTTATATGGTTAAACTTGCATAGAAGGTGTTTTGAAATTTTCATTGCTCATTTGTGGGGTTCAAAATGAGGCTAAGAAGACCTCTAAACAAAGTATAATAAGGTTAAGAAGTGCGTTAAAGAATGGGACTTGAGTATCTAACCCAAACCCGCGAAGAGAAGTCGAAAAATGGAATTTTTGAAAATTTTGATGAGGGGTGCGTTTGGGACCGTGACACGCCGCTCTGGGATAAAATTTTTATCCCATAGGCAGTAGGTTGGCGCGCCCAGGAGCGTACCACCTTGGGTTTTCCACTTTTTCGAAAGTTGGAAATTTCTAAGTCCCAAGGGTATCCGGGGTCGTACCGAGCCAATTTTTGCTACGTTTCTTCTAAAACCAAGAGTATATACATGAAATGAATGACATATTACATTGGTATGATAAAATTACTCGAGAACGAATTTGGGGCCAAAATGACGATTTTACCCCTATAGTCAAAATAAGCCAAACGTGGCTAGAATCACTTGGTTTTTGGATTGAGGCTACGGATATGAATAGAATGAGTGGAAATATTATTGTCATACCTATGAGACGACTTAAACACAAGAAATTATTGATTTTATCGAGTTAAGTGAATTGGGCCCAAAAAGGGCCCAAAAATGAAATGAAAGCATGGCCCAAAAAATGGGTCAAATGACCCATTCTTGCCAAGACCTTCTAGAATGCCACATTAATGACTTAAGGATGGACTCAAGGCCTATATAAAGGGGCAAAATGCTGATTTTTATTGAAGAGAACACACATGCTTTTTCTATCTTTTTCTAGAAATTTCCCAAGAACATCTCTTTGGCTTTCAAAACCCTAAGGCACTTCTTGGAGCAAGATCATCATCTTTCAAGCTTGGGTAAGTGAATATTATGTTAAAATCATGAGAGAATATGTATATCATGTTGTTTATGGTTGAAATGTTGGACATGGCACTTTGTGCTTTTGTATAAGATTTGTGATCCATGGGATTTGAGCTTGAATTTGGACTTGTGCCTTTGATGAAAGATCATGGTATGGATAAAATATAAACGTATATGGTGTTATTTTGTTATTTAATTTGTTATTTTTTTTATAAGTGCAAATTGTGGGATGTTGGCCGATTTGTGCTATGAAGTGTATTAAGGTGAATTGATGGATTGTTTGTGATGTGGTGTGGATAAGAAAGTGTAAAAGGGAAGTGTTGTGGTGGAATGTAATGATTATCATGTATTGGTCAATGTTGGGAATATTGGAGGATTTTTGGAATAATGATTTTATCAATGGTTTTGTTAAGGGGGAAAGGACATGTTAAAGCTAAACATGTGACTTATTGTTGTTGTATGCCATTATAGGGTAATTGGTGGTTAATGTTGGTTCCGTCATGTAGTTATGTTGTAGAACAAAACATAAGGACGGAGCGGGACTATCGTATGCACGTCTAAGATTGTGTAATCGTAAGTACGAATACAAGGTATGTAAGGTTCCTTTTTCCACATCCTTCTGCAACATGTTATTCACATTGACATTGGACTTGTTTCAATTCCGAGGGGTTTGAAGTATCTCAAATTCAGGTTGACGTATATTTTTATTCATATGTGTCCTATTCCTAAATGCATGATGATTCGTTTGCCTCTTGTTCATTGAGTGAAGTTCCAAAAATGTCATAACGTTATCATTCCTAAATGAACGATCTCAAGAGAGTAATAACATAAGAGAACCTATTTATTCTTGAATAGCATTTTCCAATCATGACATGCCCCAAGTCCTCAATTATGATGCTTATCTTTGTATCAATCTTTTACAAGTAAAAGTACCAATCTCATAAGATCTCATAAGAGTAATAAGAGAGGTGATGTGCAAGCTAATATATCTATTCCTCATAAGTGAATATGTCAATCTCATGAAGCAAGAGTGAAGAAGTAATATACATATGTGTGATTCCTATTATGTCATGATCTTCAATATCTCAATCACTCTCAAGAATGGAAGTAAGAATAACAAGAGAAGTAAGAGGTGTATAATTAAGAAGTAATCATGGGTGGTATCCCAGGGGTTAAAATACCTAGCATGGGTCGATCCCATAACACGGGTGGTATCCCAGGGGCAACAGAAAAGCCTAGCATGGGTCGATCCCGATACATCCCAGGGGCGATATAAAATCCTAGCATGGGTTATGATGGTACATCCCAGGGGCGACACGAAAGCCTAGCATGGGTTAATATAACATCCCAGGGGCGATAAGCCTAGCATGGGTTAATGATATCCCAGGGGCGACACGAAAGCCTAGCATGGGTTCACATAACATCCCAGGGGTCAAAGTACCTAGCATGGGTTAATCTCATCCCAGGGGCGACAGAATAGCCTAGCATGGGTAGAACAATAAAGATGAATAAGGGATGAAGACAAGAGGAGTAAAGAACGTAATATACATGGTTTCCCACATACGGAAAGAGAGTTTATTCACATTTCTGTTTCCTTATATTGATTCCATTATTGTTGTTATTATGTATGATGAATTTCTTATGAGCCTTACATATTCAGTACATTCTTCGTACTGACCCCCTGGGGGGAATTACCTTATATGTTGCAGGTGCAGGCACTAGTAGACCTTCTTTATAGGTTGACATTGCGGATATTTGGTGGGCCCCAGTTGCTTCGGGACTTTCCAAGTCATAGGTGTACAGCTATATTGATGTTGTAAATATGGTTTAAAGCGGGGACTTGTCCCGACTGTTAGTTGGTCTGGTAAATGCATCTGTTAGAGGCTTTTGTAGACATGTGTGGGTTATGAATGTGAAAGTTAAATGTCCATTTTGACTTGATGGCTCCAACGGCCAAATTTCTAAATATGTATCTAGCACATGTTTCCATGATTCATGTTTTCCGCATAGTTGCATAAGGTTTAATAAGGTTCACCCGAGGACATGCATACCAACGTACATGAGCAAAGGTTGGTTCTCTCGGGCCATATCGGCTTCGGGTGCCAATCATGTCTCGATGGGATTCGGGGCGTGACAATCCTATACAGAGGAATAGAGATAGGTTGAGTACCTGTAAGCACATCAATACCAAACTCTACTTCCCGTTCTGGAGTCAAACCTGGAAGATCTTCAGGAAACACATCAAGGAATTCATTTACTACTGGAACCAATTGAAGAGTTGGTGGCTTCACATCGGTATCTTACACCCTTACTAGGTGACATATGTACCCCTTGGATATCATTTTCCTTTCCTTAAGATAGGAAATAAATTTACCTCTAGGTGCTCCAATATTACCCCTCCATTCAAGGACGGTCTTTTGTGGAAAATGAAAATGTACCTCCTTAGCTCGGCAATCTACCATGGCATAACAAGAAGCTAACCAATCCATACCCATTATAACATCAAAATCCACCATTTCCAGCTCAATAATATCAGCCAATGTATCATGATCACAAAAAGTTACTATACAATTACGATAGACTCTTTTAAATACAATAGATTCACCAACTGGTGTAGATACTTCAAATGGCTTGACTATTAATTCTGATGTCCTTTCAAATTTTTTAGCAATCAATGGAATGACATATGATAGGGTAGATCTCGTATCAATCAATGCATATACATTATGTGAAAATACGGATAGTGTACCTGTAACCACATCAGGAGAAGCCTCCAAATTCTGCCGATCCGCCAAAGCCTAGGTACGATTTTGGACTCCACTCGAACTAACTGCTCCTCGAACACCTCTACCATGTCCAGTAGGTTGTACACCCGATGAGTATGACGCAATGGCTGACCTCGTAGGTCGTACCATACTACTCGTGAACCTCTGTGGACAATCCTTCACTATGTTCCCCAACACACCACACCAAAAACAAACATTTATCCCAAATCGGCATGCACCTAAATGAAACTTTCCACATTGCTGACACGGTTGACGAGAAAATCCTGTCGTCTGTAAACCTTGTATTCCACTGCTTTGCCCAACTTGACTGCCTCTAAACCCTCGAAATTGGAATGGAGTACCTGCTGTAGGATAGGAAAATGACGGTCTAGGCGGTCTAGGAAAAACCCGAGGCCTAAATTCTCCTTGGGACGCCATGAACTGTCCCATAGGTCTAGCCCTCTTTGACGACCCTCTTTCAAATTCTTGCGCCCTTCTTCTTTGCCTCTGATCCTCTATCTTTAGTGCAAAAACTTGTATCCTGGTTATATTAATATCTCTATTCAGAGCAACAATAGTACAATCTCTTACCAAATATGGATCCAATCTATCCATATACCGATGAAATCTATCATCCATAGTAGCTACCACATTAGGTGCATACCTGGCCAAAGAGTTAAACCGAAGGTTGTACTCTCTGATGCTCATATTACCTTGACAAAGATTTAAGAACTGGTCTATACGATCCTCTTGAATCTCATATGGAAGGTAATGATCAAGGAATACCGTTTTGAATTCTTCCCAACTAGCTGGAAGTGCACCGATACACCTTGATCGTTTCCAATCTTCGTACTATAATATAGCCTCTCCTTTTAATCTATATACTGCAAGCTCAACTGTTTCTATACCAGATACATGCATAACATCCAAAGCCCTTTGAATTTGATCCACGAAGTCTTGTGGGCCTTCATTAAGATCTTACCCAGTAAACGTAGGAGGATCTAATTTCAGAAAATCCTGTGTCCGTCGACTAGCTGCCCTATCCTCACCGTCATTACTTGTAGTTGGACCTGCTTGTACTTGACTTTGAGCAGCAACTATACGGGTCAACATTTGCACCGCATTCCTTAAATCCTGCTCAGTAGCATTTAACAGGTGGTTCTGAAGGTACTTCTCTTCTTCTCGGCTCTCCTGGAGATGGAAAAGTAGACGAAGCCCGCGATGCAAACTCATTTTCAGTTTCACCTTGATTAACTCATTCAGGTGGTGATTTACTGGTCCCTTCTCCGACAATCCTGTCTAACTTCTTACTCTTACCTCTACCTCTTCTTGTAATCGGCATTTTGCTATACGAAAGAAAAACAATTCCAATGGTCAGATATGATTCCACCTACAACTTTGGCTCTATTGCACGATCTAGGAAATGAAGAAAAGAAACAACTCCTAAATGTCCCGTAGCCTCTTACTTATAAATGTGGTGCACAATACATCCATAAGCAAGACTCTACTCAGACACTACTTTGTAGATACCCTAGGACGACCCGCTCTGATAGCACTTTTGTCACGCCCCAAATCCCATTAGGGTGGACTGGCACCCAAAGCCGTTAAGGCCCGAGAGAACCAACCTATGATCGAGTACATTCATATGCATGTCACCAAATAAACAACATTCTGTTACATATAGATACAAGATATCAATGACAAAAGTCATGGAAAGAAATTCAATTAGATATGAAACTTAGCCATTAGGGCCATCACATCAAAAGGGTCATACATTCCTTCGTTCATCTTACAACGTCTACAAAGCCTCTAACAAATACAAAATCATGCCTAAAGTCGGGACAAGTCCCCGTTTTACACAACTGTTATACAGTACCAAAACCAATGTACACAATAGACTCAAAAAGCCCCGAACCAAGCTGGAGCTCACCAACAGTCTGCAGAATGTCTAGTGTCCTACTGTAAGGGTCTACTAGCTTCTGTGCCTGAAGCAAGTAAGGTAGGTATCCCCCAAGGGACGTCAGTACGAATGAATTTACTGAGTATGTAAGGCTATAAGTAACTTCAAGAAACATAAGAACTTCACTGGAATCAAATACAAATGAATAGTCAATATTGATAAACCACCGTTCTGTATATGGAACCATGTACATTGCTTTCTTTACTTTCTTTGCTCTTACGTTCATATCAATATCAACATCAAACATATAATGCCCGGGCCCAACTGATCAGTGGGAAAATAATATTTGGGGTCGTCTCGAGCTAGGCTTTTGCCCTTTTGAGATGCCACCCATAAATCAATAAAGCAGGTTTGTCCCGAGATAGGTTTTCACCCCTTTGGGTTGTCCCCTGTATCCAGTAATCAATCGGGATCATATCTAGCTAGGATTTCTCCCCTTTGAGCTGCCACCCGTTCTCAAACAATTATGCATTACTTCATTTCTTTACTTTTGTGAGATTGATACAGTGGTGGTTATAGCATTATTGGAGCTTTGAAACAATAGTCAATGAATAAGATACATGTGAATAACAATTGCTAACAACTTGAAATGACATACTTTAGAACATTTCGGAGTGGAAACAAAGTCGGTAACAATGAGAATAATAGGTGCGGCCAAAGGATACTGAAAAGAGTAACCTTGCATACCTTAGCTTTCCAATATGACTACAACAATTTATCTCTTCCTTAAAGTGCTATTCTACAATATGAATACATAATGGAGTTCACATTAAACCATGTACATGACAAGTTCACAAGGCGATAATTAAACTAGCCACATCCTAAACACATGGTATATCATTCTACCTTCCTTCCCTCTATCACATACCTTCATTCCATCCTACATACAATATAACTTCTTGCCCCACACCACCAACGACACCAAAACAGTCCACAAATCAACATAAAAGGCAAATCCTTTACCGATTACAACCAAAGTGGACTGCTCAACCCTTTAAAATCCTAACCAACATGATATACATACCCTCTTGTGCATATAATACAGTAATCTACAAGAGGAAACACTTACCAAGACTTGCAAGTGGAAGCTTTGCTAAAAACTCCTTGAAGAAAATTAGGGTTACTAGGGTTTGAGAGAGGAGAAGATATTTTTATGAAAAATCTGATTTTGGCAAGTGAAATATGGTGAATTTAAGTTGGTGTTTCAGCTTTAAATACTCCCTCTTGGCTGCCCCTCTCAAGTCTATCCCCTAGCCACCCTTTTTGACCAAAAAGTCCAAGTTGACTTTGTCCATTTGTGAATGGATCACCTTTCTTTTGGGCCCATGTATTTTTATTTCATTTTGGACCTCCATTAAGTCCATAAACCTCATCTTAATTCAGCCTAACAACTTTAATGGGTAATACACCCAAATCTAGGGTTTTTGATTCCAAAACCAATAATAAGCTTATGAACTTGGAAACAATAGAAAATTTCTCTCAAATCAATGTACTAGCTTCCTTTTTTACATAGGGTAATGCAGGGGTATTTATGAATACAAGGCTAATCCCTTCCGAATCAAAACAGGAAAATAGAGTAGACAAATTTCCACGGTGCCGTGACTTGGTGTCGTGGAACAAGTCACGCCACGTGGATGGGTGTCGTAGAAATCAAAAAACATTACAAAGTCTCTGAAGTTCATTCACGGCACCAACTCACGCCACGTGGGAGCCCTGCGTGGAAATCAGGCTTTTGGCCAACCTGCAGAAGGTGATCCACGGCAGCCACCCACGTCACGTGGGTGGACTCATGGAACGTGAGTCCTTTCCGTGGGTCACTCCTCCTATTGGTCTTTTTCTTCTTCGCATGCCCCATTCCAGTACATGCTCCTTCACTTTTCCTCCATTTAGTCTCATACCCAAGTTATTGCATCCTTTCATGTGGTCATGGTACCTCAGGTGTTACATTAAGGTCAATGGGCAGCGTGTTAAGCATTATGTGGGAATCACAGAAGATATAAGGACATGTGAGGAACTTGAGCTTGGTGAAGTCTGAGTATCCAAGTTAGACGCGTCGTGCCGCGACGTTAAATCAGACGCTTTATGGGAGGCAACCCATAGGCTGATTGGTGAAGTCTGAGTATCCAAGTTAGCCGAGTCGTGCCACGACGTTAAATTAGGCACTTTATGGGAGGCAACCCATGGTCTTATTATGTGTGATCTGGTGAAGACTGATCATTGGACGATAAGTTAACTGGAATCTGAAAGAGTGAATGAATTATGTTCAATACCATTCACGACACCTAATCACGTGACGTTTGTTGACACACGTCATGTGAATGGTTCCGTGGTAATCAGAGAAATATTTTTTCTTTCTGAAACTGACCTACGACAGGTTTCCCACGTGAAGTAGGTTGCCCCACGTCACGTGGGTTGTATCATGAAAATCAGAGAAACTGGCCACCTGCAGGAGCTCAGCTACGTCATGAACCCATGTGATGTGAGTGCAACCCACATCACGTGGGTGGTTCCATGGAAATTGGAACCTGCAGAAAGCCCAAGACCCTACCCGACCCGACCCTTTTCTTTATATAAATTTCAGTACCCTTATTCTTCACCCAATAAAATCCGAATCCAGATACACAAGCTAAAAAACCCTAAATTTCAACTTCCACCTCCATCTTCACTACAAAATTTGACCCACCACCATAAACTCCACCATAAATCCGACCCCCATTTACAAAATCCGACCCACCACCACAAACCCGACCCCCATTTCAAAAATCTGATCCCCATAGACCCCCATATCTAAAATTTGACCCAACCCGACCCAAATACCGACAAACCCGACCCAAATCCAACCCCAACACGACACAATGCCACCTAAATCAAACCTCAAAAGTGACCACCTTGACTCATCGTCCAGAATTCGCACCAAAAATCCAGCTTTACCAATCTATTTGGGTGATGAACCGACTGAATCTGACAAAAGTGCGTCCGTGGAGGAGTTTGATATTGGACATGATGATATTGAATTAGTATCTTGTACCACGAGGTTACAGACTCGGGCCCAAGCTGTGGCCAGGGCTGCCCATCAGCCCATTCCACCGCCTATCATGCCGGTTGTTCCAGATCAGTCTTTCGAGTCTGCCCTCCAGTATGAAGAGGGGGAGGATGTTTCAGAATCAGGCTCTACGAAGGATGATACAGGTCAGGGTACCTCTACGGCGGAGGCTACAGCCTCTATTCTAGGTACTGGTGCACAGAGTGCTCCGACTACCGCACAGAGCAGGAAGGTTCAGCGGTAGTGTGTTCAGGGCATACATGCATTTTATGACAGAGATGCCGAGATGACGGAGCGGGGTGTATGTAGAAGGAGTATTATGGAGGAGCCCCAATATAGGCTTAAGGAGTTGTAGGAGTTGCCTGATATTTGGGTTATGTTTGAGCGGTATGGGTTTGGTTGGATGGCGCAGCCTCCTGGTCGCTATAGCTCGGAGTTGATCCGATAATTTCATGCCTCATATACTGCATCGATTGACTTGAGTACACCTATCGGGCAGCGGTACATGGATCAGCCCTTATTGACACATATTTATGTTTGGGGTACCTGAGTTGATATATCAGAGCAGACCATCCACCACTTCTTATTTGGTGCAGACCGTCCACTACCAGCTACGACTGCTGAGTTTGATCACAACATGGACACTATCATAGATTAGATTAAGATGCGGGATGCAAACCAGAAGTTGGAGCTACTGAAGTGGATTGCGCGGTATATAGCGGAGGATGATGTGGCTGCAAGTTGGGTGACTGGTAAGCTGGATATCAAGAAATCCACGCTATATTTTGCAGGCAGATTTTGGTGGTCAGTTGTTCGGCATCAGTTGGGTCCAACTAATGCTGACAATTCACTTACATTGGATCGAGCTGTGGTGGTAGCCAGCATCCTTGCATGTTATGAGATTCATATTGCCAGATACATCATTCGGGAAATTCGTGACCAGGCCTTTCGTGATCATACCAGTATACCATTCCCCTGTTTGATCCAGAGTCTATGTGATAGGGCGGGTGTGGCTCGGCTACCTACCCTCGATCATTATATAGAGGTGACTCGTATAGCGGATATTGGTTTGATGCAACAGCGGGGATCTCACCCCATTGTTCCAAGAGGGTCTCAGCCTTTCGAGTCATCAGGAGCAGCCTTTTTTGAAGATCTTGGAGATAAAGCTGAGCCGGTTAGTACACCTGTACCTATTCTAGTACCGGTTAGGGTATCAGAGACTATTTATGTACCGGCTGAAGGCACTGGATCTATTGATGATGCGGTACCTAGTACTACAGCTTCACCACCTCCCTCTAGTATGGTTTCAGTTTTGAGGGACTTTTTACAATAGTTGATCGATAGACAGACGCAGATGTTCGAGCGGCAGACCCCCACTGAGACCCAAATGGCTAAGTTGGTATCCCAGCTTAAGCCATGGGTTAGGACCACGGTAGAGGCTTCGGAGGCTAGGGTGGAGGCCCGGATGACTGTGACGATGGACCAGTTTATGAGGGGGATGCATAAGAGGATTAATAGCTTTGAGGCAAGGATGGCCTCCCGGATGAGTTCTGCACAGGGTCCTACTATGACATGATTGACACAGGAGGTGGCAGCATTGGGAGAGGAGGTTAGAGACTTGGCATCGAGCAGCACTCCTATGATCCCAACTATGCCTGTTCAGGCACCAATGCGACCAGCCTTTGCGGTGGATCTGTTTGCCAACGAGGAGCCTCAGATTGATAGAGGCAAGAGACCACGCAGTCCGGAGGACCAGGTTGACAGTGGTACGGGTATGAGGGTGATCTACAGAGAGCGGTTAAGTCCTCTAAGATGGAGTACCATGCTAGCCAGATAGCGGAGGAGCAAAGGGCACGCGGTGCATCCTCCATTCAGGTACGCCCTCCATCGAATGCACCTACCACAGCGCCCACAGAGCAGACTGATGATCCCACTGTAGGCGGGCCCACTTTCGATGCCTAGGGAACCACATGTATGTCCTCTCTCCCTTGTATTGTATAGATATCTGTGCACTGAGGGTAGTGCACCATTGTTAGTTGGGGGTGGGGGTGTACCACCACTTGGGAGTTTTTGTTGCCGTGTTTCTTTTCCCCCGAGTGTGCTATCATATTAGAACCGGCATTTTTAGGGTGTTATTTATATTATTATGTGTTTATGTGTTTAATTAGGAGAAAAATAGGGAAACCTTAGTTCAGTCCAATTTTGAAAATTATTATGCTTTTTGAATGATAAGGATACACCTCCTGAAGATTTTTATTTTGAAGTATGTGTGTATAGCATGTTTATGTGTGATAGCTGTTGGATCTTGTTATGGCACTAGGATTATAGACAAAATAACTGTAGCCAGCATTGCATGAATCGGATAGGTAGTAGTTGATAATACAACCATGTGCTATGTGTGTGTGAGGTCATTACTTAGTTAACTTTGTGTGTGTGATCCGAAACTTTCCCGGTTAGTCTTGCTTAGGTCAGAGGATAAGGGTTAGGAAAGGATCATAGGTCATTTTTTGAATAAGTCCACTTTTAGCCTAAATGCCTGACCAAATGAAATAAGTATCCCTTGATCCCGATTTTGAGCCTAAATTGACCAATTTCTTTCATTAGCCTATTCACATTCCCATTTTAATTACAATGAACCTGTCTTGGCCCAAGTCCCTCCTTGGACACTGTGTACCTCAACTCAGGCAAATAGCCTAATTTGAGAGTGGCTATTATAGGGGTGCATTGATTGAGTTGGGTATGAAGAAGGGGGTAATAAAAGAAAAAGAGAAAACAGATTTGGGTGTGAAGAAAAATTTTAAAAAAATCGTGTTGTGAAGTTTGAGAAATCACACCCAAAGTCTGAAAATAAAAGAAAGAAGAATAAGGGAGAATAAAAATTAGAAAGGTTGGAAGTTGGAACCAAAAATAGTGTAGTGTCAAGGAGGGTTGAGTCACCGTGTACATATGTACCATACCCGTCCCCAAGCCTACATTACAAGCCGAGTAAAGTCCTATAGTGATCCTAGTCCAACTGTCCGAAAACCTAAGGCATAGAAAATAAGGGCAAGCCTATGGTATTTCATGCACACTATTTGAACTTCTTTGTGAGAGAGAGTGTTTTGACCGAGTCCTTAATTTGAGATTCATTAGCATACTGTGAGTGCATGGGACTTCTTTGATTGTGAGAGTACATGGGTTGCATTATTAGCTGCTATTTGTTCAAATAATATCATTTGTATATATGCTTAGTTATTTGTGCATAATCCGATGCCATCACTTGATCCCTTCTGTGTCATGATAATATGTTGCCTGTATACACACTATGGTTTTGATTTGCAAATAGGAGGGGTCAGAAAAGTTTTTATGCCAAAGGCAATGAGTTGACTGCCATAGGTCCCTTAGGTTTCTCTTAATTAAGCATCATATATATCTATTTTTGTTTTGTTCATCTGAGGACATGCAAACATTCTAAGTTGATGGTGTTGATGCGCCATGGTTACATGGCACTTTCGATGTTTAAAACAAGGAAAATATGCAATAACTTGGGTGTATTTGGTTGGTATGATGTTGTTTATGTCCTACTTTGCAGGAAAACAGGTTTTGAAGGTAACAAATGATCAAAATGAAGAATCAAGCCCGAGAACAAAGTGTCTGAAGATGAAAGAACAAGAATCTGCACCAGAGAGGGAGTCACGACACCACTCACGTGACGTGAGTGGTTGTCGTGAGTCTACTGCAGAGATTAGTAAATGTTGTCTGATTTCCACGACAGGACTGACGTGGCATGAGTACCACCTACGTGACGTGAAAATGTGGCTTGAGTCAACTCCTAAAGATGTCTACTGAGCCTGATTTCCACGACAGTAACCTACGTGGTGTGACTTGGTTCCATGACACCAAGTCACGATACCGTGGAAGTTGCCGACACTGTTCTCCTGTTCTGATTAGGATAGGATTAGCTTTGTATCTATAAATACCCCTGTATAGTCCTATGTGCGAGAGAGAGCCAGTACATTGTTTATTGAGATATTTTTTTTACTGTTTCTGAGTTCATAAACATATTCTTGGTTTTGTAATCAACCACCCTAATTCGAGTTTTATTCATAATTGAGATTTCAGTTCTTCTTCATTATTGTGAGTGTGAAATTATGTTTTCATCTTTAAATCTTTCTTGTGTTCTTGCAATTATAAGTAGCTAAACTCATCAACTAGGATTGTGTGAACCATGAGAAATTAATGAAACAGGTTAAGTGCAAAGCAACTCTGAACTGCTGTGAATGCATGTATTGGTATTTTCTTCGTTGTGATTGATATTCTAACGGTTGCAAACGTTAGAAACTCGCCTGTATTCTAGACTTGCTCAAGAGAGAGGTATAGGTTGGGAAAAGGAGATAACAACAGAGATTTGAAGCTATCAACCTTCATCTAATAACTTGAGCCTTAGCGGGAATAGTTATCTGAGATCCAGGACAAGGGTTAGTAGTGCGACACTCGAAGACCGAGAGGAGAAGAGTGAAATTCATCTAACCAAGGTCAAGAGACGTTTGGATGAACATATCTTGTCAGATTTTTCATGCCACATAGCGGGACGGTTTTGTTAGCACAAATAACCAGTGGAGTTAAGGAATCATTGGAGATCACAATCCTAGTGTATTTCTCGTATTGTCTACAAACTCGATACAACCAACAATAGTTACTGTCACTATTTACTCACAAAACCCCCCCAATTTTACTTACTTTCCAATTATTCCGTCTAGTATTCTAAACAACTTCGACCTATTCCCGGATCGACCCCAACCTAGTTAAGTTTTATATTTGACAGTGACCACTTTATACTTCTTAGGAGGCATATTTTGGGCGACATCAGGGTGCCACTCACGACGATTTTGGGTCGTGACAACTGCCTTAATTCAAGGACGACTCGTGACTAAAGAATCTCAATTACACATTTTGAAACGTTGGTATAGATTTGTTCTTTGGATTTACTTTGTTTGTGGATTATATTTTTTACCACTTTTACTTGTTATTTTACAACTTACGCTACTAAATGGAAGGTAAGTTGTAACGCGTGATCTTGACTCACCTATAAATTCAACTGTCCCAAATCGATGGTAAATACTTTGGTGCCTACCATAGGGACAGAACAACTGTGTGGGTTTAGTTTCTTTTTGCTAGTTTCTCTTTTGTATTTTGCTTCGCAGGACAATAGGTCCCAGCTAAAGATGGTGAGCACCTTGAGAATCCCCTCCTGAGGAGATGCCGAGGACTCGGTGACCCTGCTCTTTAAGAAATGACAGGGAATCAGTTGATGGATCCCACAGTCTCGGGAGGAAGGACGACCTCTGGAGATGAAAGTTCACCCCTCATCATAAACGCAATGAACGTAAACATGCAAATATGGAAACTATGGCCTATTGAATTTGAGTACGATGTGGTAGAAGTAAGTTACATGCAAGACTGAAGGGACTATTAAAGGATTTTGTTGCATCCCATAAAGAGCTAATGGCCCAAATAGAGGCGCATGACAAAAGAATAGATGAACTTCAGGGGGAGTGACTCAAATTATCCTAGCCACTTCGAGAAGGAACAAGCGAGAAGAACCAGATGATCAAGAATATGAAGATAGGATAGAGAAAGAAGCAATGGCAAAAGAAGAAACCAGGATCAAGAATGAAACCTCATCGATGGTCGTGCTGGAGTTACTGAGGAATGAGATGAAAGCACAGTACATCGAGCTCCTGTCTCAGATGAACTACATACTAGGAGTCGCATCAGTGATGAAGGTGTCGAATTCCAAGAATAACGCCAAGGTTCCTTACATGGCTAGCGTAGTAATGAAGCCTATCCCCAAGAGATTCAAAATTTCAGATAACATAAAATAAGATGGGAACTCAGATTCCCAGGAGCACTTTCTT
This sequence comes from Capsicum rhomboideum, assembly GCA_031232105.1. Classification (NCBI taxonomy): domain Eukaryota; kingdom Viridiplantae; phylum Streptophyta; class Magnoliopsida; order Solanales; family Solanaceae; genus Capsicum; species Capsicum rhomboideum. Next base: position 103,143,393 of record CP124718.1, read on the forward strand.
TTATTCACCACGATGATGAATGGCAACAACTTGACTAAGAAAGAGGTTGAATCGGTTAAGGTGAAAAAGTTTGGCAAAATGCTCTCAAGAGGGGACCTAGTGTGGTGCTTGCTCCAGTCAAAAAATTCTATCAACTCATTCAGTATGTTGGCTAATAGTTTTATCAGGTCTTATACTAGGGCCAAGAAGGTTTAGCCCCACTGCATGGATATTTTCAAGATAGATCAAGGGGGCACAGAGTTGTTGTGAGAGTTCGTTGTCATATTCTAGAAAAAGAGAGTTCAAATGCCAATGGTGCCAAATGACTACACGGCAAAGGATTTCACTAAGGGGTTGAATATACGGAGTTTGATCACTTCATTCAAGCTTAAAAAAAGCCTAACAGAGTTCAAAGTCACAACATTGGCAGATGTGCACAATCGATATGAATCAAAGATCCGGACTAAGGATGATTACCTGTGAGTTACCGCAAACATGGAATGAACCAAAGCCCCCGAAGAACCTATAAAGCACAGGAGATAGATCCACTTGGAATCCCTCATAATGGAACAATTTAAAAGGCTCGACTCAAAGGTGATATGCCCCCTATTTGACGGACTTAAAGATCAGTTGTAATAGGGGCAAAGGTTTCCGAGCGTCGGGTTGATCCTGACACGATAGAAGAATAGAAAAAAAAAACCTAATCGAAGGGAATTTCAATCCCAAGAGGTGGTGTAGCTTTTGGGACCAAAACTCTTGGTACGAGTTCCATGGGAATTACGGGCATGATACAGGGGATTTTTGCCACCTTTGGAGATAGTCACTGAGCTGATGAAGGGCAGATACCTCAAGGAGTTTTTGAGTGAATGAGCCAAGGGAAACTATGGGAAAAAGTTCTGAAAGCAAGAGGGCTCACGTGGACCACAGGGCCTCTAAAAGACAATAAACTAAGAAGCAACCCTCGAAAAGGTATGCCTCTCTTGCTTTCTCTTTTATTTTATTTTCACTAACTATTTGGTTTTTGGTCCTTTGAGATATTTTTATGGAAGTGGTACAATGTTGAAATTCAAGATGCCACATTCGAAGGCCTGGAGGGACAGACTATACTTTTTTCCTTCATCCAGTTCTTATCCCAAAAAGGTTTTTTGGCAAGGTTTTTAATGAGTTAGCAGTAGGGACTTTTGGGGAAAACTTAGGATTTTTCTCTTTGTGAAGGACAACGACCTAAGAAAGATTAAAGGAATAACATAAGTTGTTTCATGAAATTTGTTGTTGTATGTGTGAGTAATCAAATATTTTGTTACGCCCCGATCACTGGAGTGGATCCCCTAGTTGTATTGTAACTTACTGTAAATTAGTGGGCCCCCGGCTGGTGGTCCTCAACACTCTAAAAAACCATAAAGGAATATAGCCAAATGAAAAATTCCCCAGAACCCGACAGCAGGGGATGAGCCAACGACTCTGAGGTTCACACTAGGGACTAACGAAAGAGTATAAACTAGCTCAATTAGTAAGTGGACTAGGGACTCACTTCCACAGATGAAAGAGCCCAACTCGCGGCCTCCCTGGGAATTATAATCACAGATACTGTATGGACTGATCATCCAATCATAAAGAATTTGAGGCTAAGTCATCATATGCTCGGCCCGAGAAGCCCGAACCAGAGGCACTATTGAAATCATCTCGTGTAAAACTTTAACATTCCCCCATATAGTCCGTTAAGTCGATACCGATTATAAAAAGGGTAATCACTTTAACGTTATATGCTAAAGTACATAGGAGACATCCATACTTAGACGCATAGTGACATAAAAATTACAGGGATCCCTCCTCGAGGTAACAAGGTATAAGATGGCCCGAGAGGCCTAAAATTGTGTCTAAACCGACTAATGTAGATGACCTAAAAGGCTTGTTGAAATAAAAACCGATTAGCGAATGCCATCGATCATTAATTTGACACTTACTAACTCGACCCTACTCAAGCAGGCTCAATAATGGACAACACTCAGGGTGTGACCCTCGGGGAATGCTCACCAAAAAGGCAATCATCGCTGCACCATGCAAAAATAGCCTCTCAAGAGAAAATCATACTGAAGCATGCCTCAAGATTTAACAAACTCAAAGTTAATTAAAAAAAGAATTATGGTACAATTCTTTTGTACAAATGAATAATGATTTTACTCTCTACATAAGAAAAAGAGCGTAAAAGGCATCAAACCCGTACATAAATAGCATTACACAAATTCCTTTTGATATAATTTTGATTATTGGTTGCCATGATGGTACACTATGACACTTAGAAGGGGACGAATGAAGGGGCGGTTTGCAATCCGCTATGAAGCAAGCACACTTAAGTTGAATTGCAGACTCTCTCGGTTGTAACCAAGTAGCCCTGAATTCTAATAGTTATCATTCATCAATAAGGCCATGGGTAGAGTTCCCCTGGCTCAAGGCATTGAATCCAAATGGATTTGGTAGCCTCCGGCCAATGAGCTCCTTCGAAAATGGCTCTGCGTATACATAGGCAGATCATGACTAACAAATAGGAATTCACAAATATGATCTGCATCTCATTTGGGACCTACCACCAAGTATAGAAAATAAATATAGGAATCCTGAGGGGCCGATCCACCACCTCAAATAAGTTAAGGAGGAGAAGAGCACAGAGAATCGCTTCAGACCTCTTTTGCCCCTGACCTCACCCATAATTTTTACCCTGCCATTGACGACAACCATCATAGGACAACCTGAGGTCAAAACCCAGGGTCAAAGACAAGGATAAGGCAAAAACTGTGGGAGAAGTCCAAACCAAAACCTAAACATCGAAGAAAGTAAAAAAGGAATGCCATAAAAGAAATACTTGTTTTTTCCTTATAAATTTTTCTCCCTTAGTAGTAAAATGGTTGAAAGGAATGTAATATTAGGTATGGAAGGTTGCTACTTATAGCACAAGACCTTATTAATGTGTGGAAAGTGGAAGGTTGTGAATAGTTGCCACTTGGCTAGTCCAGTCAAATTAAAGCGGAGTGTGAAGTAATTATGCTCAGAAGTCGAAGGGCTTTTACATGTGATAGTTCAAATCTCAAAAAAAGAAGTCCCCTCAACTTCCCACCTTTATCTACAAGAAGAGAAAGACCGGGAAACAAGAAGTTAATATTTTTGTAAAATTAAACGCGGAAGATCATCCTTGAAGTTCAAAATGTAGAATCCAAGGTATGCATATAAGTCGTTTGGACTATGCACAGAGAAATTACCCCTATACCCTATTTTTCCCATCTCCGAGGCTTCAAATAGTCCATACGCTAAGCATCAATTTTAAGAAAAGTAAAAACATGCTCGCGACATTCAAGGTCAATTGGTCAACAAGATTAGCCCTAGCCCAAGACTCGGTGGACCACTTTCCCCAGCTAGAATCTTCGATGCTGACTCTCTGGTATGCCAAGGCAAATGAGCTGAATGTATTGAACTCAGTGGCCCACTAAGCAATAGCTTGCAAAAATATCAGAGGATCTACCATAGCGGATAAAATCTTCTTAAGATGAGAGCATCTCGGTAAGAGGTTCTCCATTTTTATTGCCCATCAAAGACTCTGTGGCCCAAACACTAGCTTAAGAAAGGTCATCCTTGTCATAAAGGAAAAGAATTTCTACTAAAGAATTGTGGGAAATTTGAGTTACTCAGAGGCGGAATGATCACGGTCATTAACCAGGAACCCACTAGAGCCAACATCACCATGTCCCAAATGGAAGACAAATTGCTAGAAACAAAAATAGTGAAAAAGCAAGGGGCTCTTGAATTGATGCACTATTGAATGGTCAAAATATCATGCTTATTGCGACATAACCTCTAAATGGGGCAGGAGGTTACAAATACAAAGATTAAGAAGAATATTACATAACACAACATATAAATCTAGATTAAAGTATAAATAGAAAATATGTCACCATCGAACATCTAAAATACGTTGGGCTCGGTAACCCATGGCCCACCAAAACTCTTGGAAGGGGTGACCCCTGGTCCTATATCGCATAAGGGTGTTAGATGAACCAGTAGATTGGAGAATAGCCACTGCCACTAGTGATCTAGGTCTTCTCCTATTTTTAGAAAAGGAATTAGTTGGGACTTATGCCCCCAGTAATACTGTATCCTTATCAACGGGGAGGACGGGCCAAGTTTTCCCTTGCTTCAGGTGCTCCCCATCTAAAGTGAGTGGGAGTCCCTTAAATCATAAGGTTTACCTACAACAGTTAGGTACCTTTGATACAGCTCGTACCCCTGTACAAGATATTCTGTTGAACACTAGGATTGATGATAGTAGTGGCAAGAATTGCAATATCAATAAAAGAAATCAGGACTTTTGCAGAGGAGAATGGCCAATCGGGATATCTCCTACCACCTTCACCCCTGGATTTTCCCCTAATCCTTACCTAACTCTCATCATAAGAATGAACAGGTACACTATGGGTAGTTTATCGGGATCAAAGACAAGAATAAGGCAAGGACTATAGGAAAAACAAAGGGCAAGCATGTTTGCATTGGGGAAACTTTCCATTGATTGGCTCTTCCTTTTTCTTGGTATGAGATAGCCGTGGTGAGAAAGTATGTGAAGAGGAGATCAGGAAGACACATGTTTTAAAGGTAATGAATCATTAAATAAGAAGGAAAGATGAAACTGGAATGTTTAACACATGGATGGCTATCCACACAGGATGTGACAAGATTTAGTAGCTAAAATGTCAGGAATATCCCATCATTTCTCAAAGGTGATGGTGTGGATATCAAGAAAGACTATTCAACCACTCCTACAACTAATAAATAGACAAGACAAAAAGTGAGAACATATAAAAGTGTAAAATGTCTGTTAGGCTACTACATTAGAAAGAGAAAATGAATAGAACGAGACCGTAGAGTAAAAATTACAATCTCGGGATTGCCCCATAAAAAACTGCAACAAACTCGACAACCCATCGATCAGAACCAGAGCCATTATTAGGGAATATAATAAATTCAACATCTCGACAGTATTATTTCTTTTACCTTCACTCAATTGAAACCTAGTGATGCCGGGACGGGGACACAAGGAAGTTTGTCAAGTAGAAGTGTGAAGCTTCATTTGCAACTCAAAAAAGGTAGCAACAGAATGGAGAAATGGTTCATTTAAAAGGATTGATGACTTAATAGATAGAAAGTTCTTTTGTATACTGTTTTATATTTTGATCCTAAAAAAGTATCTTACTCAAAAAATAGAGGGACTATCTATATAGGATAAAATAGTTATAGCAAGTATGGGCCATCTCGGGTCAGGTAGAATTAGAGTTCGCCCCTGATCGGATCATCCGAGGAATAATATTGAGATAGAAAAATGTTCTCTTAGTCTAGATAAAAGTGGTGCAAGACTATCAGTGATAGAGACCATACATGAAAGGATACATAGGGCACCAGTATTTCAGACCTCTTAGGTACACAGACGAATCTATGTAGGTTCGTACCTGTAATGACCGATTCCATCGTTATTATAAATATTTATGGTAAAGGTATGCTAATCTCATTTTTCATATGTGTTAGGATCAATTATTTAGTATGGAGTGTATTTGATATGTACTAAGGTCATACAATTCCCCTATCACAAAGTTAAGTTGAAAGCGTCCTTACCGATTTAGTTTTGAGCTAAGTTTAAGCTAAGGTCAACTTCAAATGAGCATTTCTCCTAAAATATAAAGAGTTAGAGGGCCCAAAACCACCAAATTAAATATCTCTGAGTTTTCTCTCTAATGCAACCAATTGTTTGTTAATTCGCTTCCTGAGTAAAATGTTATGACCGTTTTACTAAAGACTGTCCGTGTTAAAAAGCTGAGGGCACGTAGCGAGTTCAGATTTCTATAGAGACATTGTTATAGACACATGCACATAGTTATAGAAATGTAAAAGTAGTTTAAAACCTTATTTTGATGGGTTTCAGTCCCTAAACTCCAAAATTTCATTCCTAAGCCCTAGATGGGCGATTTTTTCTTGGTTTGGGTGGAAATCCTTTGTTGAGGTAAGATTTTTACTTCTTTTTAACAATGATTAATCCGTTTATCTTCTAGAATCACTAGAATGGGGAATCTATGGTGAATTTCTTATGGTTTAGAACCATAGGTTCATAAAATTACGGGGAAAACCTATGGGTAATGTATTTTCACCTAGAATTGATTTTAGTTTATGAATTAACTCTGCCGAATATGAAAATTTGGTTCTAAAACAAGAAAGTTGATAGTTGGGGACCTTAAATTCAATAAAGATAGAACCTTTAGCCTAAAAACTCCATTAATAGAGTTGGGTTGAGCTTGAAGGAACTATTTGATGGTTAATTGACCCTTGCGTAAATTTGTAGGCCGTGAATAAGGGTAAAATTAGTGGGATTAAATTCTCAAGGTTTTGTTTGAAGAGTAGTTTATTAATTACTCTTGTAATTTTTGTTTATTAGATTCTTTAGCCTTTGGAAACGTGAAGAAGAAGGAAGACCATCCATGGTATAGCTTATTTGTTGCAGCAGCTTAGCGCCCAGGGTAGGTTATGGTTTATGAGTAGTAGACCGTGGTTAGTAATCGTATCCATAATATAGATTTGACGGGAAAAATCATGCTTAGGCCTATGGGCATGGATTTTGAATGGATTAAACATGGATTTAATGTAATAAGGGCCTAAATATATGTTATTATGTTAATGTATGAATCCTTCATGGGTGTTTTGTGTTTCCATGGTGGATTGTAATGCGAATTATGCGAATATAGATAATGATAAGGAGATTATAGGAGCTTATAATCTAATGACTCATCTTTAATGAACTTGTTATTATGTGTGTTTGGAACATGGAATTTACTTGCCGGAGTATAGTTATGAGAATGGATTATGATAAGACGTGGTGACATAACTTAAGAGCATAAAGTCAAGTTAGGCTAGGGATTAGAAAGTAAAAGGCATAAAGGTGTATGACTAAAACTAGATTGTAAGTTGAATAGAGTTGAATGATTGGTTAATAGAGTAGGGTCTTGAACCTAGTAATGATTTAAATGTAAGGGTTGCTAGATAATAGTGGAACCCCCGATTTCGATATGAATAAAGTCGGATTGGATTAATGAATGAATTACTAGATTTTAGACTCCATTTGGTTGAACGTGCGCTCCTAAAATGACAACTTGAATTTAATAAATATGGCTTGATAATGCTTACTTGAATAAGCCGAGGATTGGTCTTCAGACATGCTATAATTGATGAAACCAATGATTCATATCTACTTATGATGTAGTGTGTTAAAGTATGATTGTTGTTTACATGAATTGATTAACTCGAGTTGACCAAGTATTTGGGTGCTTGTCTAGCAATGAATACTTAAGGAATGTAATTGTTAAATGATATCATAAGTGTTAATCACATAAAATAAGATTATATTACAGGCTTGTTGACTGTACAAGTAAGATTGCTTATTCTCATTGTGGTTGTGATTTTTGTGATATTGGTTATTATTGAGGGATGTACCGGTATTTGGACATCTTCACGGGATTGGTTGATATGATTCATTGGTTGGATCGAGTACCACACTGGTACAGTACATGGATAAGAACTTGTCCCCTGTAGTTCATGGCTAGTGGGCAACCATAAGACCCTTAGCATGTGTGCACAAGGTATTTATGAGTGTGACGGTTCCTTGAGTGGACCGAGTTTATGATTACTATTTTTGTTGCTATTTACATTTGTTCCATGAGTGAACCGGGTTTATGTGCTTATTTTCTAAAGATGGTTTCTCATGTAAATCTGGAATGTATATTGATTTCTATTATTGTTTATTTATAGATCCTTGAGTTGATCCGGGTTAAATTGACAAATACTTAGCATATTTGTTATTGCTATTTCCATGTTTGAATTGAGGTATGAATATTATTAGAGTCATGGATTGTTGACTTCGATATTGTTTTTGAGTTATGGTTGTACTTGATACAAGGTTATGATTATTGTGCTCATTTATTATTAAGGTTAATCTAAATAGATTGTCTTATAATAACATCTGGGATTATTAAGCAAGAAAGAGTTATGATGGATGACATTTAATGTGAAGGGTGATGTATGATCAGTAAGATTAAGTGTGAAAGGTATAAAGGGAATATCAATGGTATATATTGACTACTAGCAATGGATTAGATATAACTAAGTCAGCAGGAACAAGAATGGTATACTCCTAGGTAACACAAGTGGATGAAAGTGATGTGGATTGAATTGTATATAAGTTTTCATGCTTCCTTTCTATGATTTCTATATTTTGTTTATGTTATCTAACCCTGGTCGGCTTATGATACCTATCTACATGTTGTTTTTACTGATACTACTCTTGCTCTACCCTTTTTAGGGTATAGTCTGGTTGCAAGATCAGTTGATGTATCTCAGGTAACGTGGATAGTGATCTCCAATAGCTTCTACTCCTCTTATTCATGGTGGAAGTTGTGTCCAATCTTATCTTTCTTAATTTAGAAGCTCTTGTACCTATTTAGACTAGGTTCTTGGGTAGTTTTATTCCGTATTTATATATGTTGTAAAATCTATTATAATAAGGACTTGGATATTTTGTTAATTATTTTCAGACTTCCGCATATCTTGTTGAAAAGGTGGTAAGGGATTCTCCTATCTAAGTGGATTAGAGTAGGTGCTCTCACGATTCGGTAATTTGGGTCGTGACAGCACCAAACACGTGATATTCTACTGGCATCCCCTAACGGTTCGTCAGCAAGTGGCGCTTGGTTATTAGCCATGGTACTATAGGGTTTGAGTGGCACTCTCCTATTGGACGAAAATAGTCCTTGAACCCTTTTAAGATATTATTTACTTTTAAACTAAATAAAATTCAAATGATGTTGATGATTAACTAGAGATGAACTGATAAAGGGTAAAATTTGATGAATGTATTGATTTTTTGTTTCAAAGGATAATATTAGTATTACCCAATATTTCATGCTATATGTATAAAATAATATATCAATTGTGTATTAAATTATATCAGGATTAGCTATGTAGGACTCAAAAGACTAATCTGATGAACGCCACTTTGACGAGAAAAAGCATTAGCTCCAACAATGGCCTTATGTGACTGTAGCTTCAGCCCACTATACTTCTCTACCTGCATAGCACATATATGTATACGTATAACAATGTTATATGTATAATTTCTAACAAGTAAATAAAATATCTGATCTGTAAAAGAATTAGAAAGAGAATATACACCATGTTGCTGGTGGTGAATATATTCTTTGTGTTAATCCTTGTAAAGAGACCACCAAGTACTTGCACTCCATGACATTTTATGGCCATTACAACCTATATATTTCAGTATAGAGGAAAGTTAATTAAACAAAGCGAAATGGACAAATAAGTACAAAATAGAAATAATACTATTTTGTTTACTAAAGAAGCCTTATGAGATTACGGGTAAATGAAATTATGGAGATTCATTTTTTGTCTTTCAAATTAAAATTTCTCCCTCACCTCTCTAGAGAAGCATTTCCCTCTCTCTCACCAATGTTGTTGATGGTTACATCTACTAGTCTTATCCCTGCACAAATTCCCTGAACTGGAACACACTTGAATACTTTAACTTTAGGTTGGTATAATATATTAACAATTAGATATTAGTTCGTGGTGAATTCAGAACTTAGAATCGGTATATATATATATATATATATATATATATATGTATCTTGCTAACAGAAGAGTTGTACGAGTTCATCACAATGCCAGGGACCAGGTCCTTTTTTTTCTACAGCTATGAACAAAATGTATTGAAGATCTGTACGAGTTCACCACAGTAATGAGAACCTGGTCCCTCACTAGGTTCTATGACTAAGAACTAAACTGAATAACAAATATAAATAACTGAAAGTAAAAAAAACAAGTTGGTTTACATGGAAACCTCCTTACTCAAGGGAGTAAAATTAGGACCTATCCTAGTAGGATTTCTAAATCTCTACAAAAAACACCGAGCAACTTTTAGATTATAACCTCTTACAACCTAGAAATTAATCTTTTAATCGCTCACCCTTACAATAGCACTATTGTAAGCACTCCATACAATAACTCTATTTTAATGAGAACCAAGTCTAACTCTAGCCCACAAAACTACAATCACGGCTAACTATAGCCCACAACACTACAACGACTAACTCTAGCCCACAACACTACAATGACTAACTCTAGCCAACAACTCAAATTTATAAGATAACAGAGAAAATAAAAATACCTACACAAGTTTCTCATAAGAGGAGTAGGTTTACAATGTTAGAGCAAAAGACAAAGACTCAACAACCTAGACTTTGAGACATACTTAGCTGAGACAAACTGGTCCTTTAGTTGTTGGAGCTTTGTCTTATATATTGGACACCTTGGTGGCTTTGCATACGAAGAGAGACATTTTTTGATTATTCAAAATCTAGGTTTTTATCCCACAAAATGATGTTTTTATATGAAAGATGAAAGGAGAGAAAACCTTGAACTTTTCCTATTAGACAAGAGAAAGGGAACGCAACGGCTTTTTTGTAGTTCTGTTATAGTTGGCAGCACCTTTATAGCTGTGGACTATGGTGAGAGTTGACTCATATGGATTGGCCTAGTGCATACCTGGTTCCTCATTAGTTCCCTATCCAATAAGATCCCTTAGAGAGATAGTCCCCCCCCCCAAATGAGTATTGCCCTCTTGAATAATTATTTTATCCATACAACTTGGTCCTTTGTTTCTCATAAGATCTTGATTCCCTTGTTCTCCCTGAGATCATCTTGGTGTGTGCGGTTCCTCGACAAGTTGGTTGAATCATCAAAATAAGTCATTATATAATAACATTTATGCTTCATCAATTTTCCCTTTTTGATAATGACAATCCCATGAAGCAATTTCCCTCAACCTAGATTCCCATAGATTTCCCTCTGAATGAATGAAAGTACCATATATGTTTCCTCAATAGATTTGTCAAATCATTAAAACAAAGCATAATATTTCAATGTCTATGCTTCTTTGATTTCCCCTTTTTCTGATGGTAATGACAAATACATAAATCAGTTTCCCTTAAGGACCAAATTTCCCTAAAATAATATCTGCACACACTCGACTTCATGAACCAGTTCCAATTCCCCCTTACATATAAATTCCCCCTCACACAAAAATTCCCCCTTTTGGCATCATCAAAAAGAGTAAACAGTAACATGAGAAAAAATAAGAAGATGCAACGTTAACCCATCGCCACTAGGGCAACACTAACATGAGTTAGATTAATAAAATATGTAAGAAAGAGAACACCACTGCATCAAATGAAAGATAAGCCCATTTACGTATAGATTAACTAGTTAGCATTCTAAACAGTATAAATAAGATCATTAAAATATTCTTAGAGATACCACATCAGTACAAAATAAGAGATAAGTAGATAAAAAAGGGATAACTAGGAAAAATAAGATACAGAGGATATGGGGATGGAAAGGGTAGAAGGGTAGGCAAACATGGTTTTAAAAAGAAACTTCTAAAAACTCTCATATGCAGTAGACTGATCTTTTAGTGTTTTCTATGTCAGTTCATCTATCTATTTCCTCAATGCCACAACCTCAGCATTAAGTTAAGCATTTTCTCACTGAAACTCTGTTGTGGCACCCGGTCCTTCATATGTTCCCTGTGAATCCTGTTGTAGTTGTGCCCTTAAAAGATCATTCTCAGATTCCCTCTAAGCCAATAACAATTCAGCTTATTTATAACTCTTAGGTTATGGGCCACACATTCTTAATCCTCTAAGGTGGTGATTATGAACATTTGTTTTCTGATCCCTAAAGTGCTTCATAAAGTACCCTTTATTTACATAAATTTATTTGTTGTTCCTCATAAGTGTCATCTATTGAAGGAAGTTTTGATGGAGTATCAGGTCTATTAACAATGCTCAGACCTCTTTTTCTTTTAGATGAGAGTTCATCACCTTTTTTCATTGAATTCAAATCATCCTTACTAGGTTCCACTGTATATTTTACATGTTCATACTTGACTAGCTTCTTGAATTGGTGTTTTTATCTCTGATATTCATTTTCCACAGTGATAAACTTATTCAAAATTGGAGAGGTGTCCTCCTTATAACCTCCACTACTTTAGAATACATAACCTCATTCTCAATAATAGATTGACGAAATAGCCTCCATCTCTTTACTGTTTTGTCATGATTTTCCCTCAGCACGATGTTTATATGTTATTTTGATTTTATTCTGGTAACTGGTCCTTTATGAGTTCTCTTTACTAACGATCAATTTCATTATTATAGTGTTGGTTAGGGTGCAAGTGCTCGGGTAAAGTTTTCCCTAGAATGAGAGTGGTTAAAATCTCAGGCTAGGGTGGTTTCTAAATCAACTGAGTGTTGTATGGTGTAGAGATCATGTGTATTTTGGGGAGTAAATTTTGATGGTGTTGTGATTATATAGTGATAAATAGGAGATATAGTGACTTGTAAAAACTTTTGGAATGAGAAACGAGTTAGTACAACCCCGATTATGACATTTGTCGTGAAGGGTTAAAGATGTGTTATCAACAAACAAAGTGTGTTCTGAAATGGGGGATTTCAAAAACATCCCCCAAGTTACTATTTAAAAGCAGTCGTAGAAGGCCTAGTGTCACTATAGCAGCAAGCTGACCGCTGTAGTAGTTGATGAGTGGAGTAACAGACTGCCATAGCAGGCCACTGGCCACTATAGTGGGACCACCATACTAGGCAGAGTAACGCTATAGCAGTCATCATGTAGGGTACAACTATAGTGGTTATCGGGCAAAGTTTAATGCATATTTATGAGTTTTGACGTTATTTTCTCCTAAATATCAAAAAATTTGATCTAAGGCTTGAGAGAGGTAATTTTTGTCTAGTTTGGAGATTTTTACTTTTGAGGTAAGTTTATTTTACCAATCTAATAAATATTAATCTATTTACTCTATAGAATCACTACAACAAAGAGTTAGGGTGAATTTCTTGGGCTTAAGCCCTAAATTGATGAACTGATGAAAAAACCTTATGGGTATTCTTAAATTCAATGGATAATTGTACTAGGTTGTTAGATTACATTTTCTAACATACAATTCCTCCCCTTTTGCGTGGATTATGGGGGATTAGAATGAATTAATGAGTAAAAAACCCTTATATCATGTTTTAAGCTACTAAAAGGTGTAAAATCAGTTCATTTTTTTTTTCCAAAAAGTGGGGTTTGATCCTTAAGCTTTGGAATGGAAGAGTAAGTAGTTAATTACTCTTAATTGTCTACTTAATTACTCTTAATTGTTTGCTTTTAGACTTTTAGCAATTCAAGGTGTTGAGGAAAGGTAAGGCTCATGTGGACTAGCTTGCTTGGGGTTCATCCATTTGAGGTAGGTTATGGTTTAATTAGAGTTTAGACTCAACTTGATTGTATGTATACTCCTAAATTGGATGCTGGTTGATTTTGTATTCGGACATGCTTTTATTTGGTGATAGTTGATTGTTGATACTTAAATGGCTTGAATTATGATTATAATGTGTGCTTATAAACTTAGTACACCCTAAAGAAAACTGAAAGATTGTTTAATTCATAAAATACATATAATATGGTTGTTGAGGATCAGGTGCCATGCCGGTATAGATATGATTATTGATATTATCATTGATAGATTAGGTACCACGAGGTGATATGGTACATGGACTAAGGGTTTCCCCTGCAGGTCATAACCGATGGACAAAAAATAAGCCTCATAGTGTTTTTGTACAGAATTGTGAGATTGAGATGGGTAAAGTTCATACTTATACTATGATTGCTTATGTTTTTGTTAGTTAGGACGTGGTTGATACTCCTGTTGTTATGTGGTTGTTGTGGCATGGTTGTCCATTGTTGATGTACTTATTGATTTTATTGGATTGCATGCTATGTATTGAAGCATGTTTACTGGTATCTGATTTATGTTGTGTGACTATTATTGAGTTGAGTTGACCTATGATACCTACCAGTACATAGTGGCTTATACAGATACTACCTTGTACTCTTCTTTTGTTGAGTGCAAACTGTGTTCCAAAGATTGAGAGGAGACCGCAAATTAGAGTGTGACCAACAATTTCTGACCCAAGGGTGAGCACTCATCTACAGGCTGTCATAGATCATCTCGTTAGATCATGTCCTTTTGTTCAGATACATATATTCTGTTATTTTCATTATTTTTTGGACATTATCCTTAGATATTGTTTTTGGGTTAGAAGTTCTTGTACGATGACTTTCAGGTTCTTGGAGAATTGTAAATGGTAGTTTGATATTTCCGCACTTATGACATTTATTTGGTTTTTTATGACATTTATTTGGTTTTTGAGATATTCTTATTTGTTTATTTGATTAGCCAATTTTCTTTATTAAAATTGGCTTAGCATTTAATTAGGGTTGGGTTAGATGATTCTCCCACCGGAAGGTTAACATGGGTACCAATCACAAACATTTGGGTCGTGACAAAGTTGGTATCTAAGCCCTTGGTTCATTGATCTCATCATACAAGAACTTGTCAATTAGAGTCTTGCAGAACAATATAGAGACTTTTGTACTTTTCTTTGAGAGGCTACATGGCACTAGGAAAAATTCAATTTCTTCTTGTTTTCGCGATATTACTTGATTCCAATTGGTATCTGGTGATGTAAATTGGTATCTGACTTCTTTCATCTTTTTTCTTAAAGATGGTGAGAACATGAGCTAATGGCACTAGAGCATGGGTTCCTAAACCAACTGTTTGATTTGTTGTTTGCGGTAGAGGTCAGGTGAGGGAAGGACGGAGAAGAAAAAGGAGAGTTGCGCCTGCCAGGGGCAGAGCTTTGGAAGCTATTGTCCTGTTTATGGAAAGGTCAGAGTTCCCATCCCCACATGAGAATGTACCAGAGGTTATTGAGAAAGAGAAGGTACTAGTTCAGGTTGATGTAGCACCAGTTCAGGGCGGTGCAACCCCAATCCAGATGACTTCGGACATAATCCAACGAGTTTGAGCTTTTTGAGTGGGTTAGTAGGGAATGACGCTATGCCCACAGTTCCTTCTTTTCAGCACCTAAAAGTGTAGCATGCTGTTGTTGTGGCTCCCAGGATAGACGAGGCATCTGAAGCAGGTGCTTTTCCTCCATAGGTAGTGTAATACCCCGTACATTTCCGAACCTAGTGGATTACCGTAACATTCATGGAATTATTTAAACGTGGGAGTTTTGAGGAATTATACATCAAATGTGATGGATCAAAATAAGCTTGAGCCATTGGGCTCAATTAAGGCCCAAAAAGACACAAAAGACATGGCCCAAATGAAGGGGAAATGATCCATTCTTCTTTTGACCAAATCAACACATTAATTATTGACCAAAAGATGGATAAAGATGACCATTAAGTTTCTATAAAAGGCACCAAAAATCTGATATTTATTCATTTGATTACACATGCCAAAATCTAGAAATTTCCACAACATTCTCTCAACTCAAACCCTAAGCTATCTTCTTCTTGGGACAAGATCACTCCTTGGAAAGCTTTGGTAAGTGTTTAATCTCATGGTTTAATATATTATATTCATGTAATATGGTTTAGATCATGTTGGTTATGTTGGTGAAGTGTGAGAGGTTCACTATATGTGAAACAATTTATGTTTGCTTAATCGGTGAAGGTTTTTGCCTTGTAAACTTGAAAATGGACTTGTGGTCTTGAAGGAAGGTTCAATATTGAAATGTGAGATGTGATTATATCCTTAACTTATTTTATTCTCGTACATAATGTTTGGAATTGTTATTGCAAATTGTGCATGGATTTGGTGGTGTATTGAAGAAAAAGTATGGTTTTGGTGATGTTCATGTGTGTTTTGAAACCATGGCTGATTGTTGGCATCCAAGATGATCTAAAATATGTCAATATAAGTTTATTTATGATCATGGACCATTCATGGCATAAAAGGACCCAAAAGAGACCTTTTTTGGCCAAAAAGGGCACCCGCCTCGCAGGTGCCTCTGGCTATTGCCAAAGGTCACCTGCGGATGCAGGTCAGCCACCTGCGAGCGCAGGTGGCTTTACAGGTCGGCCCAGAACCCCATTTCGGTTGTTTTTGCATCTCTTTGACCCCCTCCCCCCAAAACCCCTATACCCTTAATGGATGCAATTATCAACTTATGGTACCTTTTAAATGACTATAAAGGAGTATCCCAGAGGTATTTTGAATGGTATAAAATATGGATTGTTGTTAAAGTGTTATTGTGAAAGCTATCGAGTGACTTGACGGAGAAAAGGTAACGTAGTGTTAATGAGGAAGTGTAAAGGGTAAACTTGGTGTGAAATGTTATTGGTTTATGATGTCTTGGTCAATGTGTGAAATATGATGATGTTGTTGTCATGGTAATGCAGTGGATTGTATTGTAAAAGATGAAATGATGCTATATAGCAGTCACGTAACTCATTGTCTTCTTATGCACTTGTAAGGTAACTAGTTGTTAACGTGAGCTCCGTTATGAACTTGTGTTGTAGAGTGACACGTAAGGAAGGAACTGGGTTGTTGTATTAACATCTAGGATGGTATATTCATATTGAGATCACAAGGTATGTAAGGTTACTCTTTCTGTATCCTTCTGCAGCATATTGACATTGTACTTATTCCATTCCGAAATGACCAAAGGTATCTCATTTCAGGTTGTTATCTATTGTTAAGTCACATATTCCTCATTCATGAGTCATTGTTGTTCTTGTGCTACATAATTATGGACATGGTTCCAAAGTCCCAATAATGTTATGTTCCAAAGCTTCCAACAATGTTATGACTATAAAAGTATCAATCTCTCACAAACAAAAGTATCAATCTCTCATAAGTGAATGAATCAATCTCTCCTAAGTAAGACATGAAGAAAAGTGTAGGTAATCTATTATAACCCACCTATAGAGTGGATGTATGTTCTATTGTAACCCACCTATAGAGTGGATGTATGTTCTATTATAACCCACCTATAGAGTGGATGTATGTTCTATTATAACCCACCTATAGAGTGGATGTATGTTCTATTATAACCCACCTATAGAGTGGATGTATGTTATCTATTATAACCTACCTATAAGGTGGATGTATGTTATATATTATAACCCACCTATAAGGTCGATGTATGTTATATTAAAAACCCCGATAGAGACTAATAATAATAATGAGGAGCGTAAAAGCAACAAAAAAACTCTCTTGGAGGCAAGTCTCTTGAGTAAAGGTATTTCTCTTGAATGAAGGTAATTATGAAAGATATTATATAAAAGATAAAGAGATGAGTGACTGATCGGAAATGAAAATAACAGAAGCAAGGTACATATTTCCACACATATAAAACGATGGTTTATCCACATTGACTATTCTCTCATATTTTATTCCATTGACATTCTTCTGTATGATGTAGTTTCTTATAGCCTTACATAATCAGTACATTCTTCGTACTGACCCCCCTTGGGGGATTACTTTAAATGCTGCAGGCGCAGGTGCCAGTAGACCTCCACAGTAGGTTGCCGGTTATTTGTAGATCATTGGTGAGCTCTAGTTGGTTCGGGGCTTTTCGAGTCACATTTGTACATTTGTAAATGTTGTATAAAGCGGGGATTTGTCCCGACTTTAAGTTGGTCTTGTAGATGCATCTGTTAGAGGCTTTTGTAGACATATGTGGGAAACTGAATGCAAGAGATGTATGTTCATTTTGACTTACTGTCCCTAACGGCCAAGTTTTGTATATATATATAGCATATGTTTTCATGACTTCCGCATAGTTGTATGAGCCATAATGAGGTTCATATGAAGAAATACATATGAATGGATATGAGCAAAGATTGGTTCTCTCGAGCCTTATAGGCTTCAGGTGCCAGTCCGCCTCAATGGATTTGGGGCGTGACAAAAGTGGTATCAGAGCAGGTCGTTCTAAGGGTGTCTACAAAGCCGTGTCTTAGTAGAGTCTTGCTTATGGATGTGTTGCGAGCCACAATTATAAGTAGGAGGCTACGGGACATTTAGGGGTTGTTTCTTTTCTTCATTCCTAGATTATGCAATAGAGCCAATGTGGTAAGTGGAATGATATCTGACCATTATAATTGGTTTTCTTTGATATAGTAACATGCCGATGACCAGACAAGATAGGGGCAAAGATAAGCAGGTAGATATGCCTGCCGGAAAAGGAACAAGTAAATCACCACCTGACCAAGCTAGTCAGGGCGGGGATGAAACTGAGTTTGCAACGCAGGCTTCCCTTACTTTTCCAGCTCCAGAAGAGCTGGGAGAGAAAGAAGAACCTGCCAAAACACCTGTTAATGATACTGTGCGGGATCTAAGCAATACGGTGCAAATGTTGACTCGTATAGTTGTTGCATGGACTCAAGGAAAAATTGGTCCAATGGTAAGTAATGATGATACAGATAGGGCAGCTAGTCAAAGGACACAGGATTTTCTTAAATTGGATCCTCCCACCTTTACTGGAACAGATTTGAATGAAGATCCATAGGACTTCGTGGACCAAATTCAAAGGGCCCTAGAGTTTATTCACGTAAATGGTATAGAAACAGTGGAGCTTGCAGCATATAGACTAAAAGGAGAGGCTATATTATGGTACGAAGATTGGAAACGATCTAGGGGTATAGGTGCACTTAAACCTAGTTGGGAGGAATTTAGAACTGCACTTCTTGATCACTATCTTCCCTATGAGATCGGAGAGGCTCGTACGGATTAGTTTTTAAGTCTTCATCAAGGGAACATGAGCATCAGGGAGTACAGTCTCCGGTTTGATTCCTTGGCTAGGTATGCTCCAAATGTAGTAGCCACTATGGTCGACAGAGTCCATCGGTATGTGAGCAGATTGGAGCCATATTTGGTAAGGGACTGTACTATTGGTGCATTAAATAGAGACATGGATATAGCAAGAATACAAGCTTTTGCGCAGAAAATGGAGGGTCAGAGGCAACGGAGAATGACACAAGAATTCGAAGAAGGGCCGTCAAAGAGGGCTAGACCGACGGGACAGTTTATGGCGTCCCAAGGAGAATTTAGACCTCGAGTTCTTTTTAGACCGCCTAGACCATCATGTTCGAACCCTACAGCAGGTACTCCACCTCAATTTTGAGGATCTAGAGGCGGTCATGCTGGGCAAAGCAGTGTGGTTCGAGGTTCACAAACAACAAGATTTTCTCGTCAGCTATGCTAGCGCTGCGGGAAGTTTCATCCAGGTGAATGCTGGTTTGACACGACTATTTGTTTTTGGTGTCGTAGGCCAGGACACATGATGAGAGAGTGTCCACAAAAGAGCACAGGTACAGGATTCGTATTTTTACATAAGGTTTATGCATTGAGTGACCTGTATTTGACATTATCGTATGTTATTCCATTGATTGCGGGAAAGAAAAAGGGGGGTGAAAGAACCAGATTCATTAGTTAAGCCAATTGACGTATTTACACTATTTAGTGAATCTAGTGAAGCGAAGAGAATAAATTATAATTGTATAGTAATTATTTATGGTGAAATGAAAGGATAATGTTAGAGCAATGAGAGGTAAGTTTATTTCCTATCTTAAGGCAAGGAAAATGATCTTTAAGAGGTACATATGTCACTTAGTAAGAGTGAAAGATATTAGTGTGGAACCACCAACTCTTTACTTGGTTCCAAGGGTAAATAAATTTCCTCGATGTATGAGTTGGTATTGATGTGATGCCAGGTACCCGGCCTACTTTTAGTCAGTAACTGAGTAAGGTGAAAGTTACGAATAAATATCCCCTCCTCGGAATTTATGAGTTAATTGACTGGTTATGGGGCACTAATCATCCGGTAGGGATTTCGGTAAGGATTAAAGAAAACAAATATACCCAAGATAGTCATCTGAGCGCGGTGTGGTGATGATATTCAAAATCACAAGAGAACCATGCTAATAGGTGTGATAGAGCGGTGAAACCTTGGCTAAGGCCTACGATGCTTACGGAGATTCATCATTTTCTTGGGTTGATCGGCTAGTACAGGACGTTTGTCGGAGAGTTTATCTTCCATTTCAATACCCTTACACAGTTAACACAAAACAACCACGTTTCAAGGGAAGGATGCATGTGAGAAGAGTTTCCAAGAACTAAAAGATAAATTAACTGTATTAGTACTTCCCGAAGGCATAGAAGGGTATGCAATATATTGTGCTGCTTCAGGGGTCGGCTTAGGATATGTAGTGATGTAATACGATAATGTAATAACTTATGCTTCAAGACAATTATGTCCATATAAATACAGAATTAGCCAACATATGATCTTGAATTAGCAGTCGTGATATTTGCTTTAAAAGTATGGCGCCGCTAATGGTGTGGGGTTCACATTGAGATATATACTGATCACGACAGTTACAATATAGCTTTAAGCAGAGGGACCTATTTTTGATACATCGAAGGTGGGTGAGACTACCAAGAGCTTAGAATATTGATATCATATACCATCTGAGAAAAGTAAATGTGGTAGTCGATGTGTTAAGTCGCAAAGTTTGGGGAAGCATTGATGATCAACTTACGAAAAGGCAAGGTATTAGTAATGATTTACGTCAATTAGACAGCATGGGTGTTCGTCTTCTTGAAATTTAAGATGAGAGGATTATAGTATAAAATACAGCAGTATCTTCATTTGTAGCTACGGTTAAGAAAAAGTAATATGCAAATTCTATGTTATTTCAGTTGGAAAAAAATGTACAGTAAAGTTCGACAAAGATGTTTGAGCTTACATAAGGGGGGAGTACTTCAATGCCAAGGTAGATTTTATGTATAGGATATATATGAGCTAAGGAAATGCATTATACAAAAGCACATCATTCACGGTATTCTATTTATTAGGGAGCTACCAAAAATGTACCATGACTTGGAAGGAATGTATAAGGTTTATTTGAAAGAAACATTACACAATTTGTATCTCAAAGTCCAACTTGCCAACCAGTAAAAGTAAAACATCTGAATGTATCAATCCTCCAGTGGAAATGGGACGCGATTAACATGGATTTTACCAAGTCTGCACAGTGTCTACCACTCAAGACCACTTATATAGCTAGAGATTAGGCCAGGTTGTATGTTAAGGAGATAGTGCGATTACATGTGATTCCACTCTCTATTAGATCAATTTACTACACACTTTTGGAAACCTTTTTTTTTGAAAAGTTTGGGAATCCAAGTGAAATTAAGTACGGCTTTTCATCCCCCGATGGATAGACAGGCAGAACGTACTATATAAATATTTGAAGATACGTTATGAGTTGTACATTGTATTTCAAAGGTAGTTGGGATGAACATCGATCGCTTGTTGAAATTGCCTACAATACTAGCTATCATTCAAGTAACAAAATGACACCTTCTAAAGCTTTGTACGGAAGGAAAGAAGGTTGGCCCTATATAACATACTATATGAGAATACCCAAAGATTTGGGTAAGTGCATATAAATTATCACTACCCCAAGGAACTCTCCACAGTTCATCCAATAATATATGTTTCAATGATTCGAAAGTGCATAGGAGATTCATTGCTCCCATTGAATATATATAAGTTACAGAAGACTTCACTTATGAAGGGATACCTATTGTTGTTCCGGATCGACAAATGAAGAGGTTAAGAAATAAAGAAGTAGTGTCCGTAAAGGTAAGTTAGAGGAAGCAATAAGTAGAAGAGATTACATGGGAAGCCGAAAAATAAGAATGAAAGCAAAGTACCCATAGTTGTTTCAAATCGAAGAATGTATTTAGACTTACATTTGTTGGGTTAAGTACTGTCATTAACATTCGAGGACGAATGTTTCTAAGGGGGGAAGGATGTAACACCCCATACATTTACGAACCTAGTGGATTACCGTAACATTCATGGAATTATTTAAACATGGGAGTTTTGAGGAATTATACATCAAATGTGATGGGTCAAATTAATCTTGAGCCAATGGGCTCAATTAAGGCCCAAAAAGACATAAAAGACATGGCCCAAATGAAGGGGAAATGATCCATTCTTATTTTGACCAAATCAACACATTAATTATTGACCAAAAGATGGATAAAGATGACCATTAAGGGTCTATAAAAGTCACCAAAAATCTGATATTTATTCATTTGATTACACATGCCAAAATCTAGAAATTTCCACAACATTCTCTCAACTCAAACCCTAAGCTATCTTCTTCTTGGGACAAGATCACTCCTTGGAAAGCTTTGGTAAGTGTTTACTCTCATGGTTTAATATATTATATGCATTTAATATGGTGTAGATCATGTTGGTTATGTTGGTGAAGCGTGAGAGGTTCACTATATGTGAAACAATTTATGTTTGCTTAATCGGTGAAGGTTTTTGCCTTGTAAACTTGAAAATGGGCTTGTGGTCTTGAAGGAAGTGAATTTGACGGGTTCAATATTGAAATATGAGATGTGATTATAGCCTGAACTTGTTTTATTCTTGTACATAATGTTTGGAATTGTTATTGCAAAATTGTGCATGGATTTGGTGGTGTATTGAAGGAAAAGTGTGATTTTGGTAATGTTCATGTGTGTTGTGAAACCATGGATGATTGTTGGCATCCAAGATGATCTAAAATATGTCAAGAGAAGTTTAGTTATGATCATGGACCATTCATGGCATAAAAGGACCCAAAAGAGACCCTTTTTGGCCGAAATGGGCACCCGTCCTCGCAGACGAAGCACCTGCGGGAGCAGGTGACTTCGCAGGTGCCTCTGGATACTTCCAAAGGTCACCTGCAAACACAGCAGGTCAGTCCAAAACCCCGTTTCGATTGTTTTTGCATCTCCTTGACCCCCCAAAACCCCTATAACCTTAATGGATTCAATTATCAACTTATGGTACCTTTTAAATGACTATAAAGGAGTATCCCAGAGGTATTTTGAATGGTATAAAATATGGATTGTCGTTAAAGTGTTATTGTGAAATCTATCGAGTGACTTGACGGAGAAAAGGTAACGTAGTGTTAATGAGGAAGTGTAAAGGGTAAACTTGGTATGAAATGTTATTGGTTTATGATTTCTTGGTCACTGTGTGAAATGTGATGATGTTGTTGTCATGTTAATGCAGTGGATTGTATTGTAAAAGATGAAATGACGCTATATAGCAGTCACGTAACTCATTGTCATCTTATGCACTTGTAAGGTAACTAGTTGTTAACGTGAGCTCCGTTATGAACTTGTGTTGTAGAGTGACACGTAAGGAAGGAACTGGGTTGTTGTATTAACATATAGGACGGTATATTCATATTGAGATCACAAGGTATGTAAGGTTACTCTTTCTTTATCCTTCTGCAGCATATTGACATTGTACTTATTCCATTCCGAAATGACTAAAGGTATCTCATTTCAGGTTGTTATCTATTGTTAAGTCACATATTCCTCATTCATTAGTCATTGTTTTTCTTGTGCTACATAATTATGGACATGGTTCCAAAGTACCAATCATGTTATGTTCCAAAGCTTCCAACAATGTTATGACTATAATAGTATCAATCTCTCACAAACAAAAGTATCAATCTCTCATAAGTGAATGAATCACTCTCTCCCAAGTAAGACATGAAGAAAAGTGTAGGTAATTTATTATAACCCACCTAAAGAGTGGATGTATGTTCTATTATAACCCACCTATAGAGTGGATGTATGTTCTATTATAACCCACCTATAGAGTGGATGTATGTTCTATTATAACCCACCTATAGAGTGGATGTATGTTATCTATTATAATCCACCTATACGGTGGATGTATGTTATATATTATAACCCACCTATAAGGTGGATGTATGTTATATTAAAAACCCCGATAGAGACTAATAATAATAATGAGGAGCGTAAAAGCAACAAAAAAACTCTCTTGGAGGCAAGTCTCTTGAGTGAAGGCAATTGTCTTGAATGAAAGTAATTATGAAAGATATTATATAAAAGATAAGGAGATGAGTGAATGATCGAAAATGACAATAACAAAAGCAAGGTACATATTTCCATACATATAAAATGATGGTTTATCCACATTGACTATTCTCTCATATTTTATTCCATTGACATTCTTATGTATGATGTAGTTTATTATAGCCTTACATACTTTAAATGCTGCAGGTGCAGGTGCCAGTAGACCTCCACAATAGGTTGCCGGTTATTTGCAGATCATTGGTGAGCTCCAGTTGGTTCGGGGCTTTCCGAGTCACAGTTGTACATTTGTAAATGTTGTATAAAGCGGGGACTTGTCCCGACTTTAAGTTGGTCTTGTAGATGCATCTGTTAGAGGCTTTTGTAGACATATGTGGGAAACTGAATGCAAGAGATGTATGTCCGTTTTGACTTAATGGCCCTAACGGCCAAGTTTCGTATATATATATAGCGTATGTTTCCATGACTTATGTATAGTTGTATGAGGCATAATGAGGTTCATATGAAGACATACATATGAATGGATATGAGCAAAGATTGGTTCTCTCGAACCTTATCGGCTTCGGGTGTCAGTCCGCCTCAATGGGATTTGGGGTGTGACAGGTAGTGGGCCCGATAATGATCTGGGATGAGCATGAGTTATTCTACAAGTTTTTAAAAATTAAGCTTCTAGTGTTTCATGGCCTTGAATCTGAGGATTCTTATGAATTTATAATTGATTGCCATAAGAGACTCTATAAGATGGGGGTAGTGGAGAGATATGGGGTTGGGTTATGACTTTATAGTTTCAAGGGGATTTAAAAATATGGTGGAGGGCCTACATAGAATGCAGGGTAGCATGTTTTCCTCTTTTGTCCTGGACTTAGTTCTATTCCGTGTTTTTAGAGAAGTATGTGCCTCATACCTTAAGGGACAAAAAGAAATATAGGTTCACCAATCTCGAGCAAGGTAGTATGTCAGCGGCGGCCTATGAGGCCAAATTTTATACTTTGTCTAGGTATTCTTCACAGGTGTTGAGTACAAAGGAGGAGCAGATCTTCCGCTTTATAAAAGGGTTAAATTTTGGTCTTCAAATTTTTGCGCTCCCGATGACATCTTTAAGAAAGTCTTTCCAGGATATGGTTGATTTCATGAAAAAGGTAGAGCGTGAGAGGAAACATAGTTATAGTAGCTCTTGCTCTTGACAGAGACAAAGTCCCGTAAGGGAGGCAATTATAGTGGCTTTTAATCTCAAGGATAAGGTTCGCAGGAATACCCTGCCCCCATATAGTATGTGATGCAAGTATCTACTAGGGGTTTATCTGGGGCTAGTCAGTAGTTCATAGCGGGACAATCTACTATGGAATCCATCCATCTAGTGAGGATACTGATAGAGCAATATTAGGAAAAAAGTGGGACCTACATATGGTGGCCATTGACATTGAGAAGAGCTACGAAAAAGTTTTGAGAGAAGTCCTTTGGAGATACATGAAGGCTATAGGTGTACCAATGGCCTACATTAGGCGATAAAGATCATGTACGATGGAACTAATACAGGGGTTAGGATGGTAGGAGGAGACTTGGAGCATTTCCCTATGGAAATAGGGTTGCACCAGGGATCAACTCTTAGTCCTTTCCTCTTTATCATGGTGATGGATGTATTGACATGGGGCATCCAAGATGAAATGCCTTGGTGTATGTTATTTTTAGATGACATACTATATATTAATCAGACGCGTAGTGACGTGAATGATAGGTTGGAGGTGTGGGGACAAACTCTGGAAGCTAAAGGGTTTAAGTTGAGTAAGACCAAAATAGAGTATCTGGAGTGCAAAATCACTGAGTGTTTGCATGAGGAAGACATGGAAGTGTGTATGGACACATAAGCTCTCCCCAAGAGTGATTGTTTCAAATATCTTAGCTCTATTATCTAGGGTAGTGGGTTCATAGATAGTGATGCCACTCATTATATTGGTGCAGCATAGATGAAGTGGTGGCTTGCCTTTGGAGTCTTGTGTGATAAAAAAAATACTACTAAAACTTAAAAGTAAGTTTTATAGAGTGGTGGTTAGACTAACATTGCTATATGGGATAAAGTGTTGGCCAGTGGAAAACTCCCATGTTGAAAAGATACATGTTATGAAGATGAGGATATTAATATGGATGTGTGTACATACTAGGTATGATAGAATAAGGAATAAGGTTATTTAGGATAAGGTAGGAGTGGCCTCCGTGGTGGATAAAATGAGGGAAGCAAGATTAATATGGTTTGAACATATGATGAGGCGATGTTCAGATGCCCCGGTAAGGAGGCACGAGAGGTTGGATAAAGTAGGCACTAGAAGGGGCAAAGGTAGGTCAAAAAAATATTGTGGTAAGGTGATTAGATAGGACATAATACATATTCAGGTTACCGAGGACATGACCTTAGATAAGGAGATGTGGAGGATGTGTATTAGAGTAGAAGGTTAGTCGGGTAGGAGTGTTATCGTGCACTGTAGTATGGTAGATTAGGGTTTAGCTGTAGATATCTATCATTGTTGTTGTTTATTATGTTTTTATTATCATACTATTTTGTGGCTAATTATTATTTTTCTATGGCTGATTAGTTGTCATCTTTTCATCATTGTTTTCCTCTTCTTTGTACCTAGATTTACTATACTTGAGTTGAGGGTCTTTCAAAAATAGCCTCTCTACCTCCCCAAGATGGTAGTAAGGTCTGTGTACACTTTACCCTCCCCAGACCTCACTTGTGGGATATTACTGGGTATGTTGTTATTATCATCAGCTCAGCGACCTACGCTAGATCGTACGTGTTATGGGTGCGGTAGGGTTTGTCATATTTGGATTTTTTGTCTGAATTATAGGCAGTCTAGTTAGCCAGGACAACATCAGGTTTCTCGAGCCTTGGTTCTAGCAGGTAGAGGAAGTAATGGTAGAGGTCATCCACAGGGTAGGTGTGGTGGCTACCAGGCGGATAGAGGTGGTAACCAGGACAACCTAGGTGGTGGGCATATAGATTAAAGTGTTTATCATCCTGGCAAGGGCAGTGCTCAGATAGGTGATAGAGCCTACTGTTATGCATTTTTTGGCAGGCCTGAGACGGAGGCATCCAACACATTTATCACACGTGTTATTCTTATTTTTGATAGGATGACCACTATTTTTTTATCCAGGTTCCATATTCTCATATGTTTCTATTAAATTTATTATGGGTTTGAAAATGGTTTGTGATATGCTTGATACTCCTGGGCATGTGTCTACCCGGTTGGTGATTTGATAGTTGTTGATCAAATATATTGTGCTTGTTTTGAAATCTTCATGGGGTACCAAACCTAGACGGATTTAATGATCTTAGAAATGGTGGATTTCGACATCATTTTGGAGATGAGTTGGTTATCTCCGTACTATGTAATTATTGATTGTCATGTCAAGAAGATAATTATGGCTATTCTAGGGATGGATAGGTTATAGTGGAAGGGTGACTACAATCCTGCTCCAGTAAGGCTACTTTCTTTTATTCGTGCCAAGAAGTTGGTTGGAAAGAGGTGTCGGGTGTTCTTAGCCCATCTTTGGGACACTAGTGATGAGGTCCCTCATATTGAGTCAGTTTTACGGGTGAGTGAATTCCTAGAGGTCCTTTCTAATGATTTGTCTGGTATGCCACCAGATCATGGAGTTGATTTATGTATATATTTAGAGCCTGAAACACATCTCATATCCATTCCCCCTACAGGATTGCACCAGTTGAGAGATTTAAAGGCTAGTTACAGGAATCGCTAGATAAGGGATTCATCCACCCTAGTGTTTCTCTGTGGGTGCCTCAGTCTTGTTCGTTAAAAAGAAAGATGGTAGTCTATGTATGTGCATAAACTACCGACAGTCGAATAAAGTTATGATTCATAACAAGTATCCCTTACCCCATACAAATGACTTGTTTGACTAGTTATAGGGTGTTTTTATGTTTTCCAAGATTGATCTACAGTCTTAGTATCATCATTTAAAGATCCGGGCCAAGGACATTCCTAAGAAAGTGTTTCGGATCCATTTTTGCCACTATGAGTTTTTAGTGATGTCTTTCAGGCTAACTAACGCCTTGGTTGATTTCATGGGCTTGATAAATGAGGTATTTAAGCCATTCCTGGATTCCTTCGTAATTGTTTTTATTGATGATATTATTGTGTATTCTAAGAGTAGGAAGGAACATAAAGATCATTTGCATGTTGTGCTGGGGTTTCTTAAGGAGAAGCTGTTGAATGTTACATATTCTAAGTGTGAATTCTAGTTGTCTTTGGTATCCGTTTTGGGGTATGTGGTTTCTAAAGAAGGGGTTATGATAGACACACAGAAGATTAAAATGGTTAAGAATTGGACTAGGCCTACCTACGTGACTGAGGTTTATAGTTTTGTAGGGTTGGCTAGTTATTACCATAGGTTTATGAAAGAATTTGCTTCTATTGCATCAAATTTGACTCGTCTGACTCAGAAAGATATACCCTTTATGTGGTCTGATGAATATGAGAAAAGCTTTCAAAAGCTCAAGACCTTGTTGACCACTGCTCCTATTTTTTCCTTGCAATTGAAGGGTAAGGATTTCATTGTATATTGTGATTCCTTACATTCTGGTTTAGGTGATGTTTTGATGCAGGAACAAAATGTGATTGTTTATACTTCACGACAATTGAAGGTGCATGAGAAGAATTATCCTACTCATGATCTAGAGTTGGCATCTGTGATATTTGCCCTTAGGATCTTGAGCCATTATTTATATGGGGTGCGATGTGAAATGTTCAATGACCACTGTAGCTTGCAGTATATCTTCACTCAGATGGATTTAAACTTGCGACAATACAAGTGGATGCAACTACTTAAGGATTATGATGTGATTATTCTCTATCACCTGGGTAAGGCTAACGTGGTATCCGATGCATTGAGTAGAAAGATAGAAAGCATGGATAGTTTGGATTGCTTGGATGTTTCTAAACATCCATTCGCTAGGGTAGTTCAGTCCTTAGCTAACAGTTCATGCGACTTGATGTGTCGGATAAAAATGGTTTTCTAGCTAGTGTAGAGGCGAGGTCTTGATTTCTTGATCAAATCAAAACTAGACAATTTGAGGATGTAAAGTTGAGTAAAATTTGTGACAAAGTGAGGGCAAGGAGGCCATTCTTGATGATGAGGGCATGTTGAGGATTAAGGGGCAAGTTTATATGCCCCATGTTGATGATTTATTTCTAACCTTCTTGTTAAGGCTCATAATTCGAGATATTCTATACATCTGGTGTGATCAAGATGTACCATGATTTGAGGCAGCACTATTGGTAGCGCTGAATGAAGTGTGATATAGTTAATTTTGTGGCTAAGTATCAAAATTTCCAATAGGTAAAGTATGAACATCAAAAGTGTGGTGGTAGTTGTCAGAAGATGTCCACTCCTGAATGGAAGTGGGAGAGGATAGACGTGGATTTCATTATTGGTCTCCCCAAGACTTTATGGAAATATGATTCTATTTGGGTTGTGGTAGATAGACTGACTAAGTCTGCATACTTCATTCCGATGCAAGTAACTTATAATGCAGCCAAGTTGGCTAAAATCTATCTAAAAGAGATTGCCAGGCCACATGGGGTTCCCATTTCTATTGTTTATATTAGAGGTACACAGCTTACCTTTAACTTTTAGGAGAAGCTGCATGACAGATTGGGTACTAGACTAGATCCGAGCACAACTTTCCATCCTCTGACCAATGGGCAGTCTGAGAGAAAGATTCAGGTGTTGGAGGACATGTTTCACCTTTCTATCTGCATACTCTTTCTATCTGAGAAGGTGAGGTTTATACAAGAGATGTTTGTGGTAGCTTAAAGTTGGCAGAAAGAGTATGCAGATAGAAAGGTGAAAGACATGCACTTCATGGAAGGTGAGCAAATGTTACTCAAGGTGTCAACCATGAAAGGTGTTATGCAATTTGGGAAGAAGGGCAAACTTAGTCAAAGCTATAATGGACCATTTAAGATTTTGAAGTTTGTAGGGTCGGTGTCTTATAGGTTGGCCTTGCCTCCAAGTTTGTCTGGAATTCATCCTGTATTCTATATGTCGATGTTGAAGAAATTTCATCTTTATGGTGACTAAATTATCCATTGGGATTCAGTTTGACTTGATGAGGACCTCTCGTATGAAGAGGACTCCGTTGCTATACTTGATAGAATTGTACAAAAATTAAGGATAAAGGAGACTGCATCTATGAAGTCCATTGGAAGAACAATCCTATTAAGAAGGCCACTTAGAAGACTGAAGCGAACATGCACAAGTGATATCCGTGGTTGTTCGCCAGTTTAGGTAACTTCTTGCTTGTTTTTTCCTTTTTCTTTTGGTTGTCATTCGAGGACGAATAGTTTTTAATTGGTATCTAATGTAATCACACATTCCATCGTTATAGTGTTAGTTAGGTTACAAGTGCATAGGTAGAGTTTTCCCTAGGATAAGTGTGGTTAAAGTCTCAAGCTAGGGTGGTTTCTGATAGAAATTAAGTGTTGCATATATAGAGATCATTTGTGTCTTGAGGTGTAAAGTTTGATGGTATTGTGATTATGTAGTGATAAATAAGAGATATAGTGAGATATATAAACTTTCAAAATGAAAAATGAGTTAGTAGAACCGTGATTATGGCATTTTCCACAAAGGGATAAATATGTGTTGTCGAAAAACCAAGTGTGTGTTGTGAAATAGGGAAAATCAGAAAACATCCCCGAGTTACTGTTTAAGGGAAGCCATAGCGGGCCCAATGTAGCCATAGCAGAGCTATCGTAGTAGCCGATGAGAGGAGTAATAGATCACCATAGTGGGCTACTAATCACTACAGAGGGATAACCATAGCGGGGTAGGGTACTGCTATAGTGGTCATTGGGCAGTGTTTAATGCCTATTTTGAAGTTTTGACGTTATTTTCTCCCAAACATCCAAAAATTTTACCCAAGGCTTAAGAGAGGCAATTTCTGACTGGTTTTGGCGATTTATACCTTTGAGGTAAATTTATTTCACTAATCTAATATAGATTAATCCATTTAATCTATAGAATCACTAGAATAAAGAGTTAGGGTGATTTCTTGGGCTTAAGACCTAAATTGATGAAATAATGGAGAAACCCTATGGGTATTCTTAAATTCAATGGATAATGGTTCGAGGTTGTTAGATTACACTTTCTAGCATATAATTCCTCCCCTTTTACGTGGATTATGGGGAATTGGAGTGAATTAATGGGTGAAAACCCCTTATATAATGTTTTAAGCTATAGAAAGGGCTAAATTCAGTGGGGTTTGATCCCTAAGGTTTAAAATAGAAGAGTAAGTGGTTAATTACTCTTAATTGATTATTTTTAGACTTTGAGCAATTCGAGGGGTTAAGGTAAGGCAAGGTTCGTGCGGACTATCTTGCTTGGGGTACATCAGTTTGAGATAGGTTAAGGTTTAATTAGAGTTTAGACTCAACTTGATTGTATGTATGATCTTATATTGGATGCTTGTTGATTTGGTCTTCAGACATGCTTGCATTTGGTGATAGTTGATTGTTGATACTTGAACAACTTGAATTATGATTATAATGTGTACTAGTAAACTTGGTACACCGTGATGAAGCCTAAAAGATTATTTAATTTGTGAAATATATATAATGTGGTTGTTGAGGATCAGGGGTCACGCCGGTACACATATGATTATTTATATTATTGTTGATGAATCCAGTAACACGAGTCAGTACTGTACATGGACTAAGGGTGTCCCCTGCATGTCATGACAGATGGGTAAAAATAAGTCCCATAGCGTGTGTGTACAAAAGTGTGAGATTGAGATGGGTAAAGTTCATACTTATACTATGATTGCTTATTTTATGGTTAGTTAGGATGTGGTTGATACTCTTATTGTTATGTGGTTGTTGTGGCATGATTGTCCGTAGATTATGTACTTGTTTATTTCATTAAATTTCTTGCTATGTGTTAAAGCATGTTTACTTGTAACCAATTTATGTTGTGTGCCTATTGTTGAGTTGAGTTGCCCTATGATACCTATCACTACATAGTGATTTGCACTTATACTACCTTGTACTCTTGTTTTGTTGAGTTCAGACTATGTTTCAGAGATTGAGACGAGAACTCAAATCTAGCATGTGACCAGCCACTTCCGATCTAAGGGTGAACATTCATCTTCAAGTTGCCATGGATCATCTCACTAGATCATATCCTTTTATTCGGACAATGATACTTTGCTATTTTCATTACTTTTTGGACATTATTCTTAGGCATTATTTTTGGGTTAGAAGTTCTAGTATGATGATTTTTGGGTCCTTGGGGAATTATAATAGGTAGTTTGATATTTCCGCACTTACGACATTTATTTGGTTTTCGAGATATTCTTATTTGTTTATCGAATTGGTCAATTGACTTATAAAAATTGGATAAGTATTTAATTAGGCTGGATTAGATGGTTCTACTACTGAAGGGTTAGCGTGGGTGCCACTCACAGACATTTGAGTCGTTACACCTTTCTTGATACCATCATCCACTAGTAAAGAGAGAGGAAGACATCATTGGCATCCTGATTACCAAGAGAAGAATGCGAGACTAAGGTCCCATCCAGGAGTAGAGAGAAAATCAGGGACCCAGACAATGAGGGAGTCAAGGTTCTAATCCACTTTCTCTTTCTTTTTCTAAGGCCTCTACAAACCCATCCACTATTTCTTATTCACTTTCCCTTACATCAGCAAGATTCCCTTCAAACATATTTTTCCTAGAAGACTCTAAAACCCCTTTTTTCAAACTCTGAATTTCCAATAATGGCAAAGACATATGTAGTACCTGGTCTCACAGTGGGAGCAGTTGAGTCAGCTTTCCCTTTCTCCATCAATAGTATAGTTAAGGATTTTCCCAAGGTAACAGTCTGAATATTCTATACCGCGACCCTGTCTAAATTTCTTTCTTCAACACCTCCATGTTGACTAGTATCCATTGATGGCAATGGGGATTGAGGGAGTAAGAAGATAGGATTTGAAGAGGGAAATTCATATAGAGGAAAAGAATTATGGGTGAGTTTTTAAGAAAGAGACAAGGAAAGTGAGTGAGAAGGAGGAATAATGAGATTTTTTTTAAAAGGAGGATTTAAGAGACATATCATGTAAAGAAGGAGAGATGTTAATTAGGATAGCTTGCGACACAATGTCATTTGGTGATAGACTGAAAAAGGTTAATGACATGGCACTCTAGATAATTTCAAA
The DNA here is from genome assembly GCA_031232105.1 of Capsicum rhomboideum. NCBI lineage: Eukaryota > Viridiplantae > Streptophyta > Magnoliopsida > Solanales > Solanaceae > Capsicum > Capsicum rhomboideum. Next base: position 103,176,534 of record CP124718.1, read on the forward strand.
GCACTTAAGAGTACAATCAGAACTACTAACTTGTAAGAGGGAACTATGTCACTATCCAAAAAGAGATGTGCATCATATTGAAGATAGCAATGAAGATTCTCAACCTTAGATATTTGTGAAATTACCATGCGTGCATACCTGTAACAGTATAGAATTAAGTTAGAAAAAACCACAAAACACTTCCACATATACCTGCCATTTAATCATACCAAAAAACATGGAGAATTTTTGGGAATAGGTTGTTAGTGCATCTTGATTACCCCAAGCTTGAAACAATTTTTCTTAAAGTGTTCCCTGCTCAACGCCTTTGTGAAACTGTTAACTACCTGGTCCTCATACCTTGTCTTTCATGAGATCTGACAAGATTTGAGAAAATGAGTCATTCCTCACATGTTCTTTCTATCCACCAAATACCCTGCATAGTCAGTATCAGCATATTCAACCAAATTAGAATCGTATCCTAATATCTAGAAAAGAATAAAATTGGGACTTTCCTTTACATACCTCAACATTCTTTTTGTAGCCTTCAAGGGGTATCCCTTTGGATAGGACTGAGATCTTGCACACATACCCATTCTAAACATGACGTCAGACTTGCTACCAGATCAAGAAGAGAAAAGATCTAAAGATGCCATGATACATTATTTTATTCGTTAGAGAACCATATCCCTCAACATCTAGCTAGGTGGCAGTTGCTATAGAAGTGTCAATAGGCTTGGCATTGTTCATATCAAATCTCTTCAACATCTTTTTAATGTACTTTTATTGACTGATCATGATGCCTTTAGACTTTGTTTAACCTGTAGCCTCATCATGCTCATTTTAAATTCATTTTCCATGAGCTTGGAAAATTCTTCACATAAAGAGTTAAGTGTGGCTTAAAAAACAATGTCATCAACATAGACCAAAACAATCATAAGTTCCTTCTCTTTATCTTCAGGAACAATGTAAAATAAATCTTTCCCCTTTTGAAACCATTTTCGAGAAGTAATTTTGATAGTCTCCTGCACCAGGTTCTTAGAGCCTACTTCAACCCGTACAATGACATGTTAATCATGAACACATGTTCTGGATGATTGAGATCTTCAAAATCCAGTGACTCCTTTACACACATCTCTACCTTTAAGTAGCCATTAAGAAATACACTTTTTATATTCATCTAGAACAATTTGAATTCCATATGAAATGCAAATGCAATGAGAATCTTAATTGCTTTTATTTTGGCCACTGGGGAAAGTGTTTCATCAAAATCTATGCTTTTTTATTGATTGTAACTCCAAACAACCAGCCTTGCTTTATTTTTGGTAGTGTTTGAAAAAATCATCCAGCTTTTATTTGAACACCTACCTGTTCCCTGTGATGGATCTACCTCGGGGCTTTGGTATCAAGTGTCAAACCTTATTTTTGTCAAACTGATGAAGCTCTTCTTGCATAGCTGGCCAAGAGGAGTAATGTCATTAACCTTGTGTTTCTAGTTGGAGTCTTGTAATGCAAATAGATTTTGACTTGCGCCAGGTTTGTCTAATAGTTCCTCTATGAATCTACTTCAGAAACCATCTCTTGATGCTCAGCTTTAGGAGGTACTACAGGGGTACCAGTTCCCTTTAGATCCAATAGAGACTCGATGCCATTATCTTGCTTAACTTGCCTTATTAGACTTGTCCTTCCATCTGAGATGTCGGCCACATTCCTTTGAATCTGCAATAACTCCTCCCATGGATAGATTTTATTCAACACATTGAGTTCCTTTGTTAAATACCCATTGTTTATGTCACGCCCCAAATTCCAACGAGGCGTGATTGGCACCCGGAGCCGATATGGCCCGAGAGAACCAATCTTTGCTCATGTACCTTCGTATGCATATTGTAACACCCCGTACCTACCAAATCCTATTTGATGACGTTGAACAATATTTACTTAAGTGTTGAGAGTCAAAGGTATGTATTATGTAATGTTATTGATGAGTTAATTGATATTGGGCCTAGTACAAGGGATTAGACCCTCAAGGGAGGTGTAATACTCCGTATGTTGCCGAACCTATACGACTACATGTACATTATTGGAAATGTGACAACATGAGAGAATTGATAATTTTGGTATTGAAATGTGGGCATTTAATAAGTCTTGTATTATTGGGCCTAACTATGAAGCCCAAAATGAACAAGAGGACATGGCCCAATATAACAATTTGACCCATTCTTCCAATCTTCCATTTGACCAAATCAATCATACATTTAATGCCAAGAGATAGATAAGGGTGACTAGATGGACATATATATATATATATATATATATATATATATAATGAATTATATACAAAAGTTAGTGGGCTAAAGAAGTCTTGAGCCATTGGGCTCAATGGGGGCCCAAATTTACATGGAACACATGGCCCAAATGGGTAATTGACCCATTCTTGCATGACCAAATCCATGAGGCAATTATTGACACAATTGTATTGGATAAAGATGACTTCAAAGGGTCTATAAAAGGTGGAAAAAACCAGATTTATTCACCATTTTACACATGCCAAAGTCTAGAAATTTCCACAAGATTCTCTCAACTCAAACCCTAAGCCTTCATTCTTTTAGCCAAAGATCATCACTTGGTGAGTATTTTTAAGTGGATATTATTATGGTTTCATATATTTTATGCATGGAAAATGATTTATATTATGTTGGTTATGTTGGTGGAGTGTGAGAAGTTCACTATGTGTGAAGTATACGTGTTTGTTAATTCGGAGGATGGTTTTGCCTTGTAAACTTGAACATGGGCTTGTGGTCTTGAAGAAAATGAATTTGATGGATTCAATATTGTCATATGAGATGTTATTATAGTCTCCCCTTGTTTGGTCATGGTGCATAATGTTTGGAATTTCTATTGTGAAATTGGTTATGGTTTTGGTGGCGGATTGGCCGTAAAGTGTCATTTTGGTGGTGTTATTTGTGTTGTGAGACCATGGCTGATTTTTGGCAAATAAGATGATCAAAATATGTTAAAATAAGTTTGGTTATGATCATGGACCATTCATTGCATAAAAAAGACCCCAAAAGACCATTTCGGACCAAAACGGGCACCCGCCCTCGCAGACGAAGCACCTGCGGGCGCAGGTGCCAACGCAGGTGACTCTGGATACTTCCAAAGGTCACCTGAGTATGCAGGTCATCCACCTACGGGCGCAGGTGGCTTAGCGGATTGGCCCAGAACTCCGAATTGCTTGTTTTTGCATCCCTTTGGCCCCCCGAAACCCTTATACCCTTCATGGATGTAATTATCAACTTGTGATGTCGTTTTAATGACGTTAAAGTGTCATATGAAGACATGTAGAAATGTATTAAATGTTTATGGTTTTTCATATGTTGTTATGAGGAAAATTGATAAACGTAAATGTAACGGAATGGAAATGAGAAGGCATAAAGGGTAAGTATAATGCGAAATGCTATTGTTGTATGAATCTTGGTCAATGAGTGGAATGTTATGGTAGTGTTGGAATGTTGATGCGATGAATAACATTGCAAGAAGTATAAATGGCGTTCTAAAGTAACTATGTGATTCATGGTCATCTTGTGCACTTGTAAGGTAGTTGGATGCTAATATAAGCTTCGTTATGTACTTGTGATGTAGAGTGAGACGTAAGGAAAGAGCTGGACTATTGTATTTCCATATAATCTTGGGTATTCATAGTGAGACGCAAAGGTATGTAAGGCTATTCTTCTATTTCCTTCTGCAACATATGGTGTTCATATTGTCATGGTACTCATTCGATTCCGAAATACTCTAAGATATTCCGTATCCAATAGTTGGATAGAGTTACTCATATGTCCCTTACTCATTGGTCAATGGTGAATCATATGACTCATGTTCCTTGATGGACTCATGTCCATTTGTTGACTTATGATCATTGGCTAGTATGTGAAAAGTTCTATAAGGTTCTAAGGTAGCACATTTCTAGTTGGTGACCAGTTGAAATCCACATGTATCGTATTTAGTGATCATTATCCTAAGATTTCAAAAGTGTTCTATTCCGAAAGGGTTCTATAGTATTCCAACTAAGGTTGATATATATTGTTATTCATATGTGTTTTACTCCTAGACGAATCATGACCCACTTAGTTCTTATTTATGGACGGAAGTTCTTAAGTTATCATATGTTATAAGGTCTAAGAGAACTATCTCAACAAGAGTAATGGGGTTATGTTCCAAGGTTTCAATAGTGGTTATACTCATGTATCTTGTTCATTGATCATTGTCCAGTGGTTCTAACAGTGTTATGTTTCCATGAAGGCTATGTTTCCAATAATGCTTATTCACATATTTCTCACTCATTGATTATTGATCCAAAGATTCAAAGAAAGTTGTGACTATCATTGTAATAATCTCTCATAAGCAAAAGTACCAATCTCTCACAAGTTAAAGTATCAATCCCAAAAGTAAAGAAATGAAGTAAGAACAAAGTAATGATGATGATGATGTTAATTTATCCATGGGGTACAAATACCCGCATGATGATGTTCCTTTATCCATGGGGTGCAAACACCTACATGATGATGTTCATTTATCCATGGGGTGCAAGAGCACCTGCATGATGAGATGATCTTATCCATGGGGTAAAAAGAATACCTGCATGATGATGATATTTTATCCATGGGGTGAAAAGATCACCTGCATGATGAGGGCCCTAACAGCATATGAGCAATGTAAAAGTAAAGTAAAGTAAAGGCAAGGGAAAGAAAGAACGTAATGTACATGGTATCCCACATACAGAAAGAGAGTTTATTCACATTTGCTATTTCTCTTATATTGATTCCATGGTTGTTGTTATTATGTATGAATCATTGGAGATGATAATAAAGAAAGAAAGGTACATGGTTCTACATATAGAGTTCCTCTTATAATTATTTCCATTGAAGTTCTTATGTATTGACGCAGTTTTCTTATGGTCTTACATACTCAGTACATTCTTCGTACTGACCCCCTCGGGGGACTTACCTTACATGTTGAAGGTGCAGGCACTAGTAGACCTCCACAGTAGGGTGACAGTAATTGCAGATTTTTGGTGAGCCCCAGGTGGTTCGGGACTTTTCGTGTCATAGTTATGCATTGGATTCGATGTTGTAGATGTTATGAAATGGTCATGTATGTATTTAGAGGCTTTTGTAGACATGTGTGGGTAAATGGATGTAAGATATATACGTTCAGTTTGACGAAATGGCCCCAACGGCCAACTTTTATATATGTATATATATGGCATTTCATATTCCATCAATTACATGAGATAGTATGTTATTCATAAAGGGGACATGCATATGAACGAACGTGAGTAAAGATTGGTTCTCTCGGGCCATATCGGCTTCGGGTGCCAATCATGCCTCGTAGGGATTCGGGGTGTGACACATATCCTCGTATGAATCTTATCATTCATCATGCAACTATGCGGAAGTCATGGACATGGAAACATATGTCATATCTATATATCTATGAAACTTGGCCGTTAGAGCGATCAACTCAAAATGATTGTACATCTCTTACATCCATATACCCACATACGTCTACAAAAGCCTCTAACTGATGCATTTACAAGATCAACTAAAAGTAGGGACAAGTCCCCGCTTTATACAACATTTACAACATCAGAACAACTGTAAAACTGTGACTCAAAAAGTTTCGAAGCAACTGGGGCTCACCAAAGATCTGCAATTAACTGTCAACCTACTGTGGAGGTTTACTAGTGCCTGCACCTGCAACATGTCAGGTAAGTTCCCCAAGAGGGGTCAGTACAAAGAATGTACTGAGTATGTAAGGCTATAAGAAACTACATCATACATGAAACTGTCAATGAAATAGAATATGAGAGAATATTCCATGTGGATAAACCATCGCGTAAGGAAACATGTATATTTCTTCTGTTATTGTCATTTTAGATCACTCATTTATATCCTTATTATTCATATAATATCTTTCATTCACATCTTCATTCAAGAGAAGTTTCCTTCACTCAAGAGATTCTTTCTTTCAAGAAATTTGGGTTAGTAATATAACATACATCCACTCGACCAAGACATCATAAACCAATAACATTTTACACCACGTTTACCCTTTACGCTTTCTCATTAGTACTCCGTCACAATTACCCTATCAACTTGCCTCATAACATATTACGAACAACAATACATACTTAACATAGTCCAACATGCCTCCATACGACCCTTTAAAGACATTAAAACGGCATCACAAGTTGCTAATTATATCCATAAAGGGTATAGGGGCCTTCGGGGGTCAAAGGGGACAAAAACATGCAAAACGGTGTTCTGGAAGGGACCTGCGAAGCCACCTGCGCCTGTAGGTGGCTGAAATGCGGCTGAATATGGCCCTTGGCAGTGTCCACGGGCATCTGTGTTGGCACCTAGGCCCGCAGGTGCCTCACCTGCGAGGGCGGATGCCCATTTTCGGCCAAATTGGTCTCTTTTGGGTCTTTTTATGCAATGAATGGTCCATGATCATAACTAAACTTCTTTTAACATATTTTTGATCATCTTATATGCCAAAAATCATCCATTGTCTCACAACACACATAAACATCACCAAAACCTCACTTTCTTTTCAATCCGTCACCAAATCCATAACCAAATTTACAACAACAATTCCAAACATTATACACAAGGATAAAACAAGTCAAGACTATAATCACATATCACATGTCAATATTGAATCCATCAAGTTCACTTCCTTCAAGATCACAAGTCAATGTTCAAGTTTGCAAGACAAAACCATCCTCCGATTTAGCAAGCACAAATTGTTTTACACATAGTGCACTTCTCACACTTCACCAACATAACCAACATGATATAAACCATCTCCAATACATAAAATATATTAAACCATGATAATAAACACTTACCAAGTCTTGTACAAAGGTGATCTTGTCCACAAAGATGAGAACTTAGTGTTTGTGTGAAATAAGAAATATTGAGAGAATTCTAGAAAAAGGCATGGGTGTCACAATGGAATAAAATCTGATTTTGTGCCCTTTTTATAGTTCCTTTAAGTCTCTCTTATCCCATTCTTGACATTAAATGCATGGTTGATTTGGTCAAATGGAAGATTGGATCATTTTGCCCCATTGGGCTAAGTCTTTTGATGATCTTTGTGCCTCATTTGGCCCAATGGCACAAGACTCATGTAAGCCCCAACAATTTAATGAATAATTCATCAAATCTCTCATGTTTGACTAATTCCATAAATGTACACGTAGTCGTATAGGTTCGACAACATACGGGTGTTACACCTCCTACAAAAGTCTAATCCCATGTACTAGGCCCAATATAAATTATCTCATCAATTACATTACAAAATACATACTTTTGACTCTCAACACTTGAGTAACCATTGTTCAACGTCGTCATGTAGGGTTTAGTAGGTACGGGGTGTTATAGTTTAGAACAAAGCATTTTCATCCAAAAGCTTTTAGATAGGTCAGGTTGAGCTTCTTTCTATTAAGCAGCTAATATGGTGTTTTCTCTAATTGGGACCTGATCATGCACCTATTAATCACATAGATGTACCTTTTTTTACCTCGACTGAGAATCCTCATTGGTCCTCAAGGATCCATATAAAGATCAAGTGGCCTAGATGTATTTTACTGCCTTCTTATGTTTAAAAGAAGAACAAACTTTCCTCTCTTAAGCCTATGCATCACACACCTTGTAGTCAGAGAACATTATCTTGGAAAGACCGCATACAAGGACTTCAACACCAGCTTATTCAAAAGAGATAGACTTACATGTCTAAGCCTTCTATTCCACAGTGCAACTTCATCACTCACTGCACTAAGACAAGTCAATCTCTATCATATAGAGAGTCAAGATCTGCTACAATCATATTCTTGCACATTTTGGTATGACAGTGCATGAGGCTGAGATAAACCTCACTTCATTCCGTTTGTCATAGATTTGAGAGATACTTAACAAGCTATACATCAACCCATTAACATAATGCACATTCTTAATAGCATGAGCAAGAGACTTCCCAATTTTTTCAACTCTAAGACTGTAAACCTTCTTTCCATTTTCAAAAGACACACTACTTCCTTGAAATGCCTTGAGTGAGAGAAAATTTGTCATCCTTCCAGTCATATACTTTGAGAAGCCACTAATCATAAATCATTTTTTACCCTTTTTACTACCTCCTCTTACTCCCACATACAATCACAATCATTGATTAGATTTAGGAACCCAAATTAACTTGGTCCCCTTGAGTGAAAGAAGGTTGAATGCGATTTCTTTTTGTCCAAGCTGGCAAAACAGACTTTTTCATTCCGGGACCAAATTTTCCTGTATCTCTTTTTGTTTCAGAAGATCTTTGTTTCTTCTTAGCAGCATAAATTCTTGCTTGACATGCATCTTTATAATGACTATTTTGACTATAGTTAGTGCACAACTAGTTATTTGGGTTAGACAAATACTTATTGTGAGGGTTGGAAGGAGAACTTTTCTTTCGAAAACCTAGACCCTCACTAGTATTTGACCTCATTTTAGTAAGATGAGTTAGAGTCTCTGAGGAAGTCATCTAGTGGGGAGATTTTTCAAGATCAACCTTGATCCGAACCAGGTCCTCCTCTAGTTCCCTATTCCTTTCTAGAAAGGTTGTGAGATCCAGTTTTGAATTTTTTAGTTTAGCTTTAAGTTCAAACTGAATGTCACTGCCTTCTCCCATTCCCTTAGGTCCATTTTGAGGAATACCTTTCAGCTTTTCATTAAGTGCATTATTTTCTGAGGACACAAGCTTAACCTTTTCTTCTAGTTCAGAAATTTTATTAGACATAGCAGGTTTTTCAGCACTGATTTCAACAAAATTATCACTTAGAGACTCTTTTTATTTAATGAAATCATAGTAAGCATCAATCAATACACTATCTAGTGACCTCAACTCCTCCTTATATAGTAATCTTTAAGATTCTTTTGAATATCTAGGAAGCTTACCTCTTCATCATCTTCGTCATCTGATTTGTCCATGAATGCAGACATGGACTCAAATTTTGAGGGTCCATCATTAGGCACTAGCATGGAGGTATTTTCATGATCATATCCCTCATTTGATTCGATGGAAGTACCTCCCCATGTAGCTAGAGTCCGCTTCACAATATTGTCAGTAACATCTCTTCTTTTGAACTTCTCGGAGACCTGGTTCCTTCTGTAAACTTTCTCAGGATGGTTTTTGTCGTAGTCTTGCTTGAACTGTTCATATAGAGTAGTAAGAATATATATCTTAGACTACTTAGACTTCTTGACTTGACATGTCCCTTTATGATCCATTTGAAGTGCTTTCTAAATCTCCTCAGCAATCTCATAGCCAGAGATTCGATTATACTCGTCAGGTCCAATTTCGCACACCAAGAGTTTCTTAGCCTTGAAGTTTTTTTCAATCAATTATTGATCTACATAATTGAATTCCTTTCTAGTTTTTTAAATAGATCTAGATATTTCTCCTTTAGTTACGATCTTCATAGGAAACATCACAAATGATATCCTATAGCTCACAATCATCAGCCATTGTGAAGTCATACAACTTTGTCTTCCACTACCAGTAGTGTTTTCCACTGAGCATAGGTGGTCTAGGTATTAATTGTCCTTCTTCCATATTCGGTGGAGCAGCCATTGAAAAAATCCTTTCTAGGTGTTAACCTTTTAGAAAGAACCTATTTTGATACCAATTGAAGAGTTATATGAGTCACAATGCTAGGGACCAAGTCCGTTAATTGTTTCTACAGCTATGAACCGAATGTATTGACGATCTGTACGAGTTCACCGCAGTAATGAAAACTTGGTCCCTCGCCAGATTCTATGAATAAGAACATAAATTAAAGAACAAATGTAAAGAACCAAAAATAAAGAAAACAGGATGTTTTGTGTGGAAACCTCCTTCCTCAAGGGAGTAAAACCATGACCTACTCTAGTAGGACTTTCCAAATCTCCACTAAAACACCGAGTAACATTTAGATTACAACCTCTTGTAACCTAGAAATTAAACTCTTAATCTCTCACCCTTACAAAAGCACTGTTGTAAGAAATCTATACAATAACTCTTTTGTAAAGATAACCAAGGCTAACTCTAGCCCACAAAACTACATCCATGGCTAACTCTAGCTCACAATACTACAACGACTTACTCTAGCCTACAACTCAAATCTACAAGATAAGAGAGAAAATAAAATACTTGCATAAGCTTCTCATAAGAGGATCAGTAGGTTTACAATGTTAGAGCAAAAGATAAAGACTCAACAACCTAGACTTGTACACATATTTAGTGAAGACGAATTGGTACCTCAGTTGTTGGAGCTTTTTCTTGTTGGACACCTTGATGGCTTTACAAATGAAGAGAGATAATTTTTTATTATTCAAAAGCTAGGTTTTCATCCCACATAATGATATATTTATATGAGAGATGAAAGGAAGGAAAACCTTGAACTTTTCCCATTAGACAAGAGAAAGGGACCGCAGTAGCTGTTTGCAGTTCTATCACAGTTGGAAGCATCTTTACAGTTGTGGACAGCTATGAACTACTGTGAGAGTTGATTCATATCAACCGGTCTAGTGTATACATGGTCCCTCATTAGTTCCCCCTGAAATAAGATTCCATTGAGAGACGGTTCCCTCTGAATGAGTATTGCCCACTTGAATGATCATTTCAGTCATACAACTTGTTCCCTTGTTTCCCCTGAGATCTTAATTTTCTTGTTCTCCCTTAAATCAACCTAGAGTGTGTATGATTTCTCATTTGATTCCTCGACAGGTTTGTCAAATCATCAAACTAAGGCATAGTACTATAACGTCTATGCTTCATCACTAATATACTATGTGAAGGTAGTAAATCAGTGAGATATCCATTATTACGTTATGGCTTACCCAAAATATTCTTAGTAACTAGTGATAATTACTTCATCAATAGAAGAGGTCTTTTATCAGAAATTTGCCAACATCATTTTGGTACCATCATTTCCCCCATTTTTCGTCCCTCTCTCCCATCTCTCTTTTCTCCACGTCTTGTTATACATTCTTCCCCACTCTCTTTGTTACCTCATTCTAAGCATCATAATTTGAATTTTTCACCTTCAACATCTTTAAAAGGATGAAGTTTTCTATTTTTGATATTCCAATTTGCTCAATCAAATCAAACTCATTATCTATCTTTTCTTTTACAAATTAAAACGGAAGGAGTAATATATTGAGTTAGTCACGTCTAATGTGGATGCATCTAATAATATAGGAATCAAACACTCACAGCTAATGTGTTTGTTGTAGCTAGCCCTAGATCATCGTGACAGTGTGTTGTACGAATTACGCCTTCGATTCCTGGGGTATTGTCTTTTATGTCTTCAATTAGTTGTGCATATTCATTGGGCATATTACATCCAACAGTATCAGCAATGCAAATGATTGTTGCACCAGCTTTGATAACTTACTCGATAATATGATAAAGGAACTCCTTATCAGATCTGACATGACATAAACAAACACACATATATTATAGCCACTCAGTTGGAAGACAAGGATATAAAAAAACATCTTAACATTTGTCTATTTAAAAATTTCATCATGTGGTCCTGTTTATTCTATTTAACAAGTAGTGTCCTTAAATAATACTCCCTCTAGCTAAATATAAATGAATAGTTGGTATTTTTCTATGATCTAAATGAATATATGAATTATTAAAAGTTCAAGAATGTATTAATTAATATTTTCTTTTAGAATTACCCTACTTTTTAATAGGGTTCTTAATTACTTTAAAATCTCAAATAATGACGATTTCTAATTTTAAGAAGGATTTTAGAAGAATCAAAAGTACAATATTGACAAATTAATTACCCTTTAATTAATGACTTTAAATATCTTTCTTAAGTGGTGTGTCATATGCGTCTACATCCCAACAATTCATTTATATTGGAATAGAGAGAGTATTAAAGAATAATTTTAAAGACCTATGATTTATATGATATTATACTTACCTTCCTTATTTGATATAGCAACTCGTTTAACCTACTTATTATGAATATAAATAGTCCCAATTCGGCTAATTTAACTCTTATTAATATATACTCTCTTTTTTATTCTTTATATTTTTCTTTTTATTCTTCCTCTCACCGTTTTAGGAATAGAAGTCAAATAAACCCTTGGTCGTAAAAATACAAGGATTGATTGAAAAAAGTGAATTTCGTTAGTTTTAAGCAAATTTGAGCAAGTTCTTCAATGATAAGATCATATTTGGGATCAAATCCAGATAAAGTTGTTCTAGCCTTGGTGGACAGAGTTACTTGGTACCTAGTGCTGGTGGAAGGTGGCAAGTATCCCGTGAAATTAGTCGAAGTGTGTGCAAGCTGGCCCGGATACCGCGATTATCAAAAAAAAATCCAGATAAAGGAAAAATTATTCTTTTTTCAAAATTGAGGGGAAAATCGTGATTTCTCGAACAATAAAAGTATGTTTAGGATAAAATTTACACAATAACAACAACAACAACAATATACCCACTATGAAATCCTACAAATGGGGTCTGAGGAGGGTAGAGTGTACGCAGATCTTACCACTGCTCTCCCGTTATTCCTTAAACAAATTTTGTACCTAATCAAACTAATAAGACACTTAAATTAAGAGAGAGAAAAATAATAATAATATAGAAGATGCAAACCTTGTAGCATCTTCAATGCCAAACCTAACATCATCAAACCCAAGGGTCCTTGCATAAGCTACCATACTCCTAGCTTTCTCCACAACTTCATCTCTACTCATCTTCAGTTTATATTTCATATGTATATCACTCGTGGAAATAAACATTTGAATCATCGGTCTCTTTGCATACTTCAAAGCCTCCCAAGTTCTTTCAATATCCTTCTTATTACACCTCGCCATCGCACCAATCTTCGGCACATACCCTTTTCATCTCGTTATTACCTGTTGAGATATAATATAATTCATCCTTATTTCATATTTTAAATTTTCAAATAAAATGAACACACAATTCAATATAGCACTCAAGGAGGTCAAGAATACTTCTAATCTAACAGACAACCAAAAATCTAAAAATATTTTTGTTGTGTTTGTAACATATTATATTCCATCTGTTTCAGTTTACATGATAATATTTTCTTTTGAGTCCAATTTTTTTTTAAAATAATGATAACTTTTTAAAATTTGGATTCAGTTTAACTTAAATTGTTTGCTTTACTCTTAATGATAAACTTTTATAGTCACAAAAATGTTATACTATCATGTTTGAAACCTCAAATATCAAAAAGCTTCTAGCCCTACAAATGCTTAATATGACATATTTACTTAAGATCACAAAGTTTCAAAAGTTTTTTTTTTTTTTTCTTAAACTCATCTTAAACAGATGGAGTATAAAAAGGGCGTGCATAAAGCATCTTATTTTCAGGCAAGGTCCAGGGAGAGCCAAACCCAATAGATATCATGTAGATAGCCTACCCTAATAAAATATCAGTAAAAGATTCTACAGGTTTAACTTGTGTTCTATAAATCACATAAAGACCATTTTATCCTTATTACTTTAGGGCTAGAAATAATATTAAATTCTGAACTTTCAAATAAGATGAACACATAATTCTAACATTACCAATTTCCTGTGCGATCAACTTCACAAGGTCAAAATCAGCCTGAGAGGCAGCTGGGAAACCAACCTCAATAACATCAACACCAAGCTTAGCCAACTGACGTGCAATGTCCAATTTTTCTTTTTCAATCATGGCGCCACCAGGGGCCTGCTCTCCATCATGAAGGCATAGTGTCGAAATTGGCAGCGTAGTTAGGATCACATAGTTTGCCAAATTTAAAGTTCGAATGTCGCCGCCGAATAGTCAAGCAGCGGACAGCATATGGGGAATGAGAATGCTTTGTGACTGAAGGTGATAATTTTACACGTCCTAATAACTCACGTGAGTTATGCTTGATTTTTGTCTATGTGATGGATCAGGTTGCCTAACGTGCTCCAACGGAAGCAGTAAAGACAGTAAATAATGAACACGATAGTTTTACGTGGAAAACACCCGTCTCACAAAAGGTATAAAAAATCATGACTTGTACCTCTACAGGATTTAACCCCAACGTCACTAAACATAATGAGCCTCTTAACAAAAGATTACAAACTCTGTAACCTAAGAAATTATAAACACTAATTCCTAATATTCAACTATCTCCCCAGACTGTTGAATTCCACTTCAAGTTCTCTGCTTTGAAAATCAAATTACAAACTTTTGCAATCCTAGGAACTAACTCTAATTCCCAATAAACTCACAAACCTCCCAAGGTTTGTGTTCCCAAGTCTTCGAGTTATCCCAACTTAAAGACTGAACTCCTAAGTAAGTTTATCACACACTGGCTCTATAAGAAAGTATGAAAATTTCAACTCGATCGACTTTCTAATACACATTAACTAGAATAGACGACTGTTAGACACATGATGAAACATGTTCTTCAATCTGGTTCACTGTATTAGGCTGCACTTGGATAGCTAGGCAGAACTCTCTCAAATATTGTTCTTGTTTTTTTGCTCGTGTTCTACCCTTTTTTCTCTCAGTATGAGTGCATGAATCTCGTTATGAAAGTCCCTGAATATTTCTAACTCCAATTGATCTTCACAACCAAGTAGACTTTTAACTCTACCAGGACTCCCATGTTTCTTGGACTCTCTTCTTGAGTTTTGTAGTCAAACACTAACTCTTTATTTCAGCACATGATGATCTCCTTATGTTTATCTGAAGTAACAAACTTTTGTTCCTTTATTTTGAACATGTGACTTTATCTACAAAAAGTCCTCTTACAAGTTGAACTCTTTTGAAGCAGTTTTTCATGAACCAGCTACGTTTACTTGTTTCATGGCCTCTTGTCAATCATCAAAACTTCAGAAGTCCTAACAAATTCCTCCTTTCTGATGATGACAAACTCAGTTCCTTGTGCATTGCATTTCGATACCAACATCTTGACCAGTGAACACTAAAGCATGGAACACTTGAATGAAAACTCATGCTCTTGTGCATTCCATTTCAATACAAACATCTTGACCTGTGAAAACTGTTTCATCACTTGGTCAATCATTAAAATCTATTAGTCCATTAAGAACTCTTGCTTGACAAGGACTCTCATCTTCTTGAATGCTTGAGCCTGCATTTTTGTGGACTCCTTTTATGGATATGTTTTGTCCAAGTCTGTAAGAACTCTTTCTTGACAAGGACTCCCATCTTGCTTGGATGCTTGTGTCTGTACGTTTTTGAAATCTTGGCTTGGATATGCTTTGTACAGACTTCGTGGTCTTTTCTTCTTGAGACTTTCTTTTCACAGAGTCTTTATACAAGTTAAATTCTGGATGTAGGAACATGTTCATCAACCTATTTCACTGTTTTGTCAATCATCAAAACATACATGAACCCAATAGAAGGCATGAAACTGTGAAGAAGAGTGTTTTAAGAATATTGTAATGAAACGTAAGTGTTCATGGCCATTCTTTAAAATGGACTGATTGCACTTAACATGTGCTTGTTATGGGGTTTATATAAGCGAGAAAATGACCAAATAGGAAGTACGCGAGATAGAGCATGGATCATTTACTATTGAAACTAGGGGTGTGAAAATCCACGTGTGACAAAGACTCATGAATGGACATAAATGGCCATTCCATGAAAATTAATTTCAATCGAATGGCCCTAAGTTATTGAATTCTATGACCACGTTGACCACCTCCCTTTTTTGCACATTATTTTATTTTATTTCGCTGTAGCTTTTTTTTTTTTTTTGCTAGCTTTTTTTCTTTTTCTTTTTCTTTTTTTGGCTGCTTGCTCTAAAATTTGCTCTTTTATTTTTTTTATAATATCAATCAAATATAATACTTTCACTTTTTTTTTCTTTTTTTTCAAATACAATTAAAAAAGGAAAAAGGAATGTATCACTTATCTTTAATATATGATACATGTATCTGAATAACCTCTATACGTAATGATACATATTGATACCATACAATACATATCTAAGTATTCTAAAGTATTGATACAATATAATACAATCGTGACAGATATATTTTTATTCAACAATGGCACAATTTCTATACACAGTTTATACAGATACATATTATATACAACAATTATACACGTTCGATACACATCCTATACAACATTTAGCTGCAATAATTATTCAGATACATATTATATACAACAATTATACAGTTTATATACACACCCCATACAAAGTTAGCTGCAATGATTATTCAGATACATATTCTATACAACAATTAAACAATTTCTATACACATTCTATACAGTCCATATATAAATCTTATACACATACATACTTTATACAATAATTATACAGTTTCTATACACATCCTATACATCCTTTAGCAGAAATTAAAGAAGAAGAGAAACCATCAGCATCAACAATAAAATTAGGATCAATTTGAACCCTTTACCAGCTAACTTCAAAATACCTTTCGTTTCTCTCTTTTGCTTCATCACAATGGAATTCATACACAATGTAAGCATGTTGCTAACTCCAAGAAAAAGCAAGAAGAAGTTTCAATCGGATACTTCTAAAAAATGATTTCAATCGCAACCCCACAATCACAATAAGTGAAAATTGAACGATTATGCAAGAATTGAACTCAACAAGACAAACCCAGATAGAAAAATTAAGAATTTGAGGAAAAAAGATAGGATTTACGTGGGGTTCTTTTCTTTGAAGGATTGGAGAAAGACGAGAAAGAAGAATGGTTATGGAGTTAGAAAAAAAATAAAATAATTCAATGAAAAAGACAAAATAGTCAACTTAGCCTAACGTTATGGGCTTTGGGCTATTTGTACATGTGGCTACATATTAAAATTTAAAAAACGCCGAAGAGCCATTTTCTGTCCAAAGGCCAAACTGGAGCCCATTGTTTTGAAACTGGCCAGAGTGTCCTTTCCCTTAAATATACCCTACTATTGTGAAAAGGATCAAATTAAATATACCTCTATTTGACTTTTATTTTAATAAAAATAAAAAATAAAATTTAAAATTAATTTTTCACTCCCGTCAGACGAAAAATTAAATATCACCTTATCACACCCCTTTTTTTTTTCGTTGAGAGTGATTTTTAAGGGGTTTTCTAATTAAAGTGACGTTTTGAAAAGGAATTATTTATTTATTCAGAGCTGCCACTCGAAATTGAGTTTTGGTGTTCCAAGACACCCTAATTGAATCCCTAATCAAAAAAAAATTGACTCATTATTATTGGTCTGTAAACTAGAAATTCGGATAAGGATTAATTATGTTGACCGAGGAGAGGGTGTTAGGAGTCCCGTGGTTCTAGCACAGTCGCTTTATTAACCTATATTTGACTTAAATTAGTTTTTGGATAGACTAGGTTTGTTGATTGCTTTAGGGAGATGTAGTTAAAAAGAAGAAAAGAGTTTGTCAATTAAGTGGGGGTCCTTCAAGTTTTAAAAATTAGGTAAAAGTGACAAATTTTTTTCAGCCTTTTATTTTTACACTTTTATACCAACCATAGTAAAAGTTGTCTCAACAACTATAGAAGTTGTCCCAACAACTATAGAAGTTGCTCAACAACTGTGCGAAGTTGTTGGACAATTGAATAGTTGTTGGGACAACTAATGCAGTTGTCGAACAACTGTGTGTAATTGTTTGGAGGATTTGACCTCTTCTAACTTAATTAATAGAGCAGGACTCACTCCTCCCTTTTAATTAATTAGAGACTTGAGAGACATTCTTTACCTAAGGAATACGCATAAGATTGGGATTTATGTTCTTCGGCTGAGAAGTGTAGTCGCACACAGAACTTTGTGATTACAGAAGTTAACCATGTTCTTCGACTGAGAAGTGTAGCCGCACACAGAGCCTTGTGATTACAGAAGTTAACCAAGGAGCGTAACAACACACATGATCAACCTTGATATATTAATTGATTTCGTTCCCCTCTTTCACTAATTTGTGACTTACCTTGCTTGACTTCTCATGTTGTCACATTTATTAATAATTAGTTTGGATCTCAAATATTGGTCTATGCCCAATTGAGTAAAATAACTTTTTTACTTTGTATAAAACTTGATTTCACACAATTAATAAGCTAACTCATAATATTAACAGGTACGGTCGTACTCTTATTAGTGTGTAATCTTAAAAAAAAAACATACAAAACTTGACTCAAGATAAATAATATCATACTATAACAAAAATAACTTTAAACTGTTTTAATCCACCAAAAACGTTATTAAAAATAAGGAAGTTGTTGACTAGTTTTCTAAAAGGAAGATGCAAAACCTCAAGAAAATAAAGATTAAAGTTTAAAATATTGTTGTAAGAAGTCAGACCAAAATATCTTATAATAATAAAAGTACAACTAGTTGTTGATATTACATCTACACAGTGTACGCAATCAATTTGATTTTTATGATATTGTTCAACGACAGTACGAGTACATGTATTTACTAATGAAAAACTCAAATTTGATATACTTTATTGTTTGTTGTCTCATCAATTATCAATCAAATTAGGTCCTCAAATTAACATATTAACCTACTATTAAATTAATTTCCAACAAAAGCCGCTACAATCTACTGAATTTCAAAGTTAACAATAACTAACTTTCAAAAGAGACGAACTCGGAATCACGAACCAAAACCTCAAAGTAATTTTTTATTCTCTCATTTTATGACGGAATTAGTTGTGCAAGTTTTAGTTATTCATGTATTAGTTATGTAGGTATTAGTTATGCCAGTATTAGTTATATAGGTATTATTTATGGAAGGTTTAGTTAGGTAGGAATTACAATGTATACATGAATTATTGTTTTCAAGAGTAATAATCCAGATGATCTTTATTTTTTTAACTTGTACACTGGATGATCTCTTCATTTGAATTTCATTGCATAAAACACTCTTGCGTGTTGGTTTTTATATATTTTAAAAGTTGTTTGTTGTTATATTATTTGCGTCTTCTTTTTGGTCACGCCGGATTAGGTAGTATATTTTTATTGACATTATTCAAGTATCATTTAATTTGTTTTCCCCTTTTAATAATCTTTTTAAAAAAATTGATCGAATTTGAGGCACATGGAGATATTGTTAATTGTTAGTAGGAGATATGTAGTTTAAAAAAAGTGATTTTTATTGGGTAGGTATTTGATTTGTTGTCTCTCAAGTCCCTCACAAGTCACAATAAAAAAAATTAAAAGTGAATTGATTGGGATAAATATGTAATTTTTTAATTTAATCCATGTATAATTAATACTCACATAACTTATTTCATTTTTGTCCTCACATAAAATTATACATGGATTTTCTCATAAGTTATGTGAGTATTAATTATGTAGAATTACTAGAGCCATACAAACAGGACCTTTCCACAGGGATAACAGCACTGGGAACCTCTTTACAGGAATAGACCCTCAGATTGGATGATACAGTAAACCACGATCCCAAAACTACCCTTAAACGCCATCCTCTCGGCTAACTGGGTGCAACAAGATCACCCCTATGTTACCATAACACCATATCATCAGACCGAGCATCCAAACCTTACCCAACTGTTACCCTAGCTCTAGATCTGATCATCTAATACAGGAGCCTTCTTCATAACAGACCAGTCTGTCATAGTCTAACACTTAAGGAATTAGCCCCTCATCTAGGCTAATTGAATGAAAGTTTTTATTTTTAAACAAAAATTAAAAATCTACCTTGAAGGTATGGGGTTGTCACCAGTATCGAGATATTTAAGAAAAAATTTTAAACTCATAGTTAAGAAGATATTTTTACAAGTGAGAGAGAGGGGGTTCTAAAACTTGTCCTCCACCTATACTGATTGAATCCTTAGATAATGGATTCAAGGGCTATCAAACAAAATACAAAAGTAACTGGGCCCAAGCGTGGCCGACAAAGAAAATAAAAAGTCGTCGACATGTGGCCGACAAAAACAAAATATAAAAGATAAAAAGTCGGACTTATTTGGTCGACAAGAAAAATGTGACCATATGGCCTAGAACTTTATTAAAGTTTTTCGTCTCTTTACCCCAATAATTTCAATAAATGGGGTCTTCCTTTAGAATTTTTCTTTCCTTTTGTTGTCTTTTGTGGAGCTGGAAGATTCTCCAGACTTTTCTTTGAAACTTTGGAGAAGTAGGTCCAAATTGTCCAAATCAATCTCATTAGTGTTATGAACACTTTGTCCTTCTCCTGCTAAATATTCATCACCATCACCTTCTTCAGTATTACTGATAGACGCAATGAATATATCATCTGATAACTCAATGTCCTGGTTCTTCTGCAGGTCCCTTTTAATTTCGTCCATATACGAGGCGAGGATCTCTGCTTTGGTCATGGTCCCTTTCTTCATTTGAAGTTTTCTGGAAATTTGTTTAAAGGGACTATTTTCATCCTGTCTTGCACCTGATTCCTGCAAAGTTATATATTCTTGGATAGTCTTCTGAATATTATCATAAGTTTTCTGTCCATGAACCTTGCCATCATTATCTTTTTGGACCATTTTAGTCCAGAACTTGGTATAAAAGTTCTTTCAAGGCAAGGAAATTCTACCGTGTCATAAATCTCCACAGACCATTTCATTATTCATGGAATTGAAAACTCAATGAAAAAATAGATTGTTGACATTTCTTTAAACAAAATATTTTCCTTTTGTAACTCCATTAATTTAGGAGAAACGTCAACCCATTTAACATAAAGATCCTTATAAGAATCTGGTAAAATGTTTATCGTTGGACCATATAATGTCCACCATTTAAAAAACCATATAGGAATGTATTGTGAAAATACTTGGTTACAAATTTTTATGAACCAAGAATGTTTCTTGCTGGGATTTTCATATAAAAAGATTTTATTAAAACTATCAATATAATTCCTGTAATTAAATTTAACTGAGATCTTATTTTCAGGATGTATATATCCTTTTTCTTGAAAAGTATTTAATCCCCAGTCTTCTGGGCTTAAAACTTCTTTTATAATGATTTTGGAGAAACTAAAATTAGTTCTACTATTAGAAGAATAAAAGTGCTGGAATTCAGCAGATTTTGTTGTTGAGAGTATATTCTCATAATGCTTCCTGTATTTATAAGTAGAAACTGCATATGATGTTGTGTTCAAATACCTTGACATTAATTTCCAAGGAGTATCTTTCCATTTAAGATCAAATTTTTTTAGTGAAAGTATAACTTCTCTGTTTTCTTTTAACTCATATACCTCAGTACTTTCATTGTTGTCATCTGCCAGCGCTGAGGAATAACTAGGGGGCGTATTATCCTCCTTTTCTTTTCTGATTTTCATAAATTCCAGAAATTCCTCATACATAGGATGGTCCTTATTTGGACTAGATATGTCTGCAATTTTAGAAGCTATAAGCTTCTGATTTCTTATTTTGACAAGGATATTTCCTTTGCCTCTGCCTTGTCCTCGGACCCTTCCTATATTAGAGGCACTTGAGAAAAGGTTGGTCTGGCCCCTGACTGCATCCTGAAATGATAACAACAAAATAGCTATGAGCTCAAATGTTCTCTTGTTAGAAAATCAGGAAGACTATTAGTCGACCCTTTCAAATATTGAATTTCAAAATCAAAAGGGACTAATAAGGCTTGCCACCTTGCAAACATTTGTTTAGAAACATCATGTTTAATATCTTTATATAAATTTTGCTGCTTGGCTGTCAGTTCTTATAAAGAACTTTTGATTATATAAGTCACCCTGAAATTTAATAACACATTTTACTATAGCAAGGATTTCTTTAGCTACAGTAACATAGTTCTTTTGACTATGAGTCCATTTGCCAGAGTAAAATTGAACAAGATATTCGTGTTTTTTTATTTTCAGGAGAATATTGTATTAAAATTCCTCCATAGCCAATATCTGAAGCATCTTTCTGAACTATTTTAGTCCAGTTTGGATTAGCTAAAGTAAGGCATGGCAAGTTATTAACTTTAGCGTTAATATTTCTGACTGCTTGGGTGTATTCATCAGTCCATGTCATAGGATTCTTTTTCAATCTATCATATAAATAGCAGTATCTTTTACCAAATCTTTGATAAAAGGAGAAATATAATTTAGGTTTCCCAAAAATCTTTGAAGTTGAGTTTTATCCGTAATAACATCTGAAAATTTTGATGCAAACTCAATACTTCGGTTGATAGGAATAATTTTTTCTTTTTCAATAATATGTCCTAAAAATCAAACTTTTGTTTGAAATAAAAGAATTTTTGGTTTAGATATAACCAAACCATTTTGAATGATAATTTTCTTAAATAAATCAAGGTGTTTAAAGTGAGTTTCAATATTTTTTGAATACACTAAGATATCATCAATGTAAAAAATTATAAAATTACTGTATGGAATGAATATATCATTCATTATTTTCTGAAATTCAGAAGGAGCATTTTTAAGTCCAAAGGGCATAACATTCCATTCAAATTGCCCCACTGGCACATTAAAAGCAGTTTTATATCTATCCTGCTCCTCAATTTGAATCTGCCAATAAACAGATTTTAAATCAAATTTAGAGAATATAATTGAATCATGGAGTCTATCCAATAAATCCTTTTTATTAGGAATTGGATAACGAATCCATTTTAAGACCTTATTAAGGGGCTTGTAATTAATTACAAGTCTAGAAATCCCTCTTTCTTGTTCTGCATGTTTATTAACATAAAAAGCAGTACAAGACCAAAGAGATTTAGAAGGTCGTATTAAACTTTTATCCAAAAGTGATTGAATTTTATTTTTACATAATTGTAAATATTCAGAATTCATCTGGCAGGGTCTAGCCTTAGTAGGGATATTATCCTCTACAAAATCTTCTTCGTAAGGTAGACTTACCACATATTTTTTTCGTTCCCAAAATATATTTGGATGATCACCACATATTTGTAAGGTGAATTGATTTTGTAAAATCTCTATTTTTTCCTTCAATTTAGGAGTTTGTAAACTAGTTTCAATAGATAACAGTTTATTTCATTTTTAATTAAATCTGCTTGTTTAATTTTTGACAAAATTCTATCTTTTATTTGATTCAGATATTTGTCAAAGGATTGAGTTATAAACTCTAACCGAATTTTCTTGTTAGCATACGTTCCAGTAATACCAGTAGTATCCCACTTAGTAATAGGGAAAATATGCATAAAAAATGGTACGTCTAAGGTTATTTCATCTGAAATATCTTTGACCAATACAAAAGTTTCAAGCATACAAACTTTGTTATTACAAATATAGGCCTTTGGTAATTTGAAATTAATTTTCATTTTACTTCCGCTAGCATTACGGAGACTGTGAGTAGTTTTATAAAAATACCTGGAAGGTATTAATCCTTCACTTATACAATTTAAATCTGCTCCGCTATCAACCAGGATAGTAAATTCTTTTTTGAAATTGTAATCAATTAAAAGAGTAATTTTTGTATAAAACTTTTTGTGAAGCCAATAGCTCCAAAGTTTGAATAAATTCTTCTTTTTCTTGATCCTTTAAGGATCCTAAAAACAAATCCTTTGTTTTCGAGGTTTCAGCTTCATCAATAAAATCCTCGAACTGATTTCTTAGGTCAACATTTATTTCCTGACTTCTGCTTTCATCAATATGAGACATCTCTAAGCTTAGAATTCTTTCATCCATGACTTTATTATTTTGCTTGAGATGTTCAACTTCCATTTTGAGATTATCAACCTCTTTGATCAAGTCTTGAAGAGTAGTCGGAGTATATTCTGACTTTTATCTCTCCTTTAACATCTACTTTATCTCAATCATTGAGTAACCTCCTTTCTGAAGATCCTGTGTTTGATTCTTAGTCGAAGTTTCTCCTGGACCTTTCAATTTATCAATGATTTGAGACCTGATTTCAGGGTCTTTGATGATCTTTAAAAGTTCTATTAACTTATCATCTTTAAGAACCTTAATATTAAGATCTTTAAACTAGGAGTATATTCCATAAAATTCATCAACTTCTTGGTCTCCACATGGATGTCCTATCTTACATGGAAGACATTCTTCTTCCGAAGATGAAGAAATATAATCTTCATTCTGGAGAACTTTTAGTTCTCTGAGAGCTCTCAATTCTTCCTCTGAAGAAGAATCTTTAACTTCACTCTGTTCCAAACTATTTTCCGGTGATGAAAATAAAAGAAACTTGGATAAAGAATCTTTTATCTTATCATCTATCTCTAGAAGTTTTATCTTCTCCTTCATTTTGCAATATTTTAGATAGTGTCCTAGCCACATCTGTAGCAAGCATTTGGCTTGTCTGAGAACTTAACCATTTCTTTTCTTCTATTAAAGGCTTTTTTCTTTTTAGCCCTTTTTTTCTGTCATTTATAATATTTATCAGGATTGAATTCTCTTTTGGAAGATTTCTTCCCTCTTCTATGATCTTTGGATTTTTTGTGACTGTTTCTAGGCATATCCATACCAAATTGTTCACAAAAATCACCAACCTGTCATCTTTCATTAAGACTCTGCTACTTAATTTGTTGATTTAGCTTAATCTCATTGCATAAAGTTAAACCTTTCTGGGTGCACATATTGTCTACCAACCAACCAAACATTTTCTTAAATTAATACATGAGTAACTTTTATACAACATTTGAAATTTACCAACCAAACATTGTCTAAAATTAATACATGAATAACTTTTATCATATTTACAAACCAAATAATATATAAAATTAATACATAAATAACCAAATTATTCATGTATTAACTTAGGCCTTATTCAATAGCCAAACGACCCCTTAGGATATAGGTGTGTGTAAATATTTATATACTAGGAGTTAATGTGGGGTGAGGGTCGGTTACGTGAGGGAGTATTATTTGGTTTGGGATGTTTAGGTTACTTCAGGGAAAAGGTTAGTGTTTAGGGTATTTAGGTTAGTCTTCTTTTGGATTTTTTTCCTTTTTAGTTTTTATTTGTTCTTTTATTTTATTTTTTCCCTAAAAGATGAATGTAAAATATTAACTTACTACTTTTAGACTAGTAAAAATATAGCAAAATTAAATAGCTAGTCTAAAATAAATATAATAAAGAAAATTGCTAAATCATTAGCTTATTTATTAAAATTTGAATTTAAAACAAAATATTCCTTTTTTTTTTTTCTAAATCTTCTTTTTCTTTTGAAAAATAAAAACAAAATTTGTCCTAAAATGTTACTCTATTTTTTTATGATTTTCAAATACCTTAAACAAGACATAAAAAATTAAAATATCTAATTTGTGTTATGAAATATTAAGTAAGAGCAAGAAGAATGGAGGGAAGAGAGAAGATATCTTATTTCAGTTGAGGGATGATTTACAATGGAAAATTCCTCCTAATTTCTGTCCAAAAGATAGACATTTCATATCTTGATAGATACGCAATATATCTTGATAGATCTTGATCGATACTCTCTATATTCTTGATAGACATTCACTACAAAATGAAAGACATCAATATAATTTATTAACACTCCCTCTTGAATGTCTAAATAGATAATGTGTCTCGTTAAAACCTTGCTAGAAAAAAAAACTCAAATAGAAAAAACTCTAGTGAAGGAAAATGAGTACACATATCTAACAATACGCATTTAGGCTGCCTCATCAAAAACCTTACATGAAAATCCAGTGGAACAAAATCTCGTACGGAAAAAAGAGTACAGTGCGTATTAACTCCCCCTAATGAGAACATCCTTGAATCTCGCATCCCGATCTTGTGCACTATCTTCTTGAAAGTTGCAGTTGGAAGAGACTTAGCGAATAAATCAACCACATTGTCACTTGAATGAATATGTTGCATGTTAATATCACCATTCTTTAGGAGCTCATGTGTATAGAAAAGCTTTGGCGAAATATGCTTCATTCTATCTCCTTTTATGAATCCTCCCTTAAGTTGTGCTATGCATGCTACATTATCTTCATATAAAATTGTGGGTACTTTGTCATATTTCAAATCATATTTTTCTCGAATGAGATGTATCGTGGACCTCAACCACACACACTCTCGACTAGATTCATGAATAGTTATTATCTCAGCATGGTTCGATGAAGTGGCTACGATAGACTGCTTTGTAGATCTCCATGATATGACAGTACCCCCACATATAAACACATAGGCTATTTAAGATCGAGCTTTATGCAGGTCAGATAAATACCTTGCATCATCATAACCAACAAGATCGGGACTGCAATCGTTAGAGTAAAATAAGCCCATATAGGTAGTCCCTTTTAGGTACCACAATATGTGTTTGATCCCATTCCAATGTCTCCTAGTAGGAGCAGAACTATACCTTGCTAATAAATTAACCAAAAAGCCTATATTAGGCCTTGTAGTATTTTCAAGATATCGTATTTCAGGATCAAGAATTTTCTCATTCTTTTCTTGAGGTCGGAATGGATCTTTATTCATATTAAGTGATCGAACAACCATCGGAGTACTTAATGGATGTGCTCCGTCCATATAAAATCTTTTCAACACCTTTTCTGTGTAGGCAGATTGATGGACAAAGATACCGTTTGTCAAGTGCTCAATTTACAAACCAAGACATAATTTTGTCCTTCCAAAATCTTTCATCTCAAATTCCTTCTTTGAATAATCAATTGTCTTTTGAAGCTCTATTTGAGTTTCAATAAGGTCTATGTCATCAACATAAATGGCAAGTACAACAAACTTCGATGTTATTTTCTTTATAAAAACACACGGGCAAATTTCATCATTTGTATAACCTTCCTTAGATAAATACTCATTAAGACGGTTATACCACATGTGCCCAGATTGTTTCAAACCATACAATGATCTTTACAATCTAATTGAATACATTTTTCGAGGCTTTGAACAATATGCTTTAGGCATCTTAAATCCTTTGGGAATTTTCATGTATATCTCATTATCAAGAGATCCATATAAATAGGTCGTAACCACATCCATCAAATGCATTTCAAGTCTCTCATGGACAGTGAAACTAATAAGATAACGCAATGTTATTGCATTCATAACTGGTGAATATGTCTTTTTATAATCGACACCAGGCCTTTGTGAAAATCCTTGTGCAACAAGGCGTACCTTATACCTTTGTATTTCATTTTTCTCATTTCTGTTTTGCACACAGACCCATTAATAGCCAACAGGTTTAATACCATTAGGTGTTTGAGCTATAGGTCCAAAAACTTCACGTTTGCCAAATGAATTCAATTCCGATTGAATTGCTTCTTGCCATTTTGGTCAATTATTTCTTTGTCGAATTCTGTGACAGATTAACGTTCAAGATCCTCACTATTTTGCATGATTTTTGTTGCAACATTATATGCAAAGACATAATCCATCACTATTTCAGATCAATTCAAATTAGTTCCAGCATCACTTGAATTTCTGATTGTTCCTCATTTTCTTGAGTATCAGGCTCATTGATTCCTTCAGGGAACTTCCATTTGACGATAATTCGTAGTGTCATCTTGATAATTTTTTTATCTAGGATTTCGATCCTTAGAATCCAATGGTCTACCATGCTTCAGGCGTGCTTTGGACTCATTAGCTATGACACTAGTGGATGGTTCTTTAGGGACATCAATTCGAATTGGGAGATTATCTATACAGGAATTTGTGATTTGGTGATCCTTTTCAAATCTGTAAATGCGTCTGGCATTTGATTTGTAATTTTTTGCAGATGAATAATCTTTTGTACTTCTTGCTCACAAATAGAAGTACGTGGATCAAGATGAGATAGTGATTGATTTTTCCACAAAATTTTTCTTTTGACGTCACTATCTTCTCCCTCTAATTTTGGGAAAACTATCTCATCAAACCGATAATCTGCAAATCGAGCAGTGAACATATCTTCTGTTAATGATTCAAGATAGTGAATAATGGAGGGTGATTCCAACATAAATTCCTAACTTTCTTTGGGGCCCCATCTTGGTGCGATTTCGTGGTGCTATAGGCACATATACAGCACATCCAAAAATTCATATACAGCGCACTCAAAAATTCTCAGATGAGATATATTAGGCTCATGACCCAAAACCAATTGCAAAGGACAAAATTTATGATAATTTATCGGTCTGAGACGAACAAATATTGCAGCATGCAGAATTGCATGGATCAAAACAAAAGTGGGCAATATAGTTTTCATAAGCAATGGTCTTGCTATCAACTGCAGACGTTTAATTAATGACTCAACAAGGCCATTTTTGAGTGTGAACATGAACTACAGGATGTTCAACTCTTATCCCAATCGATAAGCAATAATCATTAAATGCTTGAGATGAAAACTCTGCAGCGTTGTCAAGGCAAATAGACTTAACCTGATTATCAGGAAACTGTCCCCGTAATCGTATTATTTGTGCCAATAATTTTGTAAATGCCAAATTGCGAGACGACAATATGCACACATGAGACCATCTAGAAGAAGAATCTATTGGGACCATAAAGTATCTAAACGACCCACTAGGTGGGTGAATAGGTTCACAAATATCCCCATGTATGCGTTCCAAGAATGCGGGGGACTCAATCTCAACTTTTATTAGTGATGACCTCACAATTAACTTGCCTTGATAACAAGCATTACAGGAGAATTCACCATTTGAAAGAATCTTAAAGTTCTTTAATGGATGCCCATTTGAATTTTCTATAATTCGTCTCATCATTATAGATCCAGGATGTCCCAAATGATCATGTCAAATTACGAAAGTATTGGAGTTAGTAAACTTCTGGTTTAATATAGAATGTGCCTCAATTGCACTAATCTTTGTCCAATACAAGCCAAAAGATAAAGCAGAGAACTTTTCTATAACACATGTCTGCCCAGAGACATTTTTGGTGATACCAAGATATTCAAGATTTATCTCATCAATTGTCTTGATATGATAACCATTTTCACGGATATCTTTAAAACTCAACAAGTTTCTCCGAGATTCAGGAGAAAACATAGCATTATTTATGATGAGTTTAGCTCCCTTAGGCAAGATTATATGGTTTTTCCGCAGCCTTCAATCAAATTTGCACTATCAGAAATCGTAGTAACATTTATCTTGCTCATGTTTAGATGAGAAATTTTTTTCTCATTTTTGAATATCGCATGTGTTGTGGCAGATTCAATCAAACAAATATCTTCATAATTGGACAACTTACTTTGAAAATTATCCATATCTTTAAATAACATGACATACATAAAATATATATTAAATATTAGTGTTGTCAAAAACTACAAAGTAAAAAAACTAAGTACTAATATTATAAACTAATAAATAGTTTTGATTTACTAATAAATAATTATCGGTGGCATTATGATTGAAAATAATTAAAGTACATGCCTTTATGCACTAGTCTAATTTAAGACCAACACACAGTAGAATATAGTACTTCATACAATCACGTACTCCCTCTGTTCCTATTTACATGTCGTCTTTGTTACAAATAAATATTCTTTATTACTTGTCATTTCATAAAACCAATGCATATTTGACACTATTCTTTTCATTTTACCCTTGAAAGTTATTAAGTAGTCTTGAAACTAAACATATTTGACCAACAGAAATTGCAAGAGTTTAATTCATGTCATTAATTACTTTGTATTACTGTCACCATTGTGCTAAAAAAAATTACTTCCAAAATTTTATTAAGTCCGCATCTTTTTTCTTAGGATAGATAAAGAAAACGTACTTCTTCAACTGAAATTTTGCTTTTTTGCTTGGCAGTATCTTTTTTTTTTTTTTAGTTATTATTAGCAATACCTGTTGCATGTTAATTCAAGTAAAATTTGGCCCAATCATATTGAAATGTCGGCTCCAATAATATTTAAGCTCAATTTTTTTAAAAAACAAAACTCGTCCTTTCAAATATTGAACTTCTTTTATTTGTGATTAGGCTTCAAATAAAAGAATATGAAAAGATTGTTTCACTTTGCAAAATTTTAGTATATGTATTAATGTTAGATTTAAACTTTCAACAAATACTTTTTATTAATTCAAAAGAAAAGTAAATAAGGATATAA
This sequence comes from Capsicum rhomboideum, assembly GCA_031232105.1. Classification (NCBI taxonomy): domain Eukaryota; kingdom Viridiplantae; phylum Streptophyta; class Magnoliopsida; order Solanales; family Solanaceae; genus Capsicum; species Capsicum rhomboideum. Next base: position 103,206,522 of record CP124718.1, read on the forward strand.
CAGTAAAATTATCTAGTTTCTTAATAGGCGTGAAACTAAAAAAGATGACATCTAATTGAGAACAGAGGGAGTAAAAAAGACCAATATATATATTTTTTTTCATGCGTCAAAACAGAAAAATAAAATAAAATAAAATAATTGAGTCATCATATTTGTGACCAACATGAACACTGTATCCATCATATCTGAATATTGTCTTCCTATTAATTTAGAATTTCGTGTGTACAAGAAGATACTCCCTCCGTTCGTTTTTACTTGTCACAATTTAATTTGTATATTTATTAAAAAAAATAATTAATGACGTAGTTATTTTACAATAGTACTTCTAGTAAATGATGTTTACTAGTATGTTTTGAAATTAATTTGGAGAAGAAATAATTAATGCTAAGTATAAAATAAAAAAATAAAAATTATTTTTTCTTGATATGTAATGACAAATAAAAATAAAAAATTAATTAGAAAATTAGTGATAAATAAAAATGAACGGATGGAGTATATATGACGCAAAGAAAGAGGCCACATGGGTTGGTATACAAATTGTTGTTTCCTGTTTTAGGAAAAAGGTGAATGCCTCCCTTCCTTTTTTTTTTCTTTCATCTTAAATGCATTAGGAATAGTATGTTTGTTAGTATTTCATACTTGAAACGTAACAATATGAACAACAATTGAAAACTAGTGTGCACCAGATGCTTTATGCAAAATAATCTTCTAATCGAACTTTATCTATAACTAACAATAATGTCACTAGATTAATCAATCCTAATTAAATGACTAGTAATCGTGTAAACAATTACATTTACATGGCCTTTTATTCACTAACTACTATCACTAGAAAAAATTAAAAATTGCTCATTCTTCCATAGTCACATAATCATCACCAATCAAGTGATCAATCTTTCCTTCAGGGTGCTCGAAGAAATCTGCTACATCTAAACATGTGATGTCAATATGATTTTCAGAGATAAAATTAGTCTCAGGATTTTTCTCTTTCTTCTTTAGTTATGCTTGATAAAGCTCAACTAAGTGTTTCGGAGTACGACAATCACGTGCATAGTGTCCTTTTCCACCACATCAGAAGCAAGCAATTGTTCCACGTTTCTCATCCTTTCCTTTTTTCCTTTTGATGGTGTTTTTTGTTTGATGAATGATTAACACCAGGAACAAGATTTCTTTCTTGATCATCACGACCACGACCACGTCCACGTCCACGACCTTTTCCACGCCTAGCATGGTAAGCATACACCTCATTCACTTCAGGGAATAGTGCAGATCCAGTAGGTCGATTCTCATGAATTTTCATCAATAAATCATTATTTTGTTCAGTCACTAGATTATGAGAACTCAGTTTAGCATACTTCTTGAAACCTTTCTCTCGATATTGCTGCTGCAAGAGCACATTCGAGGCATGAAAGGTGAAGAGCATCTTTTCCATCATATCATCATCATTGACAGTCTCTCCACATAGTTTCAACTGAGAAGAAATTCTGAACATGACAGAATTATACGCGTGAACAAACTTATAGTCTTGAAACCTTAGATGCATCCATTCATATTGTGTTTTTGGGAGGATGACCATCTTCAGGTGGTCATACCTTTCTTTTAGGCTATTTCACAAAACAAGTGGATCCTTAGTAGTGAGAGATTCGATTTTTAGAATTTCGTCAAGATGATGACGCAAGAATATCATAGCCTTAGCAAGATTTTGGTTAGATGTTGTATTTTCTTTCTTAATGGCGTCTCCAAGACCCATTGCATCTAAGTGAATTTCAACATCGTCCAGCATCCATGAAAGGTAGTTCTTGCCCGAACTTTGAAGGGCAACAAACGCAAGTTTTGTAAAATTATTACCCATATGAAAAGGAAGAAAAATAATACCTTAGCCTTCAAATTTGAGATGGTAGAGTCTCGTGCTGATAACGTATTATGAAATATAAAGTAAGAGCAAGAAGAATGGAGAGAAGAGAGGAGATATCTTATTTCAGTTGAAGGATGATTTACAATGAAGAGAACCCCTCTATTTATAGGGGAAATTCCTCCTAATTTCTCTCCAAAAGATAGACATTTCATATCTTGATAGATACTCAATATATCTTGATAAATACTCTCTATATTCTTGATAGACATTCACTATAAAATGATAGACATCAATATCATTTATAACAATTTGAACCTAAAAGAGGTATTTTAAACACTAAAATAGTGTATAAAGTTAAGTTCGGTAAAAAATTAGGTGTTCACACACCTTATACATATAATACCAATTTCATGATTGAGAGGTGATATATACACGCTCCTTATAAGCGCCTACGACACGTCGACAACACGTCAAATATATTGAATGAATTCACTTTCCATTTCTTTTTTTATTTCCATGTCATTTTTTGTTTTTATTTCACTTTTCACCCATTTCTTCATTATTTCATCTTCTTTGTTATCTCACTACAATACAAAATAAAATTTACCCTTGTTCTTGTTATCCAAATCTTTGCGAAACACACTACTTGATTTCATATCTAACATTATACCTGATGAGAAAATGACGAATTTCATGATGGATAAATATACTGTTTCCACTTTCGTTGTTTCTCTGTTAGGGTTCCTATTACAAGAAAAAAAAAACCTTTAGCTCTAGCTAGATCTTCTATTGGGGTTCCTATTATAAGAAAAAGACTCTTAACTCTAGCAAAAAATCTAACACCCATAGGAAAAAATGTAACATCCACAGAAATATGGAAACACATAAGAAGAAAGAAAAAAAAAAAAAAGAGGAAGAATAGAAGAAAGTCAAGGAAAAGGGTTTGGCCGGCATTTTGTCCATGATCGCCAGTGTGGTGAAAATTTTCAGCAAGATCTAATAGTCTCACGGCTGCTGGTCGCTCGCAAAGTTTATGGAAGCAACGAAGAAGGAACAAAGGGGGATGGGGTGAGATTCGTCATGGTTGAGCTTCGTTGGATTTGCTGGTTCGTAATCGCAATGGAATAGATCGCTAAAAAGAAGAAGAGGGGCGCGGGGGGGAAGGGGGGGAAGGGGGGAGGGGGCACTTGTATTTCCTTTTCAATTTTTTGCTATTTATGCGTGGAAAGCTTTTTTATTTGTCACGACAGTCATTAAAGTGGTATTTAATTCATTTAAAAATTATTAAGAGGATACTTAAGCGAGCATAAAGATATAGTGCTAAAGTATGTTTGGTGAATAGATTTAAGGACCATTTTTTTCTCAAATTTTAATTGTAATAAATTCATTAATCATTCAAGAGGGTTCACAGAGATATAGAATTGTGACTTCCTGAGTTATGAAAGTGGACTATATAATAGCCTGTGATGAAATATAGTTAAATCTATGAGAGGTGAGCCTTTATCTATCTATTCTAGCTAATCACTTAAACATAACTTGTTTATATTTTTACCGCTCATTTAATAGGAATAACAAGTACTAATAATATTCTCACAATATTTAATTAAATCAAAACCTAATTATAAATGATATAGAGAACACTTTATCATCCAAATTTGAGCTTATATTTTTTGTTGTCAGCTTATGTTTTTGTACAAATATGGGATCTCCAGGCCCTAGCTAGTACTCCCTCCGTCTACTTTACTTGTCATGTTTTGTTTTCACATCACTTAACAAAAATATTAACTAGAGGATGATTTAGCTAAATTATTCTTATTTATTAGTCCTCTCAATTTAATATTTCTTTCTTTTATACCACATTAATATCTCTCTATGTTTTTGTCAAGAGTTAAGATGAAATCAAATACGGAGTAACTAATTATACCTTGATTTTTTTAAAATGACAACTATTCTAGAACATTTATTTTTAGTAAGGACGACAAGTAAAATGGATTAGAGGGAATATTATACTACTCCCTCCATTTCTTTTTAGTTGGCATGTATACTAAAAGTATTTGTTCCAAAATAGTTGTCAATTTAAATAATTAAGGGATAATTAATTATTTTTTTCCAACTTTACCCTTAACATTAGTTATTCTAGTGTTAAGAGGTACATAAATAAACAAAGATTAAATAAACTAATAAGAGATATATTAGTCAAATTACACTCTTATTTAATATTTTCGTAAATATTGTGTTAAACCTTATCCTGCTAGCTAAAAAGAAACGGAGAGAGTATTAACATAGTTCCTATTAGTAGTATTCATGTATGATTCAGTGATTTTGGTTGGTCCCCCTTCATTTAGGTAAAACTTTCCCATTGTATCCAATATGGGCACCACCACTTATTTTTACCTAAAGGGTAGCTCAATGCATTAAAGCTTCCATTATGCACGAGGTCCAGGGAAGGACCGAACCACAAGAATATATTGTACGCAACAACCGTTTATTTGTACCTATTTTTCTAAAATTATTTAATTTATTCACAGTATTAATAAACTTTATAGATAAAAGGTTGATCTACTTCTTCTTCTTCTTGCAAAATAAGTTTGTTAGATTCGTTGTCATTTTGGCAAATTGATAATTGAAGTTTATTCTTTATAATATATTGAACTTATATTTTCAATTTTGAATTTATTTCGGATAGATTTGAATGTTAAATCATGTGTTTGATTGTTAAAATTTGAAACATAGGTTAGTGATTGCAAAAAATTATTCAGGTCAAAATATCTTAAATTTTTCCTTAAAATGTTATCCGACACTTTTTGGGTCATACACTAAAAATTGGTGTGAAATACCTACTAGTATTGTTGCTTTGGCTGAGGAGCAAAGTAAGCATTTTTTTGTCTCCTATTGTATCTGTAACTGAGCGTTATGGTACAAGAATCTGACACAGGCAGAGCATAAGTAATTAGTGTGGTAAAGCCATAATTTCAGTCAAAAATATTTGAAGTTACGCCTTGTGAAAGGCAATAACTTCTGTAAAAACATATTCGAAATCTGGACTTGTCAAATTCATAATTTCATTAAAATGGTTTGAAAATGGCCTTGACAAGCCATGCCAAATTTCAGGCAAAAATATTCGATATTTGTTCTTGTCAAGTCCAAAACTTCAATCAAAATGGTTTTGGTAAGCCATATATATCAAACTAATATTTTCACTGTTTGACCTTCACACGCAGGAGTTGATCTAGGGCGTAACGATCCCCTCGGCAAAAAATCACATTATATATTTATATATAATATATATATATATATATATATATATATATATATATATATATATATTCTTTTTTTGAATCTCTAGAACATAAGATTAGAGATTGGCTTAGTGGTTGAGGGGTTCAATATTCACCTTGAGGTTCCAAGTTCAAATTCTAAGAATTATATTTTTATTTTTCGAACCCCTTTAATGAAAATCCTGGATACGGTAACACTTCAAACAAAAATGTCTAAAGTTTGGACCCGTTTGGCCATAAAAAAATTCACTTTTTTCCGGAAATTTATTTCACTTTAGTGAAAAAAGTAAAATTTTGTGGTATTTGGCCATAAAATTTATTTCACTAAAGTGATTTTTTTTTCCAGAAAAAAATGAAAACAAGTTTTACTTGTTTTCACTCCTACTTCTCTCACAAAAAGTCAAAAAGAACTCTAATTTATTTTCATAGTCAAACATAACTCCAACTCCAACTTCCACTCCAACTCTAAAAAATTTAATTTTCATGGCCAAACACCTACTTTGTCAAGCTTTAGATGTGAATTTTTCGTAAATTCAATAGCGTATGTTTGAAGTTTTTACCGAAGTACGTAAACATGCAAAAAGATAATAATTTAAGTTCGAATTCAAATTCGAATATGAAAAGATTCAATAATTAAGATTTTGATTAATTTTCAAGTTTCAAAGTATAATAATAATTGAAATAACTAAAGTATAATTTCATTCAATATGAATCTATTTTTAAAGGATAAACAATCGAGCAATGTTTTGCTAGTGTCACGACTCAAATTCAACGGCCATGATTGACACTTAGCGAGAAATTACCCATGCCAAATGAATTAATATTCATCTTATCAAGAAACAAATATGTCACGATCCAAAATTTCAAGGGATGTGATGGTACCTACCCGAACCCAGCCATGGTAGGTAAGCGTGACTCAATAACTCAGAATATCCAAAATAAAGTCAACAATATAGAATCTATGCGCATAAGTAATGATCATAATAACTTAAAGATAAACTCAAATAGAGCTAAATAAGGAATCCAAAATCCCTAAGGCTCAGCTATCATAAGTACAATAGCGACTCTAAATACAGAATGTCGAATAAAAGATACAACTATTTGAGAAACAAAATAAGACAGAATGAAGATAGATGAAACTGAGACGGTCTCCAATCAGGAGAGCTCACCACAGTCTCGGGTACTGTCAGAATACACGATCATGAATCACGAAGACCACTCATACCAGGATCAGCATCAGAAAGATGCAGCAAAACAGGAGTGGATACAACCACTAGTACTCAGTAGGAATCATATGTCGGCTGAGTGTAACCAAAAACTATATCAAGTAAAGGATACTAAAATAACCCTGCACGCATAAAATTTCCAACAGTTCAATATCATTAAGTACAACAGATCATCTTAAACTCAACAATACTACAAGAATGATGTAATGCAATGATATGAGATGATAAGAAATGACTAATGCCTACTGGTATACACTCCCTCCTCAGTCTTTGCTAGAGGTGGGACCCATGAGAAGCTCACGAGGTCCATATACCCCACCCAAACCCGCTTCAGACAAAATCAGTAAAATATCATACATCATAAAATAATCATCGAAAAATATTAAATTATTGGTTTAGAAACTTACCCAAAGAAGAAATCTCAAAAATCACCTTTTAAATCTCCCAAAATCGAGTTCTAAAGCTACAAAAAATGAGTTATAGGGTGTTGAGTTGAAAATAGAATTTCTCTTTATACGCTTACAAACACAAAATTCAAACATGTTATAAAATTATCACCGAAATCCCTTTTTGAGATCATAAGCTGACCGCAAAACAATATGAGGTCCGCACATTGGTCCCTGAGACAGCACAATGGTCCCCAAATTTTTTTTAAACTTCAGGTCTATTGTCCGATTATGTGATGACCAAAATATGACGGCATATTGAGTTTACGGTCTGCGAAATGAGTCTGTGGGACCACACAATTGGCTGTAAAACTTCAGGGCCTCTAAATATTATGTGACAAAATTTCCATTATGCGGACCACATACTACTTATGTGACCGCATAATGGCACTTTCGAAACACAAATTTTGGCCTTAACCAAATTACAAACTCTCAATTCGACGCCCTGATAACCAAATCAATCGTATCAACTACTCATAAAATCCATAAGAAACTATGAGAAGGGATAAAATGATCCTAAACACACCAGAAGCCAAAAATTAGGATGAGGGCTTTTACATCATCCAACACTAAAATACATGTTCGTCCTCGAGTGTAGGGATAAGTGATGTACCTAGATTAAATGGCACATTTGATGATTTTAACTATAGATTATTGCAGTTCTTAAGTAATTTTTCTGAGATATGATGGTATTTTGTGTTTATGTGCAAGAAAGCAATCACGAGTGCAAAAGTTGGAATTTGAGGTGAAAATAACTAAATATGGAGTCGTGAATGAAGATTAGGGACTATGGGACTGCCCTGTAAATTGTGAAATGGGATATGCAAGGATGCAATCCGTCTTTAACCTGATAGATCAATTGACGATGCATAAACCCAATTAATGGACCATGTTATTAATAGTAGAAACGTTTTGTAAGGGTACGAATTGGACATCATTTTGATGGGTTTTTTGACAAGTCTTTTGAGGGACGGTGAAACCAGTTCACAGTCCATTGTGTCATTCATCAACCAAGATTAAACAAAGGTGTATTTTGGGGTCTTAAACCATGGTTCCAATTATGAATCATCAAAACCATTTACGGATCATTGAATGATCCGTGAAAACCTACAGAGTCTAGACCTAGAAGATGCAAAGGACAATTGACTTCCAACTTCCACAGACTGTGGTTCTGAATTAGGATCCATGAAGTGCTGATGCAGTCAGTTTTTCTACTTTATTTAGGATAGGATTTTGATGTCTATAAATATTTTTCTTAGGTTTTCTTTTTATAGTATGCATTAGTGTGTAACACCCCGTACTTTTCTAAACTTACTTGATACCTTGGGGTCATATCTACGTAGGTGTTGAGATGCCATGAGTATGTGTTTTATAGTGTTATTGGTGAAACATTTGATATCGGACATAAATGTACGATTAGACCTTCGTAGGAGGTGTTTTGTGATTTCGTGGAGCATTTGTGTAATAACCCATACACATTCTAACCTCATTTGGTGACTTGGAGTCATGTTTACTTGATGATTAAGATCACTAAGTAAGTATTTTGGAGTGTTTTGATAAGGTATTGGACGATATGCAAGTATTGAAGAAGTGGCCAAAAAATTCAGCAAGGTATGAAAACTTACGCCACTACCCTATTTCAGGGGGTGTGGCGCAAGCCACTGATTCAGAGAGGGTGCATTTCTTGCGCCACTGCCTTGCTTTGCAGCAGTGGCGCAAGGCACAAATATTGTGCCCTTCGGGACTCCTTTTGTAACGCAATTCTACGACGATTCTTAGATGGTTTCTTTTGGTTCTTTGGAGTTATTTGAGCATTGTTCAAGCTTCAAACACTTCAATACACTCCTACATACTCCTACATGATCAAATCATGAAACATAAATAGTTATCCAAAATGTCCAATGAAGCTATGGGCGACTAGAATTCCTATTTTTGCGATTGAGACGACGAATGAGAATCTCGTAAGAGAATATTATCGTGACATTATGAAATTAATTAAATATGAGATATATGGTGAATTATACATGAAAGTTTATGGGTTAAATGGATATGTGTTATTGGGCCCAAATGTAGGCCCAAAATAGAATAAAAGACATGGCCCAAAAGGGCAAAAAGATCCATTCTTCCACTTTGACCACATTTAATGCCAAGGAATGGCTAAGTATGACATGGGGTCTATATAAAGGCCCCAAAATCAGATTTTATTCATAGAACTCTCTCATGCCTTTTAAAGATATTTCTCAAACATTTCTCTAGTTCCAAACCCTAAAGCAAATATTTCCCTTGGACTCTTTGGTGAAGATCATCCTATTCCAAGCCTTGGTAAGTATTTATTATCATGGATTAACATATTATATGCTTGGTATATTATGTATAGCATGATAGTTATGTTGGCAAGGTGGTGAATAGTGTATTTTTGCTTTTGGTGAAAGATGTGCTATCTTGGTGATTTGAACTTGAAAAGAGACTTGATGCCTTGATGAAAGAGCATGGTATGGATAAAATATTAACATGTATGGTGTGATTTTGTTATTAAACTTTTTATTTTTATAAAAGTGTAAATTGTGGAATTTTGGCCGATATGTGCTATGAGGTTTATTAAGGTAATTTGATGGATTATTTGTGATGTGGTGTGGATAAGAAAGTGTAAAGGAGAAGTGTTGTGGAGAAATGTATTGATTATCATGTATTGGTCAATGTATGGAATATTGGGGGATTTTTGGAATAATAATTTCATCAATGGTTTTGTCAAGGGGAAATGACATGTTTAAAGGCAAACATGTAACTCATTGATGTTATATGCATTTGTAAAGTAGTTGATGGTTAATGTGAATCCCATTATATATTTGTGTTGTAGAGTGACACATAAAGATATAGTGACACATAAAGAAGGAGCGGGACTATTGTATGCACCTCTAGGATTATATATTCGTATTGCGAATACAAGGTATGTAAGGTTACTCTGTCCGTATCTTTCTGCGGAAAATAGTATTCACATTGACATTACGTTTGTACCATCCCTAAATGTGCTAAGGTAGCCTATATCCGGTTCGCAATGGTTATTATCACATATTTTCTACTCATTGATCAATTGTGAATTGTATGTCTCATATTTGTTGGTCAATGTTCCAAAATCCTAAAAAGGTTATGTCCCAAAGTGCCAATAGTGGTTATACACACACCTCTTGTTCCTTGACTTGTGTCTAATGGTTTCAATATCTAGTGTTAAGTAACCTACTCCTCATTCATTAGTCATGGTTGTTCATGAGTTGCATAATGATGGACATGTTCCAAGAGTCCCAATAATGTTGTGTTCTTAAGCTTCCAATAATGTTGTGGCTATGTATATATATATGTTAATCTCTCATAATTGGTTGTATCAATCTCTCATAAGAGGATGAATCAATCCCTCGCAAGTACATCTCTCAAAAGTAAGAAATAAAGTAATTCATATTTATTGGTGTTTAATGATTGAGTATGGGTGGTAGCTTTGGGGGCAAAATGCCTAGCTTAAGCCGATCCCGAAATGATTGGATCAGGGGGCAGTCCTAGAGGCATAAGCCTAGCTCAAACCGATCCTGACAGGGGGCAGCTCTAGAGGTAATAACCTAGCTCGAGCCGAACCTGATATGTTGGTATGGGTGGCAGCTCTAGAGGCATAAGCCTAGCTCGAGCCGATCCCAATATATATTAATTTATGGGTGGTAGTTCTAGAGGCAAAGACCTAGCTCCAGCCGATCCCAACATAACATTATGTTATGTTAAGACCCACTGATCAGTTGGGGCTCGGGTACGAAATGATATAAGTGATGAAGATTAAATAACAAAGTGAAGAAATAAAGTATGTAAGGTACATGTTTCCACATATGCAAATCGATGGGTTGTTCATATTGACTATCCTATTACATTTTGATTCTATTGACGTATTTATGACAGTTTTATATGGCCTTACATACTCAGTACATTATCCGTACTGACCCCTCCTGGGGGCTTACCTTACTTGCTGCAGACGCAGGTACTAGTAGACCTCCACTGTAGGTTGCAGATCTTTTGCAGACTTTTGGTGAGCTCCAGTTGGTTCGGGGCTTTCTGAGTTTCTATGTACATTCATTTTGGTATTGTATATGAGTATAGAGCGGGGTGTTATCCTGACTCTAAGTTTGTCATAAGTTATATATTTCAGCTAGAGGCTTTTGTAGACATATGTGGGTATGTGTATGATGGTGAAAGAAAAAGATGTATGTCCTTTGACTCGATGGCCCCAACCACCCAGTTTCTTTAATGTCTATATAATGTTCCATGATATTCGCATTTAGAATTTTATGTCTTTATGAGGTGGTGATAAATCTTATGGTATGCATATGATTGGGCAGGAGTAAATATTGGTTCTCTCGGGCCTTATCGGCTTCGGGTGCCAGTACGGACCGAATGGGATTTCGGGTCATGACAAAAGTGATATCAGAGCAGGTCATTCTAAGGGTGTCTACAAAGCCGTGTCTGAGTAGAGTCTTACTTATCGATGTGTTGTGCACCACATTTATAAGTAGGAAGCTACGGGACATTTATGATGTTGTTTCTTTTCTTCATTCCTAGATCGTGCAATAGAGCCAGTGTTGTAAGTTAAATCATAGCTGACCATGGTGATTGATTTTCTTTGATATAGAAACTGCCGATGACAACGAGAGATAAAGGCAAGGGTAAGCAGGTTGTTATGCTTACCGGAGAGGGATTGAGTAGACCACCACCTGACCAAGCTAGTTAAGGTGGAGCTGATACTGACTTTGCATCATGGGCTTCTTCCACTTTCCCAGCTCCGGAAGAGTTGAGAAGAAGAGAAGTATCTTCAGAACTGCCCGTTGATACTATTGAGCAGGATTTGATGAGTGCAGTACAAATATTGACCCGTGTAGTTGCTGCACAAGCTCAAAGACAAGATCTTGTGCAACAGAAGGAGGAATAGAGGCAAAGGAGAAAAATGCAGGAATTGGAAGTAGGATCGTCAAAAAGAGCTAAACCCATGAGACAGGTTATGGCATACGAAGAAGGATTTGGGACTCGGGTTTTTCACAAACCTCCTAGGCCATCATTTACCCATTCCACAACAAATACTCCTCCTCTATTTCAAGGGTTTAGAAGTAACCAGTTTGGGCAAGGAGGTGAGATTTAGGGTTTACGGACAGTGGGGTATCAAGCATAAGGAATTATGAACCGCCCGAGGTTTTATCGTCGGTTGTGACAGCGCTGCGGGAGGTTTCATGCAGGTGAATGTTGATTCAGAAAGAATGTTTGCTATTTTTGCGGCATGCCAGGGCACGTGGCAAAAGGGTGTCCACAAAGGAACCCTGGTGGCATGGCACGACCCACAGGACCAACCGTCGCCTCGACATCATCTGTGCGTCCTCTAGGTAGAGGTGCACAACCTGTTGGTCATGGAAGATGTGCTAGAGGAGCATCTTGTTCTAGTGGCATTCAGGGCAGTACCTACGCCGTGGCGGATCGGCAGAAATTTGGGGCTTCTCTTGATAACGCGACAGGTATATGATCTGTCTTTTTACGTAACGTATTTACATTGATGGATTTGGGGATTTACCCTATCATATGTTATTCCATTGATTGTTGAAAAAAAAAATAGAAAAAGAAGACACTTTGTGAAAGGATAGTAGAAATTTTAGTTAATCCATTCGAGATAACTTAACTGTGTGTGGGCATAATACATTGGTTGATCTCATTGAATTGAAAATTGTGGATGTTGATATTATAATGGGAATGGATTGATTGGTTTCTTGTTATGCCACGGTGAATTGCCGGGCTAAGAAGGTATATTTTCAGTGCCCATAAGAACATGTTCCTAAGTGGAAGGGTAATGTGAGGGCACCAAGGAAAATTTTATTTTCTATCTTAAAGCGACGAAATTGATAGCCAAGAGGTATGGATGTTAGTTAGTCTGAGAGTAAGATACTGATGTGAAACCACCAAGTCCTCAATAGGTTCCGGTGGTCAATAAATTTCTTGATATATTTCCTGATGCATTTCCAGGCTTACCCCCAGAACGGGGAGTAGAGTTTAGCATTGATGTGATTCTAGGCATTCCGCCTATCTCTCTTCCTCCGTATAAAATGGCTCTAGCAGAGCTATGGGAATTATAAAAAAAAAAAAACACGTAAAAGGTTTGGTGGACAAGGGGTACATAAGATCTAGTATGCCTTTGGGGATGCATCTGTGTGCGTATGAAAAAACATAAATGAAATGGCACATGGAAAATGTGTATTAACTCTTGGCAACTGCATAAGGTAACAATCAAGAACAAATATCCCCTTCCAAGAATTGACGATTTGCTTGATCAGTTACGGGGTGCCAAGTATGTTGTTCCTTTGTATCAAAAGAATTGTATTCACTCTTTCTTACACCAATTTCGCTGGAACCAGAGTGACTTGAAATCAGGCTATCACCAAGTTAGGGTTGGAAACAAAGATATACCCAATACAGCCTTTCGAACACGGTCTGACTATTATGATTCTTAGTTGTGTCATTGGGACTAACAAATGTACCAGCTGTTGTTATGGATTGGTTGATCAAACTATTCTTGGATGTATTTGTGACTGTGTTCACGGATGATATTCTGGTTTATTCGAGGCCACAAGAGGACCACGTTAATCATGTGCAACAAGTGTTATAGAAGTTTTCTAAATGTGAATTTTGGTTATACCTATAGCGATCTTGGTTTACATTGTCTATAGGATAAAGGAATAAAGGTCGGTACACAAAAGATAGACATGGTGACGAAAAAAAAAACAAAGGGGAGAGAGTCTACACACAAGACAATTAAGTTTTGGTAGAACGATGCATGCGAGTAAAGTTTCCAAGAGTTGAAAGATAAATTAACTCTTACACCAGTTTTAGTATTTCTCGAAGGCACAAAGGTTATACAATGTATTGTGATGTTTCCGGGGTTGACCTCTGATGTGTGTTAATGCAGCATGATAAGCTAACAGCGTATGCCTCACGATAGTTGCGACCATATGAGAGAAACTATATCACACATGATTTTGAGATAATAGTTGTGGTATTTATTTGAAAGATATGACACTACTACTTAGGGTTCATATTGATCATATCGATATATAAATATTGATCATAAGAGTTTGCATATACGTTAAACAGAGGGACTTAAATCTGACGTAGGAAAGATGACTCAAATTATTAAGAGATTAAGATAAGATACTGAGATCGCATTCAGGAAAAGCAAATGCAGTGGTCCCTGGGGACATAAGGTATAGTTGAGGGTCTACATATTAATTAAACAGTTTGGTAGTGCATGTACTAGAGATTCCAGATCAAAGGGTTATAGCGCAAAATGCGGTAAAGCCTTCATTCGTAGAGGTGAAGGAAAAGCAACATGCGAATCCTATTTTTAGTTTGGAAAAAAAAAAAAAGAACGTATCACAAGGTTCGATGAGATTTGACCTTATGCAAGAGGGAATATTTCAATATCAAGGTGAATAGGGTATACCATATATGGGTGAACTAAGGAAATGAATTATAACCGAAGCACATCATTCACGGTATTCTATTGTATTCGGGAGAAACCAAAATGTACCATGGTTCGGTAAGAAGGCATTGGTGAGCATCAAAAAAACCTGGAGGTATTATATGCCATGTATACATTTTCCAGTTTAAACTAAGACATGGTTAACATGGATTTTATCGCAAGTTTGCCTCATACACATAAGGGTTGTCTCATACATTTTAGGAATTTGATTCCACATGAGAGATAGCTGACAGGTTTACCTACATATCACACATGTTGTATTTCAAAACCACTTACAAGGCTGAAGAATATGCGAAGTTTTTTATGACAGAGAAAGTACAACTATACGGAGTTCGGAACTCTATCACATTAGGAAGGAGGGCTCGATTTGCTAGACATTTTCTTTGAGTTTCTTTTCAGAGAAGGTTGGGTACGGAAGTGAATTTGAGTATAGCTTTTCACCTCAGACGAACGGACAAACAAAGCATACTATCCAAACATTTGAAGGTATACTACGAGCCTGTATGAGAAACTTAAAAGATAGTTGGGATGATCATCTACCCTTATTGAATGTGCTTATCATGATAGTTATTGTTCAAGTATCAAGATGGTAATTTATGAAGGTGTATATAAAAGAAAGTTTAAATTATCTATTGGGTGATTTACACCGAGTGGAACTGCCTTATTTGGGGCTAGATTTTGTTCACTACGCTATAGAGAAGGGTAAGATAGTACGACAGTAGCTACAAGCTAAAACAAGTCATATGCTGAGATCCATTATTTTTATTAAATGTCCAAGCTATGCGGGATGTCACTTATGAAGGGATATATATTGCCATTCTATATGGATAAGTGGAAAGATGAAAAGAAAGCAATAATAGCTTTGGTAAAGGTACAGTGGAGAAACCGAATCACGTATGGGGCCAAAGAAATAATAAAGTCAGAGTACCCGTGCCTACTTCAAACGGGGGAGAAAGCTCAAGGTATGGAGTTGGGACAATAGCAAGGGAGTATCCATAAGCATTATGTGTATATATGTTAAAATAGAGATGCATGGGATGTACATGAGACGATGTTACTAACATTCGAGGACGAATGTTTCTAAGGGGGGAGGAATGTAACACCCCATACCTTCCCAACTGTAACACCCCGTACTTTTCTAAAATTACTTGATACCTTGGGGTCATATCTACCTAGGTGTTGAGATGCCATGAGTATGTGTTTTATAGTGTCATTGGTGAAACATTTGATATCGTACCTAAATGTGCGATTAGACCTTCGCAGGAGGTGTTTTGTGATTTCGTGGAGCATTTGTATAATACCCCATACACATTCTAACCTCATTTGGTGACCTGGATTCATGTTTACTTGATGATTAAGATCACTAAGTAAGTATTTTGTAGTGTTTTGATAAGGTATTGGACGATATGCAAGTATTGAAGAAGTGGCCGAAAAACTCAGCAAGGTATGAAAACTTGCGCCACTAACCTATTTCAGGGGGTGTGGCGCAAGCCACTGATTCATAGAGGGTGCATTTCTTGCGCCACTGCCTTGCTTTGCAGCAGTGGCGCAAGGCACAAATATTGTGCCCTTCCGGACTCGTTTTGTAACGCAATTCTACGGCGATTCTTAGATGGTTTCTTTTGGTTCTTTGGAGTTCTTTGAGAATTGTTAAAGCTTCAAACACTTCAATACACTCCTACATACTCCTACATGATCAAATCATGAAACATAAATAGTTATCCAAAATGTCCAATGAAGCCATGAGCGACTAGAATTCCTATTTTTACGATTGAGACGACGAATGAGAATCTCGTTAGAGAATATTGTCGTGACATTATGGAATTAATTAAAAATGAGATATATGGTGAATTATACATGAAAGTTTATGGGTTAAATGGATATGTGTTATTGGGCCCAAATGTAGGCCCAAAATGGAATAAAAGACATGGCCCCAAAGGGCAAAAGATCCATTCTTCCACTTTGACCACATTTAATGCCAAGGAATGGCTAAGTATGACTTGGGGTCTATATAAAGGCCCCAAAATCAGATTTTATTCATAGAAATCTCTTATGCCTTTTAAATATATTTCTCAAACATTTCTCTAGTTCCAAACCCTAAAGCAAATATTTCCCTTGGACTCTTTGGTGAAGATCATCCTATTCCAAGCCTTGGTAAGTATTTATTCTCATGGATTAACATATTATATGCATAGGAGATTATGTATATCATGATAGTTATGTTGGCAAGGTGGTGAATAGTGTATTTTTGCTTTTGGTGAAAGATGTGTATCTTGGTGATTTGAACTTGAAAAGAGACTTGATGCCTTGATGAAAGAGCATGGTATGGATAAAATATTAACATGTATGGTGTGATTTTGTTATTAAACTTTTTATTTTTCTAAAAGTGTAAATTGTGGGATTTTGACCGATATGTGCTAGGAGGTTTATTAAGGTAATTTGATGGATTATTTGTGATGTGGTGTGGATAAGAAAGTGTAAAGGAGAAGTGTTGTGGAGAAATGTATTGATTATCGTGTATTGGTCAATGTATGGAATATTGGGGGATTTTTGGAATAATAATTTCATCAATGGTTTTGTCAAGGGGAAATGGCATGTTTAAAGGCAAACATGTAACTCATTGATGTTATATGCATTTGTAAAGTAGTTGATGGTTAATGTGAATACCATTATATATTTGTGTTGTAGAGTGACACATAAAGATAGAGTGACACATAAAGAAGGTGCGGGACTATTGTATGCACCTCTAGGATTATATATTTGTATTGCGAATACAAGGTATGTAAGGTTACTTTGTCCGTATCTTTCTGCGATAAATAGTATTCACATTGACATTACGTTTGTACCATCCCGAAATGTGCTAAGGTAGCCTATATCTGGTTAGCAATGGTTATTATCACATATTTTCTACTTATTGATCAATTGTGAATTATATGTCTCATATTTGTTGGTCAATGTTCCAAAAGCCTAAAAAGGTTATGTCCCAAAGTGCCAATAGTGGTTATACACACACCTCTTGTTCCTTGACTTGTGTCTAATGGTTTCAATATCTAGTGTTAAGTAACCTACTCCTCATTCATTAGTCATGGTTGTTCATGAGTTGCATAATGATGGACATGTTCCAAGAGTCCCAATAATATTGTGGCTATGTATATATATGTTAATCTCTCATAATTGATTGTATCAATCTCTCATAAGAGGATGAATCAATCCCTCGCAAGTACATCTCTCCAAAGTAAGAAATAAAGTAATTCATATTTATTGGTGTTTAATGATTGAGTATGGGTGGTAGCTTTGGGGGCAAAATGCCTAGCTCAAGCCGATCCCGAAATGATTGGATCAGGGGCAGTCCTAGAGGCATAAGCCTAGTCCGGACCGATCTTGACAGGGGGTAGCTCTAGAGGTAATAACCTAGATCGAGCCGAACCTGATATGTTGGTATGGGTGGCAGCTCTAGAGGCATAAGCCTAGCTCGAGCCGATCCCAATATATATTGATTTACGGGTGGTAGCTCTAGAGGCAAAGACCTAGCTCGAGTCGATCCCAACATAACATTATGTTATGTTAAGACCCACTGATCAGTTGGGGCTCGGGTACGAAATGATATAAGTGATGAAGATTAAACAACAAAGCGAAGAAATAAAGTATGTAAGGTACATGTTTCCACATATGCAAATCGATGGGTTGTTCATATTGACTATCCTATTACATTTTGATTCTATTGACGTATTTATGACAGTTTTATATGGCCTTACATACTCAGTACATTATCCGTACTGACCCCTCCTGGGGGCTTACCTTACTTGCTGCAAGCGCAGGTACTAGTAGACCTCCACTGTAGGTTGCAGATCTTTTGCAGACTTTTGGTGAGCTCCAGTTGGTTCGGGGCTTTCTAAGTTGCTATGTACATTCATTTTGGTATTGTATATGAGTATAGAGTGGGGTGTTATCCTGACTCTAAGTTTGTCATAAGTTATATATTTCAGCTAGAGGCTTTTGTAGACATATGTGGGTATGTGTATGATGGTGAAAGAAAAGGATGTATGTCCTTTGACTCGATGGCCCCAACCACCCAGTTTCTTTAATGTCTATATAATGTTCCATGATATTCGCATTTAGCATTTTATGTCTTTACGAGGTGGTAATGAATCTTATGGTATGCATATGATTGGGCAGGAGTAAAGATTGGTTCTCTCGGGCCTTATCGGCTTCGGGTGCTAGTCCGGCCCAAATGGGATTTCGGGTCGTGACATAGTGCTACACATTATTACTTTTGTTACTTAATATTCTTGGATTTTGAGAGCAAAGACAGGCAAATACTACTTGTGCTCTTTGTTCTTGAAGTTTGATTCTTGGATTATTATTTGATAATACAATTCCGTTTCTCTTATTCTCTTGTAAGTTATCTACTATGATTTCTTGTACAACATCTGATATTATTAGTGAAATTATGAGTAGCTAAGTCTTATAACTAGGGTTGTGGTAACCATGATGCAATAACGAAAATTGGTCAAATAAAATTGTGATTCTTGAATGGTGTTCATGCATGCATTATTAGTCTCTTTCCTTTGATTGCTTTTTAGTTGTTTCAAATGTTAGAACTCACCATAAATATTGACTTGCTTAATAATAAAGAAGTAAGGATTAGAAAAAGGGATTAACAATAGAGATTTGGGATTTCTAACCCTCATATAATGAATTGAGCTTTAACAAGGATAGTCAATCCGAGACCAATGACGAGGTTTAATACTTAAGCACTTGAAGGTCAAAATGATTTAGAGTGCCATTCATGTATCAGGGTCGAAAGATGTTGGATGAACCTTAATCATCAGTTTTGCATGTATAGCACAAGGAGAGATCACTAATACAATAGGCTTGCTAAGTTATGAAATCACAGAGAACACAATCCTAGTCCATCTCATGTATTAAATACAAGCAACTATTTCTCAAACAACGGTTAATTATAACTATAAAGCTTGAAATTTGTTACTTTTTATACAATCTCCCCTTTGGAAATACTAACTCCAGTTTGAATAATCTCACTGAGCTTATTTCTCACCATATTCTTTGTGGGATTTGACCCCAACCTTGTTGGGTTCTATATTTGAATAGTGATTTCTTTATACTTCTTTTAGAGGTGTAACTTAGAAGTATCAAATTTTGGTACCATTGCTGGGGAATACAACTTAGAAATAATTTAATAGTGTTTTATTCGACTCGTAGTCCTTATTTTCTAATTTACTTTTATGTTGTCTTCATTCCTATCAAATGTAATGTCTGGAAATCCAGAACACCACGACTATGAGCTTACTATCCTAATTGATGTTCAACAAGTTGAGGCAACCCAATAGGCTGAGGATGCTCAATAGAATTAAGCTTCTCAACAAGTTGAGGCAGCTCGATGGGCTAAAGCTACTATTGCTGGTGTTGCAGATGTTGCCGCTAGGAACCATCGGAATGTGGCATATGGTAGACAACAAGCCCTAAGATATACCACGCATGATATGGAGGAACTTGATCTTAAGGAAGTTGGTTATATTGGTACCATTCTACCAGCCCCACTAGCCCCTAGTACAAAGTTTGATATCACAAGTACCATGATGCAACTGTTGAGCATAAAGGGATTATTTGGAGGAACATCTGAAGAAGACCCAAATCAACACATGATGAGCTTCACTTGGATTTCAAGGAATACAGTTGCCAAGCATCAGCCAAGAGGCCATCCAGCTGAGGTTGTTCCTCTTCTCATTATCCGGGGAGGCAACTCTTTTGCTCAAAGAAATATCAAATAATTCCATCACTACTTGGGCAGAGTTAATTAAAGCTTTTCTTGAGAGAATCTCCCCACCATAATAGATGATACAGTTGTGGGATGATATAAACAATTTTAGGTTGTTATCTGGTTAAGCCTTACATGAAGCTTGGTTGAGGTTCAAAAAGAAATTGAAATAGTGTCCTAACCAAAATTTTTCGGATGAAATCCTTTTGGAGATATTTTGTAGGTCACTAAATTTAGCAATCAAAGCTGTAGTGAACAACATTGTTGAGGGTTCTCTAATGGCACATATATTCTTGGAGGACAGTGAAATGCTGGATAGGATCACTAAAACTAACAGAGCGTGGCATACTAGAGAGTCAAAAATTTCCAACAACATCTATTCTAAGGAGATACCAGTAGAGCAGCATAGAAAAGAGAAAGGACGTGATCATGATATGGCTAACTTGAAAACTCAGATGGATCTTATTACCAAGCATTTGATAAGGGTTAGCTCAAAAAAGGTGAATATAGTTGGGTCACAAGGTAAAGCATCTCGATATGATAATTACTACTCTGCTTTGGATGAAGAGGCAAATTTTGTTAACAATCAGACGAGGGGTTTCCAGACTAACACCCAAGGGTTTAATTAAGACTTTCTGCATCAAGCTCAAGGGAATCAAGGTCAGAAAAACTATAGAGATAAAAACTATGAGAAGTCTAATTGGAGCTATAGAGATAGAGATAGAGAGAGAGACCAAGAGAACTGAAGGAATGAGGATGGCTACAAAAATAATAGAATCGATTTATATATGCCCCCAAAGGGTAGAGAGCAAACATCCAATGACTCTTCATGATCGAGCATAAAGGTCATATTTATAAAAGTGCTAAAAAGGGTGGAATCCATAGACTCTGGCATTAAGGAGATGCACAGAGATATATCAAACATGAGTCAGTTGGTAGACTCACATTCCTCTTCCATAAAGCAGCAAGAGCAACAAATGGGCTAGATGTCCATGACATTAAATCAGAGGTAAAATGGTATATTGCTTAGTGATACAATGCAATACCTAAAGAATGATGGGCATTGCATGGCTGTCACCATAAGGAGAAGAAAAGTGTTACCAAAACCTATTGTAGATGAGCAGAAATATGAGGTTGCTTCATGTCACGACCTGAGACCACCCCTAGTCATAACACGGTACTTAGAAATACAAGTGATCCCAAGCTAACCTATGATACTGGCATAATACATGAGCAACTAAAAATAAATGGAAATAAGATATTGAATGTGGAAACTACGGAATAAATATCAAATACTAATCAAGTTTATTTACAACAGTTGTAAACTGAAACTAAATACAACAACTCTAATTGAATATCTATGAAGCCTCTACTAATACTGACTATAGGTAGACGGACATGACCCCCAACTATCCCTAATCAATACATACGAATAGAAATAAACTACTAGAACTACAAACTAACTTGATTCCTCAAATAAAGAGAACTCATCACCTGCTGGCTGGAAGCTGTGATCTACCTGACTATGATTCTAATAGTAAACACCTGAATCTAAATCACATGAAAAATATAGGCAGAATAGGTATGCAAGCAGTTCTTTTAAATGTACTGAGTATGTGAGATATGCACTATGAATAACTGAACATAAAATTAATATGAATGACGTATGCCATGATTCACTAAATGATAAGCATGAATGTAGGAATAACAGAATATTCTTTAAATCAAAAGAAATGCTGATGTATACTAACATGCAAGGACCCATCTGGATAAGCATAAATACTGAACGCATGAATATTCTGAGATAAGTGAAATACTATGAACTAGACTGTACTGAGGGTCATGCAAATACTATAGTTTAAATCTATGGGAGATACTATTAACCGACATAGAACCATGTGAGATAAACATGGAGTTTGATGTATAATCCCCATCGAAAAAGGGCCCAATATACCTTGCCAGGGTATAAAGGCTGAAATAAACTGATATGGTATATATAACCTATAGTGGCACATATTTCTATGAATTAGGGACTGCTACTAAAGGTTTCAGCCTATTGGGAGGGTGAGCCTTCATCCCCTCTGTCACTCCCCGTATCCCTACGGGGCGGATAGGCACCCGTAGTCGATAAGGCCCGAGAGAACCAAGCTTTGCTTCTATTCATTCATATGCATGCCATAGTAAACACCACTATCACGTAAGAACATAAGAGGCTAATAACGGAAATCATGGAACATGTGATATATATATATATATATGTGTGTGTGTGTGTGTGTGTGTGTGAAACTTGGCCGTTGAGACCATCAAGTCAGAAACGTCATGTATCATATTACATTCATACACCCATATACGTCTACAAAAGCCTATAATAGATGCATTTACAAGACCAACTGAAAGTCGGGACAAGTCCTCGCTTTATACAACATGTACAATACAAAAACACATGTACAACTATGATTCGGAGAAGCCCCGAACTAACTGGAGCTCACCAATGATCCGCAAACAACTGACAACCTACTGTGGAGGCCTACTAGCACCTGCGCCTGCAGCAAGTAAGGTAAGTCCCACAAGGGATGTCAGTACGAAGAATGTACTGAGTATGTAAGGCTCATAATAAACTGTATGATATGTAAATACGACAATGAACTCAAATACAAGTGAATACTTAATATGGATAAGTTAACATTCTGTATGTTGGAAACCATGCACATTGCTTTCATTACTTTCTTTGCTTCTTTATGTCTATGCTTATTCATCATCACTTGTGTCACTATGTACCTGGGTCCCGACTGATCAATGGGTATTTACATAACATAACATTATGTAGGGATCGGCTCGAGCTAGGCTTATGCCTCTAAAGCTACCACCCATAAATCAATACATCGGGCTCGGCTCGAGCTAGGTTATTACCTCTAGAGATGCCACCCATAAACCAACATATCAGGTTTGGCTCGAGCTAGATTATCACCTCTAGAGCTACCCCCTATCAGGTTTGGTCCGAGCTAGGCTTATGCCTCTAGGACTACCCCCTGAACCACTAATCTCAGGATCGGCTTGAGCTAGGCATTTCGCCCCCAAAGCTACCACCCATACTCAATCATTAACCACATATATGCATTACTTTATTCTTTACTTTTGAGATTGATACCATGATAGTCATAACATTATTGGAACCATTGAACAATAATCAATGAATAAGAGACATGTGTATAACCACTATTGGAACCTTGGAACACAACCTTATTGGGCTTTTGGAACATTAGTTAATGAACATGAGACATATGACTCACAATTGATCAATGAGTAGGAAGCATGTGATAATAACAATTGGTAACCGGAAATAGGATACCTTGGAACATTTCAGAATGGAACAAATAAAATGCCAATGTGACTACTATGTGCTGCAGAAGGATACGGAAAGAGTAACCTTACATACCTTCACTTCCAAGTATGAATACACAATCCTATATATGAACACAATAGTCCAGCTCCTTCCTTACATTTCACTCTACAATACAAGTAAATAACGGAGTTTACATTAACCATCAACTACCTTACAAATGCATATGACGACAATGAGTTGCATTTTGCCTTTAAAATGTCATTTCCTTATCTACAATACCATTTACGGCATTGCCATACCAACAATACCCTAATCATGCCATACATTGACCACAACATCATATACCAATAGCATTTCACAACAAAGTTTCTCCTTTACACTTTCTCATTCACACTATATCACAATCAATCCATCAAGTCACCTTAATACACCTCATAGCAACATATCGGCCAAAATCCCATAATTTACACATATAGAAAAATAACAAGTTTAGTAACATAATTGCACCATACATGTGGATATTTCATCCCTACCATGCTCTTTTATCAAAACCACAAGTCATCTTTCAAGTTTAAATCCCATGGATAACACATCTTTGAGCAAAAAGCAAAAATGCATTATTTACACTTTTAGACATAACCATCATGATCTACATACTCTCCCATGCATATAATATATTAATCCATAAGAATAATCACTTACCCAAACTTGTAAAATGATGATCTTGCCCAAAGAAGTGCCTTAGGGTTCTTAGGGTTTGAGAGAAATATTTGAGAAAATATCTAAAGAGGCGTGAGAGTTCCAATGAATTAAAAATCTGATTTTGGGGCCTTTATATAGTGCTCAAGTCATCCTTATCCATTTCCTTGCATTAAGTGCAATATTGGCTTGGTCAAATGGAAGAATGGGTCATTTTCCCCCTTGGGCCTATGCATTTTGGCTTCATTTTGAGCATCAAATTGGGCCCAATAACCCATGCCATCTTAACCCATCAAATGTAATGTATAATACACCATATATCTCATGTTCAAATAATTCTATAAATGTCTCGATAACATTCACTTACGAGAATCCCATTCGTAGCCTCAATCGTAAAACTAGAAATTCTAGTCGCTCATGGCTCACTTGAACATAATTTGTTAAAACACTTGTGATGAAGAATTAACCCCAACTCGGATGCTAAACGCGCTTAATAATAGTCCTACTATGATGGAGTAATGATACCATGACTTAAAGGTCTTATACACATCATAATAGTCGAAGAAAATTTTTGGCGAAAACCACCCCGGCACGCCGCTTGGCGCACCCCTTTGCTGCCTGTGGGCTGAAAATTTTGGCCCAGAATGGCCTGGCACACTGCCTGACGCTCCCCAGGGTATCCTGTGCCAAAAACATTTTGGCCAGAAGCGGCCCGGCACGCCCCTGGGCGCGCCCCACACTCAAAATGTGATTTTTTTACGTTCTTCGACTTTTCTTTGCTTTTTTGGTTAAATCCTTCAAGTTCAAGTCTGTTGCTTACCTCCTAACCTTAATAACCATTGCTTGGAAGTCCTCCAAGCCTCATTTTTCACCCCACAATTGCTCCACGAAGTCACAAACACCTCCGACTAAGGTCTAATCACACATATTCGGCCCAATATCAAATGTTTCATCAATGACACTATAAAACACATACTTATGGCATCTTGACACCTAAGTAAACATTGTACAAAGTCTTCAAGTAGGGTCGGGAAGGTACGGGGTGTTACATTCTTCCCCCCTTAGAAACATTCGTACTCGAATGTTAACAATATTGCTTCAATTATAATAAATGCGTCTCTATATTAGGATACATATACATAAACACTTAAGGCTCATGGATACTTACTTTTTAATGCTCCACTTCCGCACTTTGAACTTTTTCATCCATTTGAAATAGATGGGGGTACTTGGATTTTATCATTTCTTCAGCTTTCCATGTGATCTCCTCTACTTGTTGATTTCTCCAAAGGACTTTTACGGAAGCTATGTCTTTATTCCTCAATCTCTTTACTTGTCGATCTAGAATAGCAATGGGTACCTCTTCATAAGTAAGATCCTCCGTAACTTGGACATCCTCAACGGGAACAATACAAGATGGATCTCCTATGCACTTTCGAAGCATCGAAACACGAAACACTTGATGGACTGAGGTGAGTTCTTGGGGTAGGGCCAACTCTTACGCTACTTGCCCGAATCTTCTTATAGTTTCATATGGGCCTATATAACGTGGACTCAATTTTCCTTTCTTTCTGAACCGCATTACACCTTTCATCGGTGACACCTTTAAAAATACCCAATCACCTATGGCGAATTCAAGCCCTCTCCTTCTAACATCAGCATATGACTTGTGGCGACTTTGGGCCGTTTGTAATCGCTGTTGGATCACTTTAAATTTCTTCATATCTTGATGAACAAGATCTGGCCCAAGTAAAGCAGTTTCACCCGCTTCAAACCTTCCAATTGGTGATCTACATTTCCTTCCGTACAAAGCTTCATAAGGTGCCATTTTAATACTTGAATGATAGCTATTGTTGTAAGAAAATTCAATAAGAGGCAAATGGTCATCCCAACTGCCTTGAAAATCTAACGTGCATGCTCGTAGCATATCTTCAAGTGTTTGGATAGTACGTTCTGTTTGTCCATCAGTCTGAGGATGGAAAGCCGTACTCAGATTCACCTGTGTGCCCAAACTCTGCTGAAAGGATCTCCAAAAATGCGCAGTAAACTGAGCTCCCCTGTCTAATATAAAGGAGATCGGAATCCCATGTAACCGCACTATTTCTCTAACATACAATCTTGTATAATCCTCAGCCATATAGGTGGTCCTGACTGGTAGGAAATGCGCGGACTTGGTCAGCCTGTCAACTATGACCCATATAGAATCAAATTTCTACAGTGTACGAGGAAAACTTATGATAAAATCCATGTTAATGATATCCCACTTCAGACTGGAATATTGATACATTGCATATAACCCCCTGTTTCTGATGCTCTACTTTCACTTGTTGACAATTCGGGCATTGGGCGACAAATTCTGCAATGTTCTTCTTAATATTTACCCACCAATACACTTCTTTGAAGTCATGGTACATTTTAGTAGTACCCGGATGAATAGAATAGCGCGAGTGATGCGCCTCTGTCATAAATCGTTTCCTTAGCTCATCTACATCCGGCACACATAATCTTCCTTGGCATTGAAGTATCCCTTCTTGTGTAAGATCAAAAGCTGCAGTAAGACCCTGTTGTACATTCTCTTTCAGCTGCAATAACATAGAATCTGCAAACTGCTTCTCTTTTACTTCAGCTATTAAGGAGGACACCGCTGCATTTTGTACAATAAATCCATCATCTGAGGATTCAAGAAGACGAACCCCCAAACTGGCTAATTGGTGTAAATCTTTGACTAAATCCTGCTTCTCTATCAATTGGCCACTAGTGCCTCCTATTGCCTTGTGGCTCAATGCATCAGCTACCACATTCACTTTGCCTGGATGATAGAGAATATCAATATCATAGTCTTTTAGGAGCTCTAACCACCTTCGTTGCCTCAAATTGAGTTCCTTCTGCTTAAAGTATATTGCAAACTTTTGTGATCAGTATGGATATCAACATGAACTCCATACAAATAATGTGGCCATATCTTTAAAGCAAAAACCACCGCTGCTAATTCAAGATCATGTGTGGGATAATTTTTCTCATGTGGCCGCAATTGTCGTGAGGCAAATGCTATGACATTACCGTGCTGCATCAATACACATTTGAGGCCAAACCTGAAAGCATCACAATACACTGCATAACATTTGGTGCCTTCGGGAAGTACTAAAACTGGTGTGGAGGTTAATTTATCTTTCAACTCTTGGAAGCTTTTCTCACACGCATCATTCCATTGAAATTTAACTGCCTTATGTGTAAGCTTTGTTAACGGTGCAGCAATGGAGGAAAAACCTTCCACAAATCTTCGGTAATAACCTGCCAGTCCAAGAAAACTACGAATCTTTGTGGATGTCGTAGGTCTTGGCCATTTTTTCACTGCTTCAATCTTCTGTGTATCAATCTGTATCCCTTTATCTGACACAATGTGACCTAAGAATGCGACGGATTTTAACGAAAACTCACACTTGGAGAACTTTGCATACAACTTACGCTCACAGAGAATCTGTAACACCTGTCGTAAGTGATTAGCATGGTCCTCTGGTGATCTTGAATAAACCAGGATGTCATCTATAAATACCGTCACGAACACGTCTAGAAATGGCTTAAACACCCTATTCATCAAATCCATGAACACTGCCGGTGCATTTGTTAGTCCAAATAAAATAACTACAAATTCATAATGGCCATACCGTGTTCGGAATGCTGTCTTGGGTACATCTTCTTCTCTAACTCTGACTTAATGGTAACCCGACCTCAAGTCAATCTTTGAAAAACACTTGGCACCTTGTAACTGATCAAACAATTCATCAATTTGAGGGAGGGGATATTTGTTCTTGATCGTTACCTTATTCAATTGGGAATAGTAGATGCACATTCTCAACGTGCCATCTTTATTTCGTACAAATAATACCGGTGCACCCCACGGGGACATACTAGGCCTGATGAAGCCCTTGTCTAGCAAATCTTTCAACTGTTCCTTCAATTCACGTAAATCTGCTGCAACCATTCCATATGGAGGAATAGAGATAGGCTGAGTGCCTGGGATCACATCAATGCCAAACTCTACTTCCCGTTCTGGGGGTAAGCTTGGAAGATCCTCTGGAAATACATCAAGAAATTTATTTACCACTGGAACCGATTGCGGAGTTAGTGGTTCCACATCATTATCTTTCACTCGTACGAAGTGACATATGTACCCCTTGGCAATCATTTTCCTTGCTTTAAAATAGGAAATAAATCTTCCTCTTGGTGCCCCCACATTACCCTTCCATTCAAGAACATTTTCCTGCGGGAAATAAAAATGTACCTTCTTGGCCCGGCAATCTACCGTGGCATAACAAGAAGCTAACCAATCCATCCCCATTATCACATCAAAATCCACCATGTCTAGTTCGATAAGGTTGGCCAATGTATCATGACCACACACAGTTACCACACAATTACGATATACTTTTTTTGCAACAATATATTCACCAACCGATGTAGACACTTCAATTGACTTAATTAATAATTCTGGTGCCTTTACAAATTTTGCAACAATCAATGGAGTAACATAGTACAATGTAGAACCCGTGTCAATCAGTGCATATACATTATATGAAAATATGGATAATGTACCTGTGACGACATCAGGAGAAGCCTCCGAATTTTGTCGGTCCACTAAAGCATAAGTGCGATTTTGGACCCCGCTAGTACTGGCTGCTCCTCTGGCACATCTATCACGACCAACAGACTGCACACCTCGGCCTAAAGAAGGAACCGATAATGATGACACAACAACCGATCCTGTCGATCGTGCTATACCACCCATGCTTCTCTAGGGACACTCTTTCATCATGTGCCCCGTCATACCGCACCAAAAGAAAGCATTTGTCCCCAATCGACTTGTACCTGCATGAATACGCCCGCAGTGCTGACACTGCTGACGAGGAAATCCTGCTGCCTGTGATCCATGAACTCCACTACTCTGCCCAGACTGACCACCTCTTGACCCTCAGAATTGAGAGTGAGCACCTGCTGTGGAATAAAAGAATGATGGTCTAGGCGGTCTGGGAAACAACCAAGGCCTAGATCCTCATTGGGACATCATAGATTGTCCCATAGGTCTAGCCTTTTTGGACTGTCCTCTATCAGATTCATGTGCCCTTCTTCTCTGTCTTTGATCTTCCATTTTCTGGGCGAAGGCTTGTATTCTAGCTATGTCCATATCCTTATTCAAGGCAGCAATGGTGCAATCCCTTACCAAATATGGCTCTAATCTGTCCACGTATCGATGGACTCTGTCTGTCATTGTAGCTACCACATTTGGAGCATATCGAGCCAAGGAATTAAATTGCAAACTGTATTCTCTAACGCTCAAATTTCCCTGACGGAGATTTAGAAACTGATCTGCACGTGCCTCCCGAATCTCATATGGGAGGTAATGATCAAGGAATGCTGCTTTGAATTCTTCCCAATTTGGTGGCATTGCACCGATACCACGAGACTTCTTCCAATCTTCATACCACAATATCGCTTCACCTTTCAATCTACAGGCCGCGAGTTCATCTTTTTCAACACTAGTCACGTGCATAACTTCTAAAGCCCTCTATATTTGATCCACAAAGTCCTGCGGATCTGCTTTCGAATCCGACCTAGTGAATATAGGAGGGTCCATTTTTAGAAAATTCTGTGTTCTGCGACTCGCCACTCTAGCCGCATCATCCTCATTTGTCGTTGGACCAGCTCGTCCTTGACTTTGTGCCGCCACTAACTGAGTTAACATATGTACTACATTTC
Source organism: Capsicum rhomboideum (assembly GCA_031232105.1). Taxonomy (NCBI): domain Eukaryota; kingdom Viridiplantae; phylum Streptophyta; class Magnoliopsida; order Solanales; family Solanaceae; genus Capsicum; species Capsicum rhomboideum. The sequence continues at coordinate 103,236,451 of CP124718.1, forward strand.
TTAAATCCTGATCTGTGGCATTCATTGGTGGTTCTGCGGGTACTTCTCTATCGACTGGCTCTTCCAGAGCTGGAAAAGTAGAAGAAAACCGCGATGAAATTTCAGCATTTGCTCCACCTTGACTAGCTTGGTCAGTTGGTAATCTACTCATTCCTTCTCCAGCAGGCATATCTACCTGCTTACCTTTACCTGTACCTCTTCTTGTGATCGGCATTGTTACTATATCAAAGAAAATTAATTCCAATGGTCAGATACAATTCAACTTACAATACTGGCTCTATTGCACAATCTAGAAATGAAGGAAAGAAACGACTTCTAAATGTCTCGTAGCCTCCTACTTATAAAGGTGGTGCACAACACATCGATAAGTAAGACTCTACTCAGACACGACTTTGTAGACACCCTTAGAACGACCTGCTCTGATACTACTTTTGTCACTCCCCGTATCCCAACGGGGCGGATAGGCACCCGTAGTCGATAAAGCCTAAGAGAACCAAGCTTTGCTTCTATTCATTCATATGCATGCCATAGGAAACACCACTATCACGTAAGAACATAAGAGGCTAATAACAGAAATCATGGAACATGTGATATATATATATATATATATATATATATATATATATATATATATATATATGTGAAACTTGGCCGTTGAGGCCATCAAGTCATAAACGTCATGTATCATCTTACATTCATACACCCACATACGTCTACAAAAGCCTCTAACAGATGCATTTACAAGTCCAACTGAAAGTCGGGACAAGTCCCCGCTTTATACAACATGTACAATACAAAAACACATGTACAACTATGACTCGGAGAAGCCCCGAACTAACTGGAGCTCACCAATGATCCGCAAACAACTGGCAACCTACTGTAGAGGCCTACTAGCACCTGCGTCTGCAGCAAGTAAGGTAAGTCCCACAAGGGACGTCAGTACGAAGAATGTACTGAGTATGTAAGGCTCATAAAAAACTATGATATGTAAATACAGCAATGAACTCAAATACAAGTGAATACTTAATATGGATAAGTTAACATTCTGTATGTTGGAAACCATGCACATTGCTTTGATTACTTTCTTTGCTTCTTTACGTCTATGCTTATTCACTATCACTTGTGTCAGTATGTACCTGGGCCCCGACTGATCAGTGGGTCTTTACATAACATAACATTATGTTGGGATCCGCTCGAGCTAGGCTTATGCCTCTAAAGCTACCACCCATAAATCAATACATCAGGCTCAGCTCGAGCTAGGTTATTAGCTCTAGAGCTGCCACCCATAAACCAACATATCAGGTTCAGCTCGAGCTAGATTATCACCTCTAGAGCTACCCTATGTCAGGTTTGGTCCGAGCTAGGCTTATGCCTCTAGGACTACCACCTTAACCACTAATCTCGGGATCGGCTTGAGCTAGGTATTTCGCCCCCAAAGCTACCACCCATACTCAATCATTAACCACATATATGCATTACTTTATTCTTTACTTTTGAGATTGATACCATGATAGTCATAACATTATTGGAACCATTGGACAATAATCAATGAATAAGAGACATGTGTATAACCACTATTGGAACCTTGGAACACAACCTTATTGGGCTTTTGGAACATTAGTTAATGAACATGAGACATATGACTCATAATTGATCAATGAGTAGGAAACATGTGATAATAACAATTGGTAATCGGAAATAGGATACCTTGGAACATTTCAGAATGGAACAAATAAAATGCCAATGTGACTACTATGTGCTGCAGAAGGATACGGAAAGAGTAACCTTACATACCTTCACTTCCAAGTATGAATACACAAGCCTATATATGAACACAATAGTCCAGCTCCTTCCTTACGTTTCACTCTACAATACAAGTACATAACGGAGTTTGCATTAACCATCAACTAAGAGTGGCAACGGACCGGACCGGGCTAACCGGACCGGTCGGTCCGTGTTTTCCGGACCGTCACCGGTGGACGGTGACCGGATATGGTCCGGAATCGGGCCTACCAGACCGGGCTTCCCGATTAAGGCCCCTTTGTCCGAACCGATCCGGTTTCCGATCCGGTTTTCGGTCCGAATTCCAGTTCCACCCGATTTTTTTTTTTTTTTTAAACTTTTAATTTTAATTCAAAATAAAAAAAAAATAATTTAATAATTGTTTTTTTTTTTGAATTTAAATTAGTTTTCAAATTTTATTAAGTTTTAAAACATTTTTTTGAAAACTTTAATTTTCAAATTTAAAGTTTAGGTTTAAATTTTCACATTTGAAAATTTTGATTTCTTTTAAAGTTAAAATGTAAATTTTCAACTTTCAAGTTTAAATTTAAATTTTCAATTTTAAAGTTTAAATTTAAATTTAAACTTCAAGTTTAAATTTAAATTTAAACTTCAAGTTTAAATTTAAATTTATAATTTAAAGTTTAATTTTTTTTTTTTTTAATTCTTAAAGTTTAAATAAAAGACAACTTTAAAAAGAAAATGAAGGCGAATAGCCTATAATTTTATTCAAATCAATAAAGAAGTATACATGTATTACAAATATTAGAAGAGCACCTAATCTACTCAGCCACCTTCTAGGAAGGGTTCTGTTTTAACTAAGTCTCGATTATTATACTAATATCTATAATTTCGAAAGTATGCTTTTCATAATTTATCTATCAATTCCTTGGAAACATGATCCGGAATTGGTATTTGGTTTTATTCATCCATTGCTTCCATGCCATCATCACTATTATCTCTAAGTGCTTCATCTATTTCTACTTCGGCTTGATGCGATAAATTTGGTAGTCCAGCATTCCTTCGTTTGGCGTTGATCCAATCTCTGAACAACACTGATATTTCCAAACTATCTTTTGCTAACGAATATCTATGGTCTCCAATGAAAAATCTCCCTGCGCTGAAAGTTTGCTTCGAAGCTACTGAAGATGCTTGTATAGCTAGCACATCCCGAACCACCCTTGAAAGATATGGAAATTGTTCTGTCCGGTTCTTCCACCAAGTTAAAAGTTGAGGATCTCCATTTTCATCCCTAATATTTTCCCGTGCCTGATTAATATATTGATCAAAATCATTATTGTTAGAGGAATCAAGACCAAGTTCTTCATCCATAATTTCATCAAAATCATTAAATCTAGCCCTACGACATGGAGGTTCAGACGGTTCATCATTTAGTAGCTTCTCTCTATAAATGTTATACAAATGTCTAGCTTTAGTTAATACACTATATTTACACGATTCAACAGATGGAACTTCATCACTTGTAATTTCTAAATTTTTATATATTTTTTCAATCATTTTTTTAACACCATGTTCTTTGTACGTTGGGTTGAACAAAGTAGAAGTCAAAAATATTTGAGGAATAGGAAAAAAATATTTTTAAAATTTTTCAATCATATATGAAACCGCAAGTTTAAAATGTTCACGATCTTTATATTTAACAAATTCAGATGAAATAACACAAACATTTACTAAAGCTGAAGAAATAGTAGGATAATATTGACCAGATATAATATTTGTAGCACTATAAAAAGTTCTCAGAAAGTTAAGAAGTTCTTCGCATTCTTTCCAATCCTCGTTGGTGATTTTAAAACTCCGATGCGATTGATGTTTATTATAAAGCATTTGTAAAGGCTGGCGATAATCAATAGCAACAATAAGCATTTCAAATAAAGAATTCCATCTAGTAGTCACTTCTTTTGGAATTTTTCTAAACGGCATTTCAAATAAAGCACAAGTTTTTTCAAATTCTATAATTCTAGACCTTATTTTAGCTTTAAAAACCCATGCACAAGCAGCTCGAATTCTAACACAAGAATCAGAAAATACATTAATACCATCCATCACTATTAAATTATAAATATGTGCATTACACTTAACATGAAAAACATCATCATCAATTGGACAAAGTCTGGATTTTAAAAATTCAATAGCTTTTAAATTAGCAGAAGCATTATCTAATGTGACACCCATTATCATATCACAAAGACCAAAATAACGTAAAATCTCTAATGCCAAAGAAGCAATATAACTACCAGTTTTCCTCTCTTCAACATATTTATAACCTATAATTCTTTTTTGCATGTTCCAGTCATGATCAATCCAATGAGTAGTAACAGTAAAATATTCATTACCTTTAGGACTTACACCCATATCAGAAGTGATAGATAATTTACCATCAAAATAATAAAAGTAGCAACGAAGAAAATGACAATGTTCATGTTGATATTTAAAAATATCAGCTTTAATTGTATTTCTTGAAAAACCACGAAAATCAGGATTATACACCATTCGAATATAATGAATAAAACCGGGATGTTCACCAAAATTAAAAGGCAAACCACAAACCGCAATCATTTTAGCTAATTCTTCACGATCCCTATCCTGACTATATGTGAGTGATGTACTTGGGCCAGCCGGGTTACTATAATCTAAAATATTCTGGACCATGTTAGAACCTCCGACAGATTGGTTAGTACCGGGCAAGGGTTTACCATCTTTTTTAGCCTTAGCGATAGCTTCTAGACGAACATATTCAGGAACACAACCTCTCAAATGTCTAGTTAGCATTCCTGTCCCACCATGCGATCCCCCAGTCAAATGTTTGATCACTTTCTGACATTTATTGCAAGTTGCAGTAGTTTTCTCCGTATTTTGGATCATAAATTTCCAAACTAATGATCTCTTAGGACTTTCGGTCTTTCCTACTCTAGTAAACGTAGGTAAATTTCCTACTTCATCTTGTTCCAATAATTCCATAGCCGGACTATTAGGGGTAGGGGTATCTTCTAACTCTTGTTCTTCTACATCTTCCTCTTCCTCTACGTCTTCAAAATAAGTATCAAAACATCTATCTAAGGACTCATGGTCTACTACATTACTGGAAGCAACATCAATAGCACAAGGACGTTCAAAAGAAGTATCATCAAACTGATTAAAATCATCGTTATTAATTCTAAATCTAGGTGGCAACGATTTAGAACTACCTCCACCACCGCCTCTACTACAACTAGCACCCTTATTTTTTTACCCCAAATTTTTTTAATCTGACTAATAAATGTTTTCTTACCACTACCTTTTTTATCTGCATCCATATTTTAATATTAAAAAAAGAAATATAAAAATATAAAAACAAACAATGTAAATATAATGAAAAAGTAATAGTAATTAAACAAATAAACAGATGAAAGTTGGAATGAATGTACCGAACGTCTGTGTAAAAGCAGACTTATATAACCAAAAAGCCAGAATTGAGAGATGACAATTGAAGCTTGCTTCAAAAAAAATCCCTTCAATTAAAAAAATACACAATATTATAGAGAGTATTTGAGAGTGATTAGTAATAGAGAGTTTTTGAGAATTTGTGGGAAAATTAGGGGGAAGAGTGGGTATTTATAGGAAAATATGAGGTGGGGGGGCTAGGGGGGGCGGGGGGGAGGTGGGGGAGGGGAGATGGAACTAGCCGTTGGGGCCCCCACCAACGGCTCCCAACGGTTAAAAAAATATTTTTTAATTTTTTAATTTTTTTTAAAAATATTACCGTTAACCGGACCGGTCAACCGGACCAAAAGGCCCCTTCCGCACCGGTCCGTGTACCGGTAGGTACCGGTACCGGTCACCAACCGGGCCTACAGGACCGGTCCTACCGAAACCGGAACCGGACCAGAACCGGGGAGCCCGGTTCCGTTGCCACCCTTACCATCAACTACCTTACAAATGCATATGCCGACAATGAGTTGCATGTTTGCCTTTAAAATGTCATTTCCTTCTCTACAATACCATTTACGGCATTGCCATACCAAAAATACCCCAATCATGCCATACATTGACCACAACATCATATACCAATAGCATTTCACAACAAAGTTTCTCCTTTACACTTTCTCATTCACACTATATCACAATTAATCCATCAAGTCACCTTAATACACCTCATAGCAACATATCGGCCAAATTCTCATAATTTACACTTATATAAAAATAACAAGTTTAGTAACATAATCGCACCATACATGTGGATATTTCATCCATACCATGCTCTTTTATCAAAACCACAAGTCATCTTTCAAGTTTAAATCCCATGGATAACACATCTTTGAGCAAAAAGCAAAAATGTATTATTTACACTTTTAGACATAACCATCATGATCTACATACTCTCCCATGCATATAATATATTAATCCATAAGAATAATCACTTACCCAAACTTGTAAAATGATGATCTTGCCCAAAGAAGTGCCTTAGGTTCTTAGGTTTGAGAGAAATATTTGAGAAAATATCTCATAAGGCATGAGAGTTCCAATGAATTAAAAATCTGATTTTGGGGCCTTTATATAGTGCTCAAGTCATCCTTATCCATTTCCTTGCATTAAATGCAATATTGGCTTGGTCAAATGGAAGAATGGGTCATTTTTCCCCTTGGGCCTATGCATTTTGGCTTCATTTTGGGCCTTAAATTGGGCCCAATAACCCATGTCATCTTACCTTTATAAAATGTAATGTATAATCCACCATATATCTCATGTTCAAATAATTCTATAAATGTCTCGATAACATTCACTTATGAGATTCCCATTCGTAGCCTCAATCGCAAAACTAGAAATTCTAGTCGCTCATGGCTCACTTGAACATAATTTGTTAAAACACTTGTGACGAAGAATTAACCCTAAATGAGATGCTAAACGATCTTAAGAATAGTCCTACTATGATGGAGTAATGATACCATGAATTAAAGGTCTTATACACATCATAATAGTCGAAGAAAATTTTTGGCGAAAACCACCCCGGCACGCCGCTTGGCGCGCCCCTTTGCTGCTTGTGGGCTGAAAATTTCAGCCCAGATCGGACTGGCACGCTGCCTGGCGCGCCCCAGGGCTGCCTGTGCCAAAAATATTTTGGCCAGAAGCGGCCCGGCGCGCCCCTGGGCATGCCCCACACCCAAAATGTGATTTTTTTTCGTTTTTCGACTTTTCTTTGCTTTTTTGGTTAAATCCTTCAAGTTCAAGTCTTTTTCTTACCTCCTAACCTTAATAACCATTGGTTGGAAGTCCTCCAAGCCTCATTTTTCACCCCACAATTGCTCCACGAAGTCACAAACACCTCCGACTAAGGTCTAATCACACATATTCGGCCCAATATCAAATGTTTCAACAATGACACTATAAAACACATACTTATGGCATCTCAACACCTAAGTAAACATTGTGCAAAGTCATCAAGTAGGGTCGGGAAGGTACGGGGTGTTACATTTTTCCCCCCTTAGAAATATTCGTACTCGAATGTTAATAATATTGCTTCAATTACAATAAATGCATCTCTATATTATCATACATATACATAAACACTTAAGGCTCATGGATACTTAATTTTTATTGCTCCACTTCCGCACTTTGAACTTTTTCATCCATTTGAAATAGATGGGGGTACTTGGATTTCATCATTTCTTCAGCTTCCCATGTGATCTCCTTTACTTGTTGATTTCTCCAAAGGACTTTTACGGAAGCTATGTCTTTATTCCTCAATCTCTTTACTTGTCGATCTAGAATAGCAATGGGTACCTCTTCATAAGTAATATCCTCCGTAACTTGTACATCCTCAACGGGAACAATGCAAGATGGATCTCCTATGCACTTTCGAAGCATCGAAACATGAAACACTGGATGGACTGAGGAGAGTTCTTGGGGTAGGGCCAACTCTTACGCTACTTGCCCGAATCTTCTAATAGTTTCATATGGGCCTATCTATAGTGGACTCAATTTTCCTTTTTTTCCAAACCGCATTACCTCTTTCATCGGTGACACCTTTAAAAATACCCAATCACCTATGGCGAATGCAAGCCCTCTCCTTCTAACATCAGCATATGACTTGTGGCAACTTTGGGCCGTTTGTAACCGCTGTTGGATCACTTTAACTTTCTCCATAGCTTGATGAACAAGATCTGGCCCAACTAAAGCAGTTTCACCCGCTCCAAACCATCCAATCGGTGATCTACATTTCCTTCCGTACAAAGATTCATAAGGTGCCATTTTAATACTTAAATGATAGCTATTGTTGTAAGCAAATTCAATAAGAGGCAAATGGTCATCCCAACTGCCTTGAAAATCTAACGTGTATGCTCGTAGCATATCTTCAAGTGTTTGGATAGTACGTTCTGCTTGTCCATCATTCTGAGGATGGAAAGCCGTACTCAGCTTCACCTGTGTGCCCAAACTCTGCTGAAAGGATCTCCAAAAATGCGCAGTAAACTGAGTTCCCATGTCTGATATAATGGAGATCAGAATCCCATGTAACCGCACTATTTCTCTAACATACAATCTTGCACAATCCTCAGCTGTATAGGTGGTCGAAAATGCGCGGACTTGGTCAGCCTGTCAACTATGACCAATATAGAATCAAATTTCCGTAGTGTACGAGGCAAACCTGTTGTAAAATCCATGTTAATCATATCCCACTTACAGACTGGAAGATTGATACATTGCATATAACCCCCTGGTTTCTGATGCTCTACTTTCACTTGTTGACAATTCGGGCATTGGGCGACAAATTCTGCAATGTTCTTCTTCATATTTCCCCACCAATACACTTCTTTTAAGTCAGGGTACATTTTAGTAGTACCCGGATGAATAGAATAGCTCGAGTGATGCGCCTCTGTCATAAATCGTTTCCTCAGCTCATCTACATCCGGCACACATAATCTTCCTTGGCATTGAAGTATCCCTTCTTGTGTAAGATCAAAAGCTGTAGTCAGACCCTGTTGTACATTCTCTTTCAGCTGCAATAACATAGAATCCGCAAATTGCTTCTCTTTTACTTTATCTATTAAGGAGGACTCCGCTGCATTTTGCACAATAAATCCATCATCTGAGGATTCAAGAAGACGAACCCCCAAACTGGCTAATTGGTGTAAATCTTTGACTAAATCCTACTTCTCTGTCAATTGGCCACTAGTGCCTCCTATTGCCTTGCGTCTCAATGCATCAGCTACCACATTCACTTTGCCTGGATGATAGAGAATATCAAGATCATAGTCTTTTAGGAGCCCTAACCACCTTCGTTGCCTCAAATTGAGTTCCTTCTGCTTAAATATATATTGCAAACTCTTGTGATCAGTATAGATATCAACATGAACTCCATACAAATAATGTCGCCATATCTTTAAAGCAAAAACCACCGCTGCTAATTCAAGATCATGTGTGGGATAATTTTTCTCATGTGGCCGCAACTGTCGTGAGGCATATGCTATGAAATTACCGTGCTGCATCAATACACATCCGAGGCCAACCTTGGAAGCATCACAATACACTGTATAACCTTCGGTGCTTTCGGGAAGTTCTAAAACTGGTGTGGAGGTTAATTTATCTTTCAACTCTTGGAAGCTTTTCTCACACACATCATTCCACTGAAATTTAACTGCCTTATGTGTAAACTTTGTTAACGGTGCAGCAATGGAGGAAAAACCTTCCACAAATCTTCGGTAATAACCCGTCAGTCCAAGAAAACTATGAATCTCTGTGGGTGTCGTAGGTCTTGGCCAATTTTTCACTGCTTTAATCTTCTGTGTATCAACCTGTAACCCTTTATCTAACACAATATGACCCAAGAATGCGACGGATTTTAACGAAAACTCACACTTGGAGAACTTTGCATACAACTTACGCTCACGGAGAATCTGTAACACCTGCCATAAGTGATTAGCATGGTCCTCTGGTGATCTTGAATAAACCAGGATGTCATCTATAAATACCGTCACGAACACGTCTAGAAATGACTTAAACACCCTATTCATCAAATCTATGAACACCGCCGGTGCATTTGTTAGTCCAAATGACATAACTAAAAATTCATAATGGCCATACTGTGTTCGGAATGCTATCTTGGGTACATCTTCTTCTCTAACTCTGACTTGATGGTAACCCGACCTCAAGTCAATCTTTGAAAAACACTTGGCGCCTTATAACTGATCAAACAAATCATCAATTCGAGGGAGGGGATATTTGTTCTTGATCGTTACCTTATTCAATTGTCGATAGTCGATGCACATTCTCAACGTGCCATCTTTCTTTCATACAAATAATACCGGTGCACCCCACGGGGACATACTAGGCCTGATGAAGCCCCTGTCTAGCAAATCTTTCAACTGTTCCTTCAATTCATGCAATTCTGCTACAACCATTCTATATGGAGGAATAGAGAGAGGCTGAGTGCCTGGGATTACATCAATTCCAAACTCTACTTCCCGTTCTTGGGGTAAGCCTGGAAGATCCTCTAAAAATACATCAAGAAATTCATTGACCACTGGAACTGACTGCGGAGTTAGTGGTTCCACATCATTATCTTTCACTCATACTAAGCGACATATGTACCCCTTGGAAATCATTTTCCTTGCTTTAAAATAAAAAATAAATCTTCCTCTTGGTGCCCCCACATTACCCTGCCATTCAAGAACATTTTCCTGCGGGAAATAAAAATGTACCTTCTTGGCCCGGCAATCTACCTTGGCATAACAAGAAGCCAACCAATCCATCCTTATTATCACATCAAAATCCACCATGTCTAGTTCGATAAGGTCAGCCAATGTATCATGACCACACACAGTTACCACACAATTACGATAAACTCTTTTTGCAACAATATTGACTTAATTAATAATTCTGGTGCCTTTGTAAATTTCGCAGCAATCAATGGAGTAACATAGGACAATGTAGGACACGGGTCAATCAGTGCATATACATTATATGAAAATATGGATAATGTACCTGTGACGACATCAGGAGAAGCCTCCGAATTTTGTCGGTCCACTAGAGCATAAGTGCGATTCTGGACCCCGCTAGTACTAGCTGCTCCTCTGGCACCTCTACCATGAACAACAGACTGCACACCTCGGCCTAAAGAAGGAACCGATCATGATGACACAAAAACCGATCCTGCCGGTCGTGCTATACCACCCATGCTCCTCTGGGGATACTCTTTCATCATGTGCCCCGTCATACCGCACCAAAAGTAAGCATTTGTCCCCAATCGACATGTACCTGCATGAATACGCCCGCAGTGCTGACACTGCTGACAAGGAAATCCTGCTGCCTGTGATCCATGAACTCCACTACTCTGCCCAGACTGACCACCTCTTGACCCTCGAACTTCAGAGTGAGCACCTGCTGTGGAATAAGAGAATAATGGTCTAGGCGGTCTGGGAAACATCCGAGGCCTAGATCCTCCTTGGGACATCATAGATTGTCCCATAGGTCTAGCCTTTTTGGACTGTCCTCTATCAGATTCATGTGCCCTTCTTCTCTGTCTTTGATCTTCCATTTTCTGGGCGAAGGCTTGTATTCTAGCTATGTCCATATCCTTATTCAAGGCAGCAATGGTGCAATCCCTTACCAAATATGGCTCTAATCTGTCCACGTATTGATGGACTCTGTCTGTCATTGTAGCTACCGCATTTGGAGCATATCGAGCCAAGGAATTAAATTACAAACTGTATTCTCTAACGCTCAAATTTTCCTGACGGAGATTTAGAAACTGATCTGCACGTGCCTCCCAAATCTCATATGGGAGGTAATGATCAAGGAATGCTGCTTTGAATTCTTCCCAATTTGGTGGCATTGCACCGATACCACGAGACTTCTTCCAATCTTCATACCACAATATCGCTTCACCTTTCAATCTATAGGCCGGGAGTTCAACTGTTTCAACACCATTCACATGCATAACTTTTAGAGCCCTATGGATTTGATCCACGAAGTCCTGTGGATCTGCTTTCAGATCTGACCCAGTGAATATAGGAGGGTCCAGTTTCAGAAAATCCCGTGTTCTGCGACTCGCCACTCTAGCCGCATCATCCTCATTTGTCATTGGACCAGCTCGTCCTTGACTTTGTTCCGCCACTAACTGAGTTAACATATGTACTGCATTTCTTAAATCCTGATCTGTGGCATTCATTGGTGGTTCTGCGTGTACTTCTCTATCGACTGGCTCTTCCAGAGCTGGAAAAGTAGAAGAAAACCGCGATGAAATTTCAGCATTTGCTCCACCTTGACTAGCTTGGTCAGTTGGTAATCTACTCATTCCTTCTCCAGCAGGCATATCTACCTGCTTACCTTTACCTGTACCTCTTCTTGTGATCGGCATTGTTACTATATCAAAGAAAATTAATTCCAATGGTCAGATACAATTCAACTTACAATACTGACTCTATTGCACAATCTAGAAATGAAGGAAAGAAACGACTTCTAAATGTCTCGTAGCCTCCTACTTATAAAGGTGGTGCACAACACATCGATAAGTAAGACTCTACTCAGACACGACTTTGTAGACACCCTTAGAACGACCTGCTCTGATACTACTTTTGTCACTCCCCGTATCCCAATGGGGCGGATAGGCACCCGTAGCTGATAAGGCCCGAGAGAACCAAGCTTTGCTTCTATCATTCATATGCATGCCATAGGAAACACCACTATCACGTAAGAACATAAGAGGCTAATAACGAAAATGATGAAACATGTGATATATATATATATATATGTGTGTGTGTGTGTAAAACTTGGCCGTTGAGGCCATCAAGTAAGAAATGTCATGTATCATCTTACATTCATACACCCACATACGTCTATAAAAGCCTCTAATAGATGCATTTACAAGTCCAACTGAAAGTCGGGACAAGTCCCCACTTTATACAACATGTACAATATAAAAACACATGTACAACTATGACTCGGAGAAGCCCCGAACTAACTGGAGCTCACCAATGATCCGCAAACAACTAGCAACCTACTGTGGAGGCCTACTAGCACTTGCGCCTGCAACAATTAAGGTAAGTCCCACAAGGGACGTCAGTACGAAGAATGTAATGAGTATGTAAGGCTCATAATAAACTGTATGATATGTAAATACGATAATGAACTCAAATACAAGTGAATACTTAATATGGATAAGTTAACATTCTGTATGTTGGAAACCATGCACATTGCTTTCATTACTTTCTTTGCTTCTTTACGTCCATGCTTATTTATCATCACTTGTGTCACTATGTACCTGGGCCCCGACTGATCAATGGGTATTTACATAACATAATGTTATATTGGGATCGGCTCGAGCTAGGCTTATGCCTCTAAAGCTACCACCCATAAATCAATACATCGGGCTTGGCTTGAGCTAGGTTATTACCTCTAGAGATGCCACCCATAAACCAACATATCAGGTTCGGCTCGAGCTAGGTTATCACCTCTAGAGCTACCCCTTGTCAGGTTTGGTCTGAGCTAGGCTTATGGCTCTAGGACTATCCCCTGAACCACTAATCTCGGGATCGGCTTGAGCTAGGCATTTCGCCCCCAAAGCTACCACCCATACTCAATCATTAACCACATATATGCATTACTTTATTCTTTACTTTTGAGATTGATACCATGATAGTCATAACATTATTGGAACCATTAGACAATAATCAATGAATAAGAGACATGTGTATAACCACTATTGGAACCTTGGAACACAACCTTATTGGGATTTTGGAACATTAGTTAATGAACATGAGACATATGACTCATAATTGATCAATAAGTAGGAAACATGTGATAATAACAATTGGTAACCGGAAATAGGGTACCTTGGAACATTTCAGAATGGAACAAATAAAATGTCAATGTGACTACTATATGCTGCAGAAGGATACGGAAAGAGTAACCTTACATACCTTCACTTCCAAGTATGAATACACAAGCCTATATATGAACACAATAGTCCAGCTCCTTCCTTACATTTCACTCTACAATACAAGTACATAACGAAGTTTACATTAACCATCAACTACCTTACAAATGCATATGACGACAATGAGTTGCATGTTTGCCTTTAAAATGTCATTTCCTTCTCTACAATACCATTTACGGCATTGCCATACCAACAATACCCCAATCATGCCATACATTGACCACAACATCATATACCAATAGCATTTCACAACAAAGTTTCTCCTTTACACTTTCTCATTCACACTATATCACAATTAATCCATCAAGTCACCTTAATACACCTCATAGCAACATATCGGGCAAAATCCCATAATTTACACTTATAGAAAAATAACAAGTTTAGTAACATAATCGCACCATAAAGATAGAGTGACACATAAAGAAGGTGCGGGACTATTGTATGCACCTCTAGGATTATATATTTGTATTGCGAATACAAGGTATGTAAGGTTACTTTGTCCGTATCTTTCTGCGATAAATAGTATTCACATTGACATTACGTTTGTACCATCCCGAAATGTGCTAAGGTAGCCTATATCTGGTTAGCAATGGTTATTATCACATATTTTCTACTCATTGATCAATTGTGAATTGTATGTCTCATATTTGTTGGTCAATGTTCCAAAAGCCTAAAAAGGTTATGTCCCAAAGTGCCAATAGTGGTTATACACACACCTCTTGTTCCTTGACTTGTGTCTAATGGTTTCAATATCTAGTGTTAAGTAACCTACTCCTCATTCATTAGTCATGGTTGTTCATGAGTTGCATAATGATGGATATGTTCCAAGAGTCCCAATAATGTTGTGGCTATGTATATATATGTTAATCTCTCATAATTGATTGTATCAATCTCTCATAAGAGGATGAATCAATCCCTCGCAAGTACATCTCTCAAAAGTAAGAAATAAAGTAATTCATATTTATTGGTGTTTAATGATTGAGTATGGGTGGTAGCTTTGGGGGCAAAATGCCTAGCTCAAGCCGATCCCAAAATGATTGGATCAGGGGGCAGTCCTAGAGGCATAAGCCTAGTCCGGACCGATCCTGACAGGGGGTAGCTCTAGAGGTAATAACCTAGATCGAGCTGAACCTGATATGTTGGTATGGGTGGAAGCTCTAGAGGCATAAGCCTAGCTCGAGCCGATCCCAATATATATTGATTTACGGGTGGTAGCTCTAGAGGCAAAGACCTAGCTCGAGTCGATCCCAGCATAACATTATGTTATGTTAAGACCCACTGATCAGTTGGGGCTCGGGTACAAAATGATATAAGTGATGAAGATTAAACAACAAAGCGAAGAAATAAAGTATGTAAGGTACATGTTTCCACATATGCAAATCGATGGGTTGTTCATATTGACTATCCTATTACATTTTGATTCTATTGACGTATTTATGACAGTTTTATATGGCCTTACATACTCAGTACATTATCCGTACTGACCCTTCCTGGGGGCTTACCTTACTTGCTGCAGGCGCAGGTACTAGTAGACCTCCACTGTAGGTTGCAGATCTTTTGCAGACTTTTGGTGAGCTCCAGTTGGTTAGGGGCTTTCTAAGTTGCTATGTACATTCATTTTGGTATTGTATATGAGTATAGAGTGGGGTGTTATCCTGACTCTAAGTTTGTCATAAGTTATATATTTCAGCTAGAGGCTTTTGTAGACATATGTGGGTATGTGTATGATGGTGAAAGAAAAAGATGTATGTTCTTTGACTCGATGGCCCCAACCACCCAGTTTCTTTAATGTCTATATAATGTTCCATGATATTCGTATTTAGCATTCTATGTCTTTACGAGGTGGTGATGAATCTTATGGTATGCATATGATTGGGCAGGAGTAAAGATTGGTTCTCTCGGGCCTTATCGGCTTCGGGTGCTAGTCCGGCCCAAATGGGATTTCGGGTCGTGACATAGTGCTACACATTATTACTTTTGTTACGTAATATTCTTGGATTTTGAGAGCAAAGACAGGCAAATACTACTTGTGCTCTTTGTTCTTGAAGTTTGATTCTTGGATTATTATTTGATAATACAATTCCGTTTCTCTTATTCTCTTGTAAGTTATCTACTATGATTTCTTGTACAACATCTGATATTATTAGTGAAATTATGAGTAGCTAAGTCTCATAACTAGGGTTGTGGTAACCATGATGCAATAACGAAAATTGGTCAAATAAAATTGTGATTCTTGAATGGTGTTCATGCATGCATTATTAGTCTCTTTCCTTTGATTGCTTTTTAGTTGTTTCAAATGTTAGAACTCACCATATTTATTGACTTGCTTAATAATAAAGAAGTAAGGATTAGAAAAAGGGATTAACAATAGAGATTTGGGATTTCTAACCCTCATATAATGAATTGAGCTTTAACAAGGATAGTCAATCCGAGATCAATGACGAGGTTTAATACTTAAACACTTGAAGGTCAAAATGATTTAGAGTGCCATTCATGTATCAGGGTCGAAAGATGTTGGATGAACCTTAATCATCAGTTTTGCATGTATAGCACAAGGAGAGATCACTAATACAATAGGCTTGCTAAGTTATGAAATCACAGAGAACACAATCCTAGTCCATCTCATGTATTAAATACAAGCAACTATTTCTCAAACAACGGTTAATTATAACTATAAAGCTTGAAATTTGTTACTTTTTATACAATCTCCCCTTTGGAAATACTAACTCCAGTTTGAATAATCTCACTGAGCTTATTTCTCACCATATTCTTTGTGGGATTTGACCCCAACCTTGTTGGGTTCTATATTTGAATAGTGATTTCTTTATACTTCTTTTAGAGGTGTAACTTAGAAGTATCAAATTTTGGTACCATTGTTGGGGAATACAACTTAGAAATAATTTAATAGTGTTTTATTCGACTCGTAGTCCTTATTTTCTAATTTACTTTTATGTTGTCTTCATTCCTATCAAATGTAATGTCTGGAAATCCAGAACACCACGACTATGAGCTTACTATCCTAATTGATGTTCAACAAGTTGAGGTAACCCAATAGGCTGAGGATGCTCAATAGAATTAAGCTTCTCAACAAGTTGAGGCAGCTCGATGGGCTAAAGCTACTATTGCTGGTGTTGCAGATGTTGCCGCTAGGAACTATCGGAATGTGGCATATGGTAGACAACAAGCCCTAAGATATACCACGCATGATATGGAGGAACTTGATCTTAAGGAAGTTGGTTATATTGGTACCATTCTACCAGCCCCACTAGCCCCTAGTACAAAGTTTGATATCACAAGTACCATGATGCAACTGTTGAGCATAAAGGGATTATTTGGAGGAACATCTGAAGAAGACCCAAATCAACACATGATGAGCTTCACTTGGATTTCAAGGAATACAGTTGCCAAGCATCAGCCAAGAGGCCATCCAGCTGAGGTTGTTCCTCTTCTCATTATCCGGGGAGGCAACTCTTTTGCTCAAAGAAATATCAAATAATTCCATCACTACTTGGGCAGAGTTAATTAAAGCTTTTCTTGAGAGAATCTCCCCACCATAATAGATGATACAGTTGTGGGATGATATAAACAATTTTAGGTTGTTATCTGGTTAAGCCTTACATGAAGCTTGGTTGAGGTTCAAAAAGAAATTGAAATAGTGTCCTAACCAAAATTTTTCGGATGAAATCCTTTTGGAGATATTTTGTAGGTCACTAAATTTAGCAATCAAAGCTGTAGTGAACAACATTGTTGAGGGTTCTTTAATGGCACATATATTCTTGGAGGATAGTGAAATGCTGGATAGGATCACTAAAACTAACAGAGCGTGGCATACTAGAGAGTCAAAAATTTCCAACAACATCTATTCTAAGGAGATACCAGTAGAGCAGCATAGAAAAGAGAAAGGACGTGATCATGATATGGCTAACTTGAAAACTCAGATGGATCTTATTACCAAGCATTTGATAAGGGTTAGCTCAAAAAAGGTGAATATAGTTGGGTCACAAGGTAAAGCATCTCGATATGATAATTACTACTCTGCTTTGGATGAAGAGGCAAATTTTGTTAACAATCAGACGAGGGGTTTCCAGACTAACACCCAAGGGTTTAATTAAGACTTTCTGCATCAAGTTCAAGGGAATCAAGGTCAGAAAAACTATAGAGATAAAAACTATGAGAAGTCTAATTGGAGCTATAGAGATAGAGAGAGAGAGAGAGACCAAGAGAACTGAAGGAATGAGGATGGCTACAAAAATAATAGAATCGGTTTATATATGCCCCCAAAGGGTAGAGAGCAAGCATCCAATGACTCTTCATGATCGAGCATAAAGGTCATACTTATAAAAGTGCTAAAAAGGGTGGAATCCATAGACTCTGGCATTAAGGAGATGCACAGAGATATATCAAACATGAGTCAGTTGGTAGACTCACATTCCTCTTCCATAAAGCAGCAAGAGCAACAAATGGGCTAGATGTCTATGACATTAAATCAGAGGTAAAATGGTATATTGCTTAGTGATATAATGCAATACCTAAAGAATGATGGTCATTGCATGGCTGTCACCATAAGGAGAAGAAAAGTGTTACCAAAACCTATTGTAGATGAGCAGAAATATGAGGTTGCTTCATGTCACGACCTGAGACCACCCCTAGTCATAACACGGTACTTAGAACTACAAGTGATCCCAAGCTAACCTATGATACTGGCATAATACATGAGCAACTAAAAATAAATGGAAATAAGATAATGAATGTGGAAACTACGGAATAAATATCAAATACTAATCAAGTTTATTTACAACAGTTGTAAACTGAAACTAAATACAACAACTCTAATTGAATATCTATGAAGCCTCTACTAATACTGACTATAGGTAGACGGACATGACCCCCAACTATCCCTAATCAATACATACGAATAGAAATAAACTACTAGAACTACAAACTAACTTGATTCCTCAAATAAAGAGAACTCATCACCTGCTGGCTGGAAGCTGTGATCTACCTGACTATGATTCTAATAGTAAACACCTGAATCTAAATCACATGAAAAATATAGGCAGAATAGGTATGCAAGCAGTTCTTTTGAATGTACTGAGTATGTGAGATATGCAATATGAATAACTGAACATAAAATTAATATGAATGACGTATGCCATGATTCACTAAATGATAAGCATGAATGTAGGAATAATAGAATATTCTGGAACTATAAAGTGATATACAATTGGGCATGCTGACAATAAAATATTTAAATCAAAAGAAATGCTGATGTATACTAACATGCAAGGACCCATCTGGATAAGCATAAATACTGAACGCATGAATATTCTGAGATAAGTGAAATACTATGAACTAGACTGTACTGAGGGTCATGCAAATACTATAGTTTAAAACTATGGGAGATACTATTAACCGACATAGAACCATGTGAGATAAACATGGAGTTTGATGTATAATCCCCATCGAAAAAGGGCCCAATATACCTTGCCAGGGTATAAAGGCTGAAATAAACTGATATGGTATATATAACCTATAGTGGCACATATTTCTATGAATTAGGGACTGCTACTAAAGGTTTCAGCCTATTGGGAGGGTGAGCCTTCATCCCCTCTGTCACTCCCCGTATCCCTACGGGGCGGATAGGCACCCATAGTCGATAAGGCCCGAGAGAACCAAGCTTTGCTTCTATTCATTCATATGCATGCCATAGTAAACACCACTATCACGTAAGAACATAAGAGGCTAATAACGGAAATCATGGAACATGTGATATATATATATATATATATATGTGTGTGTGTGTGTGTGTGTGTGTGTGTGAAACTTGGCCGTTGAGACCATCAAGTCAGAAACGTCATGTATCATATTACATTCATACACCCATATACGTCCACAAAAGCCTATAATAGATGCATTTACAAGACCAACTGAAAGTCGGGACAAGTCCTCGCTTTATACAACATGTACAATACAAAAACACATGTACAACTATGATTCGGAGAAGCCCCGAACTAACTGGAGCTCACCAATGATCCGCAAACAACTGACAACCTACTGTGGAGGCCTACTAGCACCTGCGCCTGCAGCAAGTAAGGTAAGTCCCACAAGGGATGTCAGTACGAAGAATGTACTGAGTATGTAAGGCTCATAATAAACTGTATGATATGTAAATACGACAATGAACTCAAATACAAGTGAATACTTAATATGGATAAGTTAACATTCTGTATGTTGGAAACCATGCACATTGCTTTCATTACTTTCTTTGCTTCTTTACGTCTATGCTTATTCATCATCACTTGTGTTACTATGTACCTGGGTCCCGACTGATCAATGGGTATTTACATAACATAACATTATGTAGGGATCGGCTCGAGCTAGGATTATGCCTCTAAAGCTACCACCCATAAATCAATACATCGGGCTCGGCTCGAGCTAGGTTATTACCTCTAGAGATGCCACCCATAAACCAACATATCAGGTTTGGCTCGAGCTAGATTATCACCTCTAGAGCTACCCCCTATCAGGTTTGGTCCGATCTAGGCTTATGCCTCTAGGACTACCCCCTGAACCACTAATCTCAGGATCGGCTTGAGCTAGGCATTTCGCCCCCAAAGCTACCACCCATACTCAATCATTAACCACATATATGCATTACTTTATTCTTTACTTTTGAGATTGATACCATGATAGTCATAGCATTATTGGAACCATTGAACAATAATCAATGAATAAGAGACATGTGTATAACCACTATTGGAACCTTGGAACACAACCTTATTGGGCTTTTGGAACATTAGTTAATGAACATGAGACATATGACTCACAATTGATCAATGAGTAGGAAACATGTGATAATAACAATTGGTAACCGGAAATAGGATACCTTGGAACATTTCAGAATGGAACAAATAAAATGCCAATGTGACTACTATGTGCTGCAGAAGGATACGGAAAGAGTAACCTTACATACCTTCACTTCCAAGTATGAATACACAATCCTATATATGAACACAATAGTCCAGCTCCTTCCTTACATTTCACTCTACAATACAAGTAAATAACGGAGTTTACATTAACCATCAACTACCTTACAAATGCATATGACGACAATGAGTTGCATTTTGCCTTTAAAATGTCATTTCCTTATCTACAATACCATTTACGGCATTGCCATACCAACAATACCCTAATCATGCCATACATTGACCACAACATCATATACCAATAGCATTTCACAACAAAGTTTCTCCTTTACACTTTCTCATTCACACTATATCACAATCAATCCCTCAAGTCACCTTAATACACCTCATAGCAACATATCGGCCAAAATTCCATAATTTACACATATAGAAAAATAACAAGTTTAGTAACATAATTGCACCATACATGTGGATATTTCATCCCTACCATGCTCTTTTATCAAAACCACAAGTCATCTTTCAAGTTTAAATCCCATGGATAACACATCTTTGAGCAAAAAGCAAAAATGCATTATTTACACTTTTAGACATAACCATCATGATCTACATACTCTCCCATGCATATAATATATTAATCCATAAGAATAATCACTTACCCAAACTTGTAAAATGATGATCTTTCCCAAAGAAGTGCCTTAGGGTTCTTAGGGTTTGAGAGAAATATTTGAGAAAATATCTAAAGAGGCGTGAGAGTTCCAATGAATTAAAAATCTGATTTTGGGGCCTTTATATAGTGCTCAAGTCATCCTTATCCATTTCCTTGCATTAAATGCAATATTGGCTTGGTCAAATGGAAGAATGGGTCATTTTCCCCCTTGGGCCTATGCATTTTGGCTTCATTTTGGGCCTCAAATTGGGCCCAATAACCCATGTCATCTTAATCCATCAAATGTAATGTATAATCTACCATATATCTCATGTTCAAATAATTCTATAAATGTCTTGATAACATTCACTTACGAGATTCCCATTCGTAGCCTCAATTGCAAAACTAGAAATTCTAGCCGCTCATGGTTCACTTGAACATAATTTGTTAAAACACTTGTGATGAAGAATTAACCCCAACTCGGATACTAAACGCACTTAAGAATAGTCCTACTATGATGGAGTAATGATACCATGACTTAAAGGTCTTATACGCATCATAATAGTCGAAGAAATTTTTTGGCGAAAACCACCCCGGCACGCCGCTTGGCGCGCCCCTTTGCTGCCTGTGGGCTGAAAATTTCAGCCCAGAGCAGCCTGGCACGCTACCTGGCGCGCCCCAGGCTGCCTGTGCCAAAAATATTTCGGCCAGAAGCGGCCCGGCACGCCCCTGGGCGCGCCCCACACCCAAAATGTGATTTTTTTTCTGTTCTTCGACTTTTCTTTGCGGATTTGGTTAAATCCTTCAAGTTCAAGTCTTTTGCTTACCTCCTAACCTTAATAACCATTGCTTGGAAGTCCTCCAAGCCTCATTTTCACCCCAAAATTGCTCCACGAAGTCACAAACACCTCCGACTAAGGTCTAATCACACATATTCGGCCCAATATCAAATGTTTCATCAATGACACTATAAAAAACATACTTATGGAATCTCGACACCTAAGTAAACATTGTGAAAATTTGTCAAGTAGGGTCAGGAAGGTACGGGGCATTACACCGTCATCCGCTCTGTGCTAACTATACTCTCAACGGAACATAATTGATAGCTTAATGAGATGACATATCTGGATATCAACCTATCTATAATCAAGGATGACATGCCTGACTGCCATACTATTATTGAACCTTGCTTTTATAAGAGAACTGATCCACGATCTTTGATGGCCTTACATATACCATACTAATCAGAAAACTTACTTTTGGGAAAAATGTTCAAGATATTGATGGCATATCTAGATGTCATGCATGTCATGTATGTTACTGTTATAAAGCAAATTTCCTATTTTTCTTATGAGTACACACACACACACACACACACACACACATATATATATATATATATGCACATATAATATATTTCTGAATCATGAGACTTGTAAGTTTATGGAAGACATGAGATGGCTGGAGTAAAATGCACAAAAGAAACATATGTGGACTAAGATTTGGAAGAAATCTATATAGTTTGACTTGAATCCGGGATCCTGATTCATGAAAATGTTTAACTGAGCATGGAGCTGAAACATATAAGTTGATGCAATGACTAAGTAAGTAAGCATGTAACTGATCAATACTATACTGAGTAAATTTAATACAAGGTCATGCGATATCTGATAATACGGAATAGCTCAATAATATTGATGTTCTAAGACTAAAAGATAAGTTCTTTTTCTGAAAGCATCCCAAAATATATGAAATTGAAGGATTGAGTATTTAATTGTCAATGCATGAAATCCTAAGTCATCGGGTGTTCATAACCCGCCATCTCTGAAGAATGCAACTACTCGTGATAATTCTATAATCTGAGTGGAATATGAAATTACATAATACAAGTCCAAAATCATGGGATATCACCATACTTAGGGTTCATGAATTTGATACTATCAATGTACGGAATTTCATGGAAAAACATGTATTTATAGCCTACTAGTTATGGGAACTGAAATACAAGAAGAATCATAATTGTAATGAAAACCCTAATTTGAATCCTCATGAAAACATGGTTATAATACTATAGTTTTGGGCATGAAGGTGAAAGGAACCTTCATTGATTACCCACATGCCTGATTATGAAGCTTTTAGATCTAAAACCTTGGTAGAGTCTTGACTTTTCTTGAGCCCAAGGAGAAAATCCTATGTTCTTGACTTGAGAGAATTTTGACAGAGTTTGGGAGCTTAATCGTTGTTATGAGGGGAAAAAGGAATAATAATATGATATAATATATTAAAATACCCTGAAATGACTTGGTATGGGGCTAAGAAGCTTGGAAAAAGACCAAAATAACCTTTATTAAACGTACAGTGAAGTTGCTGAAAAATTATAGCAGGAGTCGTGGGTTGGACCATACGGCTTGTGTCTTTGACACATAGTTCATATGGAAACTCGTGTCCTTGAAACATGGTTTGTATGACTGACACACGGTTTGTATAAGTGACACACAGTCTGTATGACTGACACACGCTTCGTATGACAAATCATGGGTTCAGACAACCTCACAGTGCTTTACTAAAATTGCCATAACTTTTTACTCCAATACCAGATTTATGAATGATCAGTGGTGTTGTAAAGATAATTAAAATATATTTAATTCGGTGGGTATTAATTCACCTAAACCTTTATGTAGTAGGAGCAATGGTCATTTGAATTTGACTTAAGAAGAATCTTAAACTAGAACTTAGCTGGAAAAGGAGTTTTCAACTCAACTTTGGGTTAGGGACTCCTTATGATCTTAAATATCATATAAAACTGATGTAATGATTATGTAATGGTTCTATAAATACTTGAAGATTGGTTTTGACCTTCACTTGGATTTTTGGGGTGTTACAATATCTCTTCCTTGGGATCATTCGTCCCTAGATGAACACTACTAAGCTAAAAGTATAGGGAAAGAGTTGAAATCCCAACAGTGAGTTTTAAGAGCTAAATACTTATATGATAAATGATCCTTTAACTGAAACATGGACTAAATTGGACTCATGAATGCGTGCTATGACATGGAAGTAACTAAAGGACATGAGACTGAAGAAAGTAATAGAGAGGAAACTGTTACCTTGAACTGACCTTAGGCTGGGAATAAGACTCTATTGTATTTATGTACAACACGAATGAACATATTCACAGGGAATAGGATCAGACATGGACTCAGGAGAGTACGATTGGAATAAAGGATGGGAAACTACTAGAACTTTCTGTCTGATCTCCGAACCGAATTGCAGGTAATAAGGACTAACTCATACTGAGAGTTTAAAACTCAACTAAAGCATTCCTGGCACAAATGTATATGTAGAACTATAAAGTGATAGATAATGACATAAAATATCTAAGAGTCACTGAGAAGGGAATATATATTTCCTCCAATGATCCTTGTTAGAAGTTCTAATATCATTAAGATTGGAAGAATTTTGAGCATGATCTGAGTGAGATATCTGAATAAGGATTGTAACATGGTCTGAGCATTCTTGTCTGCTGATCTGAGCTCATATAATAGGAATGATATTGATTTTAACATGAGATACCTTTGGTTTGAAACTACCTATCATGAAACAAGAGTATCTTAGGCCAAAAGTAAGGATATGACTAATATGTTTTAAGTAATGTGACTGATAACCTTACAACTTGGCAACATTTCTAAACCATGCTCCTTACTATGAACATATCACCCTTAACTAGCTGAATTTTCTAACTCTCTTAGGGATACACTATAAATGGATTCTAGAGGCTAAGTCTAGTTGCATGCTCATACTCTGTTCAAGCTTAACTCGGAGATAAAATCTACCACTAAAACGACTACACTAGTCTCCACCACGGGAATCTATATTCTATGTCCACTTGAAACCATAACCCTCAAAAATACATTTCTTCTTGTCGTCTTAAACAATCAACCTTAAGCTCTAATCAAAGAGTTAATAATCACCATAAGCCATTATTTGCATTTATATCAAAAAATCATTCAAGCCTATGACTCAGCTACCATCAACATCACCATCAAAACATAAGAAGCGTCATTGAAAAACTAGAACATGGGTATCTAGAATGAGAGGACTACTGAGAAATCTTGAACTAAGGATTTTCATAACAAAGTATAATATGAACGAACTTGTTCAAGAAATCCGACCTGAGAGCATACATGATGTAGTGTGATCTCACTAGTCACTAAGGAGGTATCATGAGTACTTAAAACTGAGCATACTACAAAACATAAGTGCACGAGTCATGAGCGATATGACATGAGACTTAAATTCATAGATTTATAGGGTATGATTTATTCTATTGAGTGAACTATTACCAATTATACTAGGAATTGAGAATGGACATGATTCTATATGAACTGTATGAGTATGAGTTATGATTATTACTCTGACACACAAGGCAGGAGTAGAGTGTCATGTAACTAAAGTACAAGGAATATACTGAGATAGGAATGGGTTACGTATCTGTCTCCCCTAGCTCTATCCTAGAACTCACTTGCATTACTAGTAGAATCTCAAAACCTGACTTGGATGATCACTCTATCATATCCCCCTTAGATTTAAGCCATCATTCTAAGTCTGTGGACCTCTTCAATAAACTCTAAATTAAAATATAATTACTTTACCCTATAGGTTGGGGTATAAATATACTCATGAATACTAAACACCCCTGAAAGACTATATCTGAAAGTGTAAAACCTGCTGTTAATTCTTCCTTCTAAGATACAACTCTTAACTTTCTCTAGCCTCATTCGTCATCATACTATAACATAAATGCTTACTAACTTAGAATCTTAGGAATTATCATAATACTCTGAGTACACACCTTTTCCTACTAGAATTCAAAACTTTTTATCTCTAATAGCCTGATCACCATAACTCAAAACTAGATTCTAACACTTAACATGGAGATCCACACAACTTCTCATACACTACAATGACTTACCACTACTGGATAGGGATCATGAAACACTAGCCCACTAAATTTTTTTTGAAAATAATCAATCTTAACCACCTCCTCTATCTAACTTCAGTCTACAAGAACACTTCATTTCTTGATCTTATTACACTTTCTTACTACCTCATTATGCATCTCTTCTCTAAATGGACTTCATAACATCACACGGATCGAGGGCCTTTTCTTCAACATCATAAGGAGCTATCTAAAATATGCTGATCTTTTAACTACTATATAGCTGCTACATTTCTTGACTCATATTTCTAACTCTAGGGTCATTCTGCCATAGGGTTTCGAGTTAAGGAATCTGAGAGAACATCATACTTTGGCTCAATATAGGATTTATATGAAAAGAGTGAATTCTCTCAAATCACTGAATATAGAACTAATTGGATCCTCTTAAGCCCTTTATGATATTTTTAGTCTCTATAAGAGAAAACTCTATCAGCAGGAATATAAACTTGATTGTTTCTATCACCTCAAAAATGAGGCATAGTCGGCCGAAAATGGAGCAATGCTCGGATCTATATAAATTCCTTAGAGAATATCTCTACTACATAATCTGGGATATGAAAGAAGGAGAACATTTCCTAAATTCCTTATAGCTTTTTGAAGAAAAATACAGACATCTCCATACCATTTTGTAAGACTCTACTCGACACGACTTCATAGACACCCTAGGACACTTTAACCTTGTGCTTTGATACCATTTTTTTCATAACCCAAGACTACCCCTCTGTTGTTACACGGTGCTTAGATCCATAAGTGATCCCAAGCTAACCCATGATACTGGCATAATGCATGAGTAACTAAAAATAAATAAAAATAAGATACTGAATACGAAAACTACTGAATAAATACCAATTACTTATCAAGTTTGTTTACAATAGTTGTAAACTAAAAATAAACTAGAACTAAATATAACAACTCTAACTGACTATCTATGAAGCCTCTACTAATACTGACCATAGGTAGTCGGGACATGACCCCATCTATCCCTAATCAATACATACAAATAGAAATAAACTAATAGAACTACAAATTAATTTGAGTCCTCGAATAAAGAGAACTCATAGCCTGTTGGCTGAAAGATGTGATCTGCCTAACTATGATTCTGATAGTAAGAACCTAAATTTACATTACATGAAAAATGTAGGTAGAAAAGGTATGCAATCAGTACTTTTGAACTTACTGAGTATGTGAGATATGCACTATGAATAACTGAACATAAAACTAATATGAATGACAGTATGCAATGATTCACTGAATAATAAACATGAATGTAGGACCAACAGGATATTTCAAAACTATAAAATGATATACAATTGGGCATGCTGATAATAAAATATTTAACTCAAAAGTAATGCTGATGTATACTAAGATGCAAGGACCCATCTGGATAAGAATAACTACTGAATGCATGAATATTCTAAGATAACTGAAATACTGTGAACTAAGGGTCATACAAATATTGAAGTCTGAAACTATGGGAGATACTATTAACCGACATATAACCATGTGAGATAAACATGGAGTTCGATATATAATCCCCATAAGAAAGGGCACAATATACCTTGAGGCTGAGATAATTTGATATGGTATAGACAACCTATGGTGGCACGCAGTTCTGTGACTTAGGGACTGCTACTAAAGGTCTCAGCCTATCGGACTGGTGAGCCTTCATCCCCTCATCCACTCGGTGCTAAGTACTACTCCCAACTGAACATAATTGATAGCTCAATGAGATGACATATCTAGATATTAACCTGTCCATAATCATGGATGCCATACCCAACTACCATACTACTAGTGGACCCTTCTTTTATTAGAAAACTGATCCACGATAACTGATGGCCTTCCGAATACCATACTAATCGAAAAACTTAATTGTGGGAAAAATGTTCAAGAGCATTAATGGCATATCTGGATGTCATGCATGTCATGTATATTATGTTTATGAGCCAAATTTCCTGGTTCTAATATGAGTACACACACACACACACACACACACACACACACACATATATATATATAATGTATTTTTGAATCATGAGACTTGTAAGTTTATGGGAGACATGAGATGGCTGGAGTAAAATGCATAAAAGAAATATATGGGGACTAAGATTTGGAAGAAATCTATAAAGCTAGACTTGAACCTTGAATCCTGATTCATGAAGATGCTAAACTGAGCATAGAATTGATACATATAAGCGGATGTAATGACCAAGTAAGGTAATATATAACTAATCAATACTGTACTGAGTAAACTGAATACGAGGTCATGAGATATTTGATAATACGGAATAGCTCAATAATATTGATGTTCTGAGACAGAAAGATAAGTTCTTTTTCTGAAAGCATCCCAAAACATATGAAAGTGAAGGATTGAGTATTTAATTATCAATGTATGAAATTCTAAGTCATCGAGTGTTCATAACGCACCATCTCTGAAGAATGCAACTACTTGTGACAATTCTATAATCTGAGTGGACTATGAAATTTACATAATACAAGTCCAAAATCATAGGATATCACCATACTTAGGGTTCATGAATTTGATACTATCAATGTACTAAATTTTATGAGAAAATATGTATGCATAGCTTAGTAGTTATGGGGAACAGAAATACAAGAAAAATCATGATTGAAATGAAAACCCTAATTTGAATCTTCATGAAAACATGGTTAAAATACTATAGTTTTGGGCATGAAGGTGAAAGGAACCTCCATTAAATACCCACATACCTGATTATGAATCTTTTAGATCGAAAACCTTGGTGGAGACTTGACTTTTCTTAAGCCTGGGGAGAAAACCCTATGTTATTGACTTGAGAGAATTTTGACAGAGTTTGGGAGCTTGATCATTATTATGAGGGAGAAAATAGAATAATAATATGATATAATCCCTTAAAATACCCTAAAACAACTTGGTATGGGGATAAGAAGCTTGGAAAAAGACCAAGATAACCTTAATTAAACGTGTTGTAAAGTTGCTGAAAAATTATAGCAGGAGTCATTGGTTGGACCGTACGGCTTGTGTATCTGACACTTGATTCTTATGGAAACTCCTATCCTTAACACACAGTATGTATGACTGACACATGATATGTATGACTGTACAAGGTTCGTATGACAACTCGTGGGTTTGGACAGCCTTACAATGATTTACTAAAATTACCATAACTATTTACTCCAATACCAAATTTACTAATGATCGGTGGCATTAGAAATATAATTAAAATAACTTTATTTTTATTGGTATTAGGCCACGTAGCCCTTTATATACTAGGAGAAATGGTCGTTTGAAGTTGACCTAAGAAGAATCTTAAACTAGAACTTAGCCGAAAAAGGAGTTTTCAACTCAACTTTATGTTAGGGACTCCTTATGATCTTAAATATCATCTAATGCTCATGTAATGCTTATGTAATGGTTCTATAAATGCTTAATGATTGGTTTTGACCTTAGTTTGGATTTTTAGGGTGTTACATTTCAGATTCATAAGTTATTATAGAGGAGATTGTTGAGAAAGAAAAGTCAGCTACGTCTGAAAAGCTGATTGTTGATAATAGTAATTGTTAAAAAGATAAATATTCTCTAGTTGATGCAATGGAGACCACTACTAAAATGGGAAAAAGAAGGACGTTTGAAAGATGTTGACTTTTATTTTGAGGCCATCTTCTCCCTTTCCTCAGCGTCTAAAGAAGAAAGTTAAAGAAAGGACGTTCAATAAATTTATTTCCATGACAAAATAGTTGTTCGATAATTTGCACCCTTGTAGTGCAATTGCTTTTCGTTCTCTAGTTTAGAAGAAGGAGGATCCTGGTGCCTTTACTATTCCATGCACCATTGGGGCCTTCAATTTTGCTAAGGAATTATGTGATCTTGGTGCAAGTATAAATCTCATGGCACTTGCTATTTACAAACAGTTGGGCTTGAGAGCCTCCAAATCAATTTTAATATGGCTATTGATGGTTGATCGCATCGTGAAGAAACCTATGGGGATTTTGTATGATGTGTTTGTGAAGGTGGAAAACTTTATCTTCCCTATTAATTTTTTCATCTTAGACTTTAAGATGGATTTCAAGATTCCCATAATCTTTGGACGACTAGTCTTAGCTATTAGCAGAGCTCTTGTTGAAATAGAGAGTAGTGAGCTAAAATTCCAATTGAACAATGAGGAAATTGTGTTTAATGTTTTGCATATGTATTAGGCAGTCAAGAGACATAGGCTTCATGTCTGTGATTGACAATATTTATGATATGGCTGAGGTGTCTATTGAAGATAGGTTTGCAGTTGAGACATTGGCTGCAGTTCTTATGAAATTTGAAGGTGATGATATCACTGATTTTGATGAGACTGTTAATGCTCTAGTTGAAATAGGGTCTTATTTCTATGCACTAAAAAAGTTATACCTTGACTTGAAGAATCGTGAGGCTCCACCAACAAAACCTTCTATTGAAAAGTCATTAGTGTTGGAGATTAAGGCTCTTCCTGCTCATCTCAAATATGTTTTCTTGGGGTTGATGACACTTTGATAGTGATTATTGCCACAGATTTACTTGAGTGGCAAGTAGAAGCTCTAGTATCTATATTGAAGAGATTCAAGAGGGCAATTGGGTTGACTACTACCAAAATCATAGAGATCCCTCCAGGTATTTGAATTTATAAAATTAATTTGAGCCAGACTATATTTCGAGTATAGAGCATCACCGTAGATTAAATCTTCTAATGTAAAAGGTGTTAAAAAAAATCATTAAGTGGTTGGATGCAGGTGTGGTTTAACCTATTTCTAATAGCAAATAGGTGAGCCTTGTTCAATGTGTTCTAAACAAAAGGGGGATAACTCTAGTCCCTAATGATAAAAATGAGCTTATTCCAATAAGGCCAGTCACAGACTGGAGAATGTGTATGGACTATAGAAAGTTGAATGCATAGACTTAGAAGGATCACTTCCCAATATTTTCATGGATTAGATGTTAGACAGACTTGCTGGCAGAGGGTGGTACTATTTTCTTAACGATTATTCAGGGTGTAATCAGATTTCCATTGCAGCAGAGGATCAAGAAAAAACCACTTTCACTTGTTCATATAGGACATTTGCCTTCAAGGGGATATTATTCGGGTTGTGTAATGCACCAACTATGTTTTAGTGTTGTGTGATATCTATTTTTTAATATGGTTGAGAACACTATTGAGGTGTTCATGGATGATTTCATGGTAGTGGGTGATACTTTTGATGATTGTTTGGCCCATCTAGGCAAAGTGTTGCAACATTGTGAAGAGATAAACCTTGTACTAAATTAGGAGAAATGGTACTTCATGGTGAAAAAAGCATTGTGCTTGGCCATAAAATTTTTGAGAAGGGTATAAAGGTTAATAGAGTAAAGATAGAGTTTATTGCCAAACTGCCTCTGCTGATTTCTGTTAAGGGTATTTGCAGTTTCTTGGGTCATGCAGGGTTTTACGGTAGATTTATCAAAGAATTCTCTAAGATTGCAAATCTCTTGTATAAGTTGCTTGAGAAAGAGGTGAAATTTGTTTTTGATGATTCTTTTATGAATGCATTTGAATGTCTCAAGGGGAAGTTGACCTCTACACCGATCATTGTTGCCCCTGATTGGGCTATAACATTTGAGGTGGTATGTGATGCAAGTGGAGTGGCGCTAGGGGTTGTCCTAGGCCAAAGGCGTGATAAGATATTCCCTTTGAATGTAACCCAGAAAAATTATACTATGATTGAGCAAGAACTATTGGTTGTAGTTTTTGCTTTAGAGAAATTCAGAGCCTATTTGTGTAATGAACCAAACCGTCATTATTTGTAAAAACACCTCAAGAATAATTTACGATGAATAATGGGCTTAGAATGGAAACGAGAAAAATCAAATCAGGAAGAAAAATCATTGACTGAGGGAATTGGGCCAATAGGCCCAATGATAGACTTGGTCGACCTGCCGATAACCACTGCCACGATCGATTAATCGGTACAACAGTAAAAGTTCCACTGTAGTAGTAAAAGTTCTGCTGCAGTGGTAGCAGGTAGTAGCCTATCTGAGGGATTTTAAAAACCCTCCCTTTTATTATTTCCCCAAGTAGCCCCCTTCCTCCAAAAACACCCTGAAAAACCCTACTACTCCAATCATGAGATTTTAAAGGCCAAGGTTCATGAGAGCGGTTACAAGGTACACTTAAATGGAACCCACATGGGAATATTTTTAGCATATGCGGGATAACTCACTCCTCTCCATAGCAGTATGTTTTGCCTATGAGGTAAGCTAAGGTTTATTTTGTAGCAACTCACTCCTCTCCTCTCCCTAGGTTACTGGTCTCCCATTACAAAAGCATATGTTGAGTAGAGTTATATGGATTGGTGTGTTGACATCCACATCAAATCTATAGGAAGCTATAAGGCATCTAGGAATCTATCTCACTTTCTTCTTTCCTATCGTGCCCACTCAATATCATATCCCTGGGTTGAGTTTAATTGGTATCTAGTCGATTCTAATTGGTATCTCAATCATCACAATTAGAACTAGTTGGTCCCAATTGGTATCTCCTAATATGGAAAGGTTGGGACAAGACTCTCAACCAATAATGGTCAATAAGCTACATAGGAAGTGGACCGTTATGTTTTGTTCAATTTGGTGTTAAGTAATTATGATGAGGCAATGATGTGTTAAAATGTGCTAGGTGTATTGTTGTTGATGGTAGTATATGGTAACTTGCTTGTGATGTTTATAACTTTTGAATATGAATTTTGAGTGTATGTGTGGTTGAATGGTGTGTAGCCAAGTAGACCAGTAGACGTAAGGACCAGGTGTGATCTCAAGAGTGTCTTTATTTTCGCGACTTGAGCTACAACTCATCTCTTCATGATTTAGAGTACTACTTTTCTTCTATTGGATCCCTTATGAACCACCCAGATGCCTGGCTGTTGGTGGAACACTGCTGAGGATAGTGAATTGAGTAACCAAGAATATTGATGAAAGTGTAACACTATTTAATTTGGTAGACAGAAATTGTGTTGGTTGTAATTCAGGGGCAATAGAGTTTTGAATTCAATTTATATGAAGTACAATGAGAGATTATTATGCTACTTAAGCATAAATAGAAAGAGTTTTGTGTAGGAAGAACCTGAGACTGGGTTAAGGGAAAAAAATCAAGGTGGAGCTACTAGAGGCTACCGCTGCAGCGGTAAAATAAATCGTTGCAGTGGCTCCAAGCAGAATTCGGCCAGTTATTTCCCTGTTTTTGCAATTGTTGTGAAGCAACCCTATTTTTGAAGCAATAAAGTGATAAAAATCCATCCAACACACATTATAAGGAAAAATGATTATTTTTAAGGGAGGTTGGAAGGAAAAATGTCTTAAAAGTATGAAAATAAAAATAGTAAATTGTTTGAAACATGCCCCAAGCGGAGGCAACCCAAAGCTAAAAACATATATTATAACCAAATGGTGGGGGGGGGGGAGGAGGAGGGGAACAACTAGCTGTCGGCACTGTCTCCAAGAATCGAGGCATTCGAGCCCTCTTTCTCCATGCCACTAAGGAAGGAGAATTCCTCAACATCCTTCCTGGTCAGCTTTGGCAACTTCTTTAGGGGAGAAGCACACCCGAACATCACCTGGACCCCCTTCCACATTCTCACTAGCATGCGGTCACGGGAGTAACACTTCTTTTTTTATTCATTCAACTCTTCTCGAAGCTTCGTATAAGCTCGAGTCGGGTCCTGTAGGGCAACAGATCTCAATGGAGCCACTCCGGAAGGAGGTGGGTGGGACCTCTCTAGAGAGACTCAAACTTCAGCAAGATCATCCTTCCAACTACCGTGAGGCATGGGAGCTTGAGTATATGGGGCACTCGACCTCCTATTCCCACCTACCCAACTGATCTCACCCTCCTCCCCTACTTTCCTCTTCTTTTTACTTCCTCCCCGTATGCCCCTACCTCGCAAGGGGTTATACACCACCTCATAGTCATTTATAGTGTCTTAAATATCCTGAGGCACATTCACCCTATCACAGAGTGCGGATTAAGGGTTTTTATAAAAGTGTTCTGAGGCACATTCACCTCATGTCAATCACCTCTCTAGCTATTGTTCACGGATCAAGGATCAAGGGGTTTTATAAAAGTGTCATATTTCTCTCCTGAGGCACATTCACCTTATGCCAATCACCTCTCTGGCTATTGTTCACGGATCAAGGGTTTTTATAAAAGTGTTATATTTCTCTTTCACATCAATGTATCTCAACTTTACCAATATCTCATGAATGTGTATGTATGAATGAGGATGTAATGCTCACCACCAAAATAGTATGAAGATAATAATCCATCCAATACACGTATACGTGAGCTTAGAATAAACGCAATATATCAATAATCAAGATATCCATTTCCCATTTGGAACCATCAGAAGATTAGTCATGTAGGACATCATTAACATCATATCAAACCTCTAATTTGGGTATTTCTATCATGATAAAGGCAAACAATGCTTAATAAGGTCTATAATATCTATTCAAGTCCCCGTACGACATCACATTAAGATATAAGGTATTTAAATGCACAAATAAGGCCAATGATATCAAATAAAGTCTCCCTATCGGGCAACACGCAATATATAATATCACCAGTCAACAACAACAAGAATGTAAGCCCCCACACGAGCATCACACAATATATAACAACTCGAGAACAATTCTCATAGTTATTTTCCCTGACCCATAGCATGCTTTACTTATTTATTAACTACCCAACCCAGTCTTAAGAAAGTTAGTCATAATCAACCTTGAAGCATTGAAATCTAAGCCTAAAGTCCTTCAACACAGAGATTTACCCTTTCAAACGACCTTGGAATCAACTATAACATACAAATACAACATCTACGGATTAAAAGAAAGCTAATGATACCTATATTGACCATATTCATGTCGGGTCCAAAATGGATTTGAAAAACGAGTTTGAAAGCAAAAGGGTTAAAATTGGAATTTTAGTTTAGAAACACATTCTCCAAGGTTATAGGAGTCTATAGTTTAAAACCTATACGAAAATGAGTTAAAAACAATGTCAAAATCGAAGAAAAACCATTTTTAAGCTTTATCGACAAAAACCACTTCAAAATAGAGGTTAAAAGGTGTTTTCAAAGACAGAATCAATGGGAAATGATGGAAATATGAGTCTAGAGGTTACCTACACAAAAATGATGAAGGAACCCTAGAGAAATTGTCTTTCCTGAAGCTTGGAGGTCCAAAAATCAAGAA
This sequence comes from Capsicum rhomboideum, assembly GCA_031232105.1. NCBI lineage: Eukaryota > Viridiplantae > Streptophyta > Magnoliopsida > Solanales > Solanaceae > Capsicum > Capsicum rhomboideum. The sequence continues at coordinate 103,271,977 of CP124718.1, forward strand.
AAATTGAGAAATTAAGGTATTTATATTGTTCTGTGAATAGTACCTAGCGATCACAGATCCCACCTCATGATCGCGAGGGTAAACATTGACCGGCCATTAAATTGGTCATCGCAGTTGTGTAGTTGGGAGTTGCAATCTCGATGAGTCAACCTGACCCAGTCCACCGCTTAACCTATCACGATCGCAACACCACCACCATGCAATCATGATAAAGACCATCATCGAGGCCCGCAATAGTGAAATGTGTCCATCCAATCGCGATGAACGGCCTGATGCACCAGATATCAGCTGTTGTACCAACTGAAATTATACTCCTAAATCTCTGAACGAACCCTCGAGATTTGTTTGGGACCCCATAAAAATAAACCATATATTCTACTAGGCTATTTTTGACGTTTTGGACTCAATGGTAATGTTGGATTTTTTAAAAAGGATCATTTTCAACAAATTAACCCCCAGGACCCCTTTTAGGCAAGATTTTACTATTTTCCAAATGAAGGGTCGAAAAGCCAAATCAAGGTCCTCAATCCGAACCAACCCCACTACTAGCCCAAATTTGACATTTCAGATCTAATGAAACTATCTAAATCATCATCCAGCACTCATAGCATCCAATGTTAACCAAAGTCAACTATAGAACTTTTAAAGCCTCTAAAAATCTCAAACTCTCCCAAACGCCTCCCAAAGGCATTTAAAACTGTGCCAACCAACCCCATATCTCAAAATCAACATGTAGCAACTAAGGGGAAGGGAAAAATGGTCAAATCATATATAAAAAATCTAGAAACCAGGTCATTCCACTACTCCTCCAACCAGGAGATTTCAAAGGCCAAGGATCATGAAAGCATTTAGGAGGCATACCCGAAGGGAACCCGACATGGGAATATGTTTAGCATATTTGGGATAGCTCACTCCTCTCTGTAGCAGTATGTTTCACCTAAGTGGTAATGTAAGGTTTATTTTGTAGCAAATAGACTTGAGCTTGATGCATTTAACGTTAATAGTTATGTCGAAAGTATCATGCATTAGGCCTTCAAGAATGGAGTTGGATGTATGGACCTATTTAAAATCTGGATAGGCTGGAATATGTTGATTTATTACATATTGCATTGATGTTTGATTGGGAATAGGGATGGATAGAAATATGGAGCGAATATGCATAGTTTGTTATTTTCCAGGGTTGAGAGGGTAAAGTTAAATGAGATAGTGTGAATGGTAAAACAGAAAATTTAAGGTGGAACAGCTTAAATAACAATACTATAAATTTTCAAAATACGTTAGGGGAAAATGGTATAATCCTAATGTCTTAATAGCCACAATTGATGCTTCCCAGAGATTAGAAGATAAGATAGTGAGTAAAAAGGTACTGAGGTTAGCCGGTTTGTAGTGTTGACATTTCTTGTCCTATTGTCATGATCAATGCTTTCCAGAGTTTAGAAAGTAGCATAAAAATTTCAAGGTTGGGGTACAATTAGAGGGAAAGAGCATAATAATGTGAATTTGGGTGATGGCAACCCCGTAGAGGTGTATGATGAGTCATGATCGTATATATATATATATATGTGTGTGTGTGTGTGTGTGTGTGTGTGTGAAAACTAAGCTCACCAAATTAAATGAATTGGATGGTTGATTTAACTGTAGACTGAATTGACTCGTGTTGGGTTGTGGACTAGCTTTGTGATTATCCTTTTCATGAAGTATGATTTATTGATTTCATGCACACATTCATATGCATTAGGATGATAGGTTATGGTATGGTTTGAGTAACACGCCAGTATGACTATGATATAGGCCAGGTACCATGTCGGTACAGATGATATGGGTTAAGTACCTGGTACATTTAAGATATAGGTTGGGTACCACGCCGGTATGTTGTGATGTTGATTGTGATGAGATGGGGAGGGATAAGGAGAGATGATGTGCACATATTTCATACATGCATTCTTGTATATATTTTAAATGTATTTTTATTCTATTATGTTTCCATACATGTCCTTGTTATGGTGAGTGGTGAAAGATGATACGAAGGTATATTGGGTCCCTAGGTGGGATGAGTTAGAGATGAGATCCTACGGTCTCCCTGAGAGGACCGATTGAGGTAGAATATGATTGGTAGGATCCAAAATACCATGGAATATAGTGTCGTGATGTCTATAATGGTGAGTACTAAAGAGACTTGGGTAGATATGCATTAAGGTATTATAGGTATTATAAAAATGAGTCGGAATAGGTGGTAAAAGGAAAAAAATATACAAAAATATTAAATAACAGATAGGTCACAAAGATGCTAAGTATAGGTCACAAAAATGCTAAGCGTAGATCACAGAGATGCTAAGTGTAGGTTACAGAGATGCTAAGTGTAGGTCACATAGATGCTAAGTGAAGGTTACAAAGATGCTAAGCGTAGGTCACAGAGATGCCAAATGTGGGGTAATCAGATGCGTTTAATTGGGGATTCAAACTGAAACTTTACTTGAAATTCACCCTATTTATTATTTATGTTATTTATTTCTAACCCTGGTCGGCCGATGACGCTTACTAGTACGTGTGGTTGTACTAATGCTACACTTACTATATCTCCAATTGGGGGTATAGTCATAGTGCAGGTTTGTTGGAGTTTCTATGGCAGTGATGCCAATCACTCAGTACTAGCTCATGTCCTCTCAATTCTACATGGATGCTGTGTTATGGATGTCCCTACTTTTTGTCTAGTGCTCTTGTACCAGTTTAGGCTAGGTTTTGGGTCGGCACTTGTAATTATTTTCTGCATTTACTTTTTATATTTGATGTTTTAAAAAGAATTACATGAGTAATCGTACTTCAACTTTGATTAGTTATTCACATAGGGGATATTTAATTGACTACGTGTTTTTCGTAGCAACTTTTGCATTGGTTGAGTCATGGATATCTAGGGTTCTCCTATCTGGGGTAGGTGCCTGGCACGACCCGGTGAGTTAGGTCGTGACAATTTGCTTGGCATGAGAATTATTGTGCAAATTAATTGTGCATCCTTGTAGTACCTCATGGTGAAAAAAGATACAAAATCGAGGTTGATTAGATGGTTTCTTCTATTGCAGGAATTTGATTTTGAGGTCAAGGACCATAAGGGTACTGAAAAGCAAATGACTGATCACTTTTCTAGATTAGAGGAAGAAGGAAGGACAAAAAATAAGTTAGTGATTAATGATTTTTTTTTGGATGAACAAGTGTTGGCTGTGTCACATGATTTGATTCAACTTTCTGGTGAGTGATGTGATGCCTGAGGCATGAACTTCCATCAAAATAAAAAGTTTCTACATTATGTGAGGAAGTTCTTTTGGTATGAGTCATACTTGTTTCGAGTCTATGAAGACAACATGATAAGAAAGTGTATTTCATAGATTGAGATAATGAGTATCCTCGAGGCTTGTCACTCATCCCCTATTGGGGGTCACTATAATAGTATTCCCATAACCCAGAGATCTTGTAGTGTGGGTACTACTAGCCCACAATTCATCAGGATGTGCATGACTATGTAAGAGCTTGTGATTGATGTCAAAGGGCACAGAGGTATATCTTGAAGACATGAGTTGCCTTTGACCCTAATTCTTAAAGTGGAATTATTTAATGCATGGGAATTGATTTTATGGGTCCGTTTGTGAGCTCTTATGGGATAAAGTACATATTGGTTGTTGTTGACTAAATTTTGAAGTGGGTGGAATCCATATTACTTCCTAACAATAAGCGCAAAAACATCACAACATTCTTGAAATGCAACATTTCTTCCAAATTTGGTACACCGATAGCCATAATTAGTGATGTGGGATCTCAGTTTTGTAATAGATTGTTCACTACTCTGCTTGTAAAATATGGTGTCAAGTATAGGATGACAACACCTTCATCCTCCGATAAGTGGGCAAGTACAGGTCTCCAACCAGGAGATAAAAACCATCCTTGCAAAGACTATAAATGCAAATAGGATGATTTGATCAATTAAGTTTGATGATGTTCTATGGGTATACCAGACAACTTTTAAGATGACTAAAGGTATATATGTATCCTTATCAATTGATTTTCTGAAAAGCTTGTCATTTAACAATGGAGCTTGAGCACAAGGCTTTTTGGGCGCTCAAGAAGTTGAATCTAAATCGAAGCGAGGCCTCTAACTTAAGGCTTAATAAGTTAAATAATATGGATAAGTTTAACTTGGGGCTTATGAAAAAGCAACCTTTTACAAGGAGAAAATTAAGTTGTATCATGATCAAAAGATTGAGAAGACAGATTTCAGTTAGGGTGATTTCGTCCTACTGTTTAATTCTATACTTTGCTTGTTTCTAGGAAAGCTGAAGTTCAAATGGTCTGGTCCCTTTAAGGTGGTTAATGTGATCCAATATGGTGCTATAGAGCTTAAAAATTAGGATGGAAATAGGTTCAAGGTGAACAAACAGTGTATGAAATAGTACCTTAGTACAATATATGAGATGAAATTACTTGAGGAGGTGTATCTTGATGAAGTCTATGTAATAAAAGTACCCAAGTTGTGCCACGACGTTAATTACAGCGCTACTTTGGAGGCAACGCAATGTGTATCTTGATGAAGTATGAGTAATCAAGGTACCTAAGTTGTTCCATGATGTTAAATCAGGTGTTGCTTGAGAGGCAACCCAAGGTGTTTGTACTCTTTTTTTTTTAACTTTTCATATAGCATTAATGTTTGTTGAAGTGTGTAAGGGTAACAAAAAGCAGGAAAAAAAGCTAAACAGCTGGCAAAAAGGTGCATCTATGGGCTGGATAACGGGTCGTGAAAAGCCTTAATAGCTAGTGATTTGCACTATGGAAAACTGGAGAAGAAACAAAAAAGCAGTGCTAGAATTTATGGATGGTTTACGAACTATGAAAGTATCTACAGTCCATGAAATCCTCTTTCATTTTTATCCTAAAATTGCAACATCTCAGGTTCAGTTTCCATGAATGACAGAATGGTCCATACTTTCAATGGATGGACCGTCAAGTCAATCATGGAAAACTAGAACCAAAAGAAGGATTCACTACAGATCCACAAGTTGAATGATAGTCTGTGCTTCATTTTCACGAACCATAGATGTTTGATTCATGGATACTAAGGAAAACCATATATGGAACCATCCGTCCATGGTTCTATGATTCGTATAGAGGGTCGTAGTTGGATGCATGAATTTTATACAAAATAAGGGATCTGATCCAACCCGACTGTCTCTTGTTTTTTCCATTTTTCCCTAATAATTACTTACCCAGTAGACTTAGAGTCAAATAAGGTTGTACACTCCTTATCTCTACTCACACAAATTTCAAAGTCCTAATATCTCTTTCGACAGTCAACTCTTATATATTCAAAACTCCCACAAATGTCGAATCCAGCTCCACTATAAGATCGATAGTCCTACTCGAATTTACTACCATTCTTAGTTGCTGCATGCAACACACACACATCACTCTCTTTGCTTAGAATCATGAACTTCTTCAAGAGTTAAGGTTTCAAAACTTCACTTTCTTAACGAGTGTTCTTCAATTTCTACATCTATGTGGTCAAAATTATGTAAAAAAAATGAAATTTGGGAACCCTAGGTTCTAAATGTTTTGTGGAAACTTGTGGGAAATTATATGGAATGGTTGGATAAGAATATTGACTTTTTCATTATGCTATAACTGTGTTGATATTGGTATCGGGTATTTATACCATTGAGTCGACAGGCATTATGATCAAATTTTGCTTCAGAAACAAAGTTAAAGATTGTATTGCCCGCGAAACTCCCAATGATCTTTGATGAATCTAATATGGGTGAAGTCTGAGTAACCCATTGCATTTGACATAGTATAAGAGATTAGAAAATTTGCAATTTTGATGATCGTAATTGATGCTTGAATGTTAAAGATGTACTGAAGCTTGATTGTTTCACCTACATTGAGACTTACAACGCATTAAAATTCTTCTACAGGTCGTAACCTTAATAGTAGGATGAAGAATCAAGTTTTGAAACATAAATTTGAAAATTTTCTATTGTTTAGAAATAATGATTGATTTCATGGACCACAGAACTGGATTATGGTTAGTGAAACCAACCATCGTTTTTATCCCAAAAATGTCTATTCTTAGGTTCCAGTTCATAGTTAACAGAACAGACCATACTTTCAAATGACGGTCCGTAAAGTTAATTGTGATTTCTTGGGAAGAAATTTGATTTTCACTGACTCAATTCCACGGTTGAGTTTATGGATCATAGTTTGGTTTCATGGTCCATAAAATTAACTGTTGAAACCTAGATACTTTCCACTTGTGTACATTGTATATGATTTATAGTTTAGTTCATAAACTGGCATTTCATTTCACAGTCCGTAAACTACAAAAAACCAAAAATATTTTTATTTGTTTTATTATTATTTTTGTTCTTGCTTTTCATTTTTGTTCTTGTATACTAACAAGAATGCCCTGCGGGCACCATGCCATCCAAATTCAAGCCAAAAAAGGTGCTAGAAATACACTTGCAATGTTGGGAAGATCTAGGGTTCTTGCCACTCATTTGCAGAATGAATCCAATTCAGAAGTAGTGGAGCAACCACAGATACATCCTCGTACTATAGGGAAAAGAACACATGAACAACAAGAATCCCCTTCGTGATCTGAAGAGGGAGGGGATGCATCTACTTTCATATGTGAGTGTGGGTCTGATGACGAAAGCCCCGATAATGAGGTCTCTAAAACTAGAAGTGTTAGTGGCTCCAAAGACGAAAGTTCAAATAGTGAGCAAGATGAGCCCATTGCTAAGACTCCCTCTTTCGAAAGGAGGAGGCAACAGGTAATAAGAGGCAAGTCTTCCCAGTTCATAGAAGACCTTCAATGGAAAATTAAGGGCATGCAAGTAATATACCAGCAATGTCTTGCTCCTACATAAAGTGGAAATGTTAAGAGGAGTATATTTGAAAAAGTGTAAATTCATTCCATAGATTTAACTGAACTATCGAGAGAAAGGCCCTATTTGACAGCTATCACTGCTGATTAGTCCTAGTGCCGACAGATCTTTTCTATCTTCCTTATATTTTTTCCCTTATGTTAACATACTTTAGATTCTCAGTTGTACTTATTTATTTATAAGGCTTGTATTTTGTGACTTCTAAATTTTTGGGGGGTGTATGTTGACTTCTGCACCTTTCTTATGAGTTGATTTTATGTGATTCAATATTGCAACTTGATATTATTATTATTATTTCTTCCATATGTTTACCTTGTATCTTACTGTGTATTATTGGGTTGGCTTACCTATCATGGGGGCAAGATAGGTGCCATCACTACCCAGATTTTGGGTCATGAAAAGTTGGTATCAGAGTGCTAGTTTATTGGTCTCACAAGTACAAGCCAAGTCTAGTAGAATCTTGTGGATCGGTGTGGAGACATTTATTATCTATCTTTGAGAGGCTACAAGACTTTAGGAAAACTCTTTTCTTTTTTTGTATCATGTGAAGTTGGTTTTATTAGTTACTAAGATTCTTTATTACACTCTCTCATAGATGGTGAGGACACATGTGGCCATAAAGAGAGAGTGGGAGCCCATCCTAGCACCCATGCCTAGACTTACAGAAATAGCAAGGGATGTGGTAGGGGATAAGGCCAGGCTAGAGGTGGAGTACAAGTAGTTACTTAGGTCTTATATAGAGTAGAGTCTTCTGAGTTTGAGTTTGATATCAAGGTTGATCAAGTTCTGGTTATGGAGGCAGACCCAGTTCAGGCTATACCTAAATTTTTAGCTACTTCGATACATCAGGATGCCCTTGTTCATATGCTTGGTCTGTTAGAGAGTATGTCTCATAGTAGGGGTGTTTCAAGTACTCTAGAGGGTTCCTAGACTAGAGTAGGAGCTTAGACTCTATATCAGCAACTTATTCTAATTTTCTAAGGCCCATTAAGCTAGCTAGAGTGATTATTGCAGCTAGGTTTGATGGTATGACTTTATCTAGTATAGGGGCCTTAGGTGTGGTTAGACTATTTATGTTTAACATGATCAACAGAGGTTTGATAGGTTCAGAAAGATGGATCCATCTCAATTTCATGATGGACAGAGTGAGGATGTTATGAGTTCATGGTGAATTGTCATGAGATACTTCAGAGTGTAAGGTAGATGGAGTCCTACATAGTTGATTATATAGCACTATAGATATATGGACCCACCAAGCAGTAGTGGCGTTCTATGTTGATTCTACATCTACAAGATCTTTGCTTATGACTTACAAGGTTTTTACCCATGATTTTCTAGATTGATTTGTTCCCCATAGCTAGAGAAAGGGGAGAAGCAATCAATTCGAGCATTTGACTCAGGAGGGGATTTCTGTGATGAAGTATAATACCAAGTTCTGTGTATTTTCTTGCCATTTCTAAGTGATTTTACCAGATGAGACTAAGAGGATTCATAAGTTTGTGAAAGGTTTGACTTTTTAAATCCGAGAGGAAGGTTTTAAGATAACTCATACTGGGGCTTTTTTTAGAGAGTGGTGGAGGCTGCCAAAGAGTTTGAGCTTATACACCATGATGAGTTTGGGGACTTGAGCAACAAAAGGTCCCAGTCCCACACTTCTTGTTAGTGTAGTGGTACCTCATTAGAGGAAGGGATTCATTTAGGAGAGGTTTTATTCCTTAGTCTAGTAGAGTGGTTCATGCTGCCATTCAGATGTTTGAGTATAAGTATTTCAGATGAGACTCATTTAGTTTGGGATAGACTTCTTATGATTTTTCTTAAAGGTTCTTAGACCATGGTAGCTAATTTGGTTATTTGGGATTTTCTCAGTAGACGATGGTTTCTAGATCTTATTATAAGTGTGGTGACCCTTGAAATCTTAAGAAGGATTGTCCCAGATTCAGGGGTGGAGGTAAACATTAGGATTTTCAGGGTCTAGTTAAGGCAACAATATCACCAGGTAGGGGTCATGGTAGATGTCAGGTAGGTAGAGGTACACCAATGGCTTGACAAAGATGAGGTAGAAGTGTTACTCAAATAGATAGTGATAAGGATCCATATTATGCTTTTCTAAGTAGACCTGGGAGGCAGAGTACTCCAATGTTGTTATCATAGGTATTGTCCTAATATACCCTTAACCTTCTCTAGTATTATTTGATCCTAATTCTACTTTCTCCTATGTGTTTGAATATTTTTTATTAGGTCTTGATATGATATGTGAGTCTCATTTTGTACCTATTTTATTGCTGCTCTAATGGGTGATTCTTTAGTGATGAATTGGGTGTAACAATCCTATGTCGTGACTCTTTTGTACTCTGATACTTGGGTAGATTTGATTATTTTGGATATGAAAAATTTTGGGCATGGATTGGATTTCTCTGTATCACTGTGATTTTTCATTATCATGCCAAGATGATCACATTGGTCATGCCTGGTGCACCAAGGTTAGAATCAAGGGTACCAAGGATTCATATCCTAAAAGGTTGATTTCTTTCCTTAAAGCTAAGTAGTTGGTTGATAAGGGTGTTTATCTAATTTGGATTATGTTTGTGATACTAGTGTTGATACACCCCTTTTAGATTCAGTGAGAATGATAGAGAATTTTAGGATGTATTTCCTACAGACCTTCTAAGAGTTCCACCTAATAGAGCTATTGATTGTGGCATCAATTTGGAAGCGAGCAATAAGCCCATTTCCATTCCTCCTTATAGGATGGACAACATAGATTTAAAGGAGTTAAAGGATCAGTTGTAGGATATTTTAAGTAAAAGATTCATTAGACCTATGGGGTGCTCCATTATTGTTTGTGAAAAATAAAGATGAGTCTATATGGGTGTGTATTAATTATTGGTGATTAAACAAAGTAACCATTAATAACAAGTATCCTCTTTGGTGCATTGATGACTTGTTTGATCAGTTTCAAGGTGCTTTAATATTCTCAAAGATTGATTTGAGGTTACGTTACATCAGCTGAAGATTAGGTCTTCGATCCCTAAGATAGCTTTTAGGGCGTATTATGGCCACTATGAATTTCTTATTATGTCTTTTAGGTTTACTAATGCCCCGACTACATAGTTACTGAGTAGAGTGTTTCAGCCTTATCTTGACTCTTTTGTCAGTATGTCCATCAATGATATCTTGGTGTACTCAAAGACTGAAGATGAGTATGTGAAATATTTAAGAATTGTTCTCCAAAAGTTGAGGGTCAACTGAATTTATGCTAGGTATTCAAAGTGTGAGTTTTGGCTCAATTTTGTGGCAATTTTAAGATATGTAGTGTCCCAAGAGGGTATTATGGTAGATTCAGCCAAGGTTGAGGCGGTTCGGGATTGGTTGGTTTGGCTGGCTATCATAGACTATTTGTGGATGATTTATCTTCGATTGTAGGTCCTTTGACAATATTGTCTCATAAGCATGTTGATTTTTTAGTGGTTTGATGAGTATGAGGCTAGCTTTCAAAAGGTCAAGGCTTTATTAACCTCAACACCTATCTTGACCTTACCTATGAAGGGTGAAGGTTTTATCGTGTATTCTAATACTTAGAGAGTTAACCTTAGGGGTGTTTAGATGTAGAGAGAGAAGGTTATAGCCTATGCTTCGAGGCAATTTAAGAATCGAGAGAAGAATTACCCATTCATGACCTAGAATTAGCAGTGATAGTATTCACTTTGAAGTTGTAGAGGAACTACTTGTATGGATTTCATTGTGAGGTGTTCACCGATCATCGCAGCCTACAATACATATTCTACCAAAAGGATATGAATTTGAGATAGCACAGATGGTTGGAGTTGTTGAAGGACTGTGATATAACTATTTTTTATCGTCTTGGAAATGCCAATGTAATGGCGGATGCTTTGAGTAGAAAGGGGTGAGTATGGGTAGTATTGGCTTATTTTTAGAGGAGGAGCGACCATTGGCTATGGATGTTTAGAGTTTGGCCAATAGTTTCGTGAGACTTGACATTTTTAAGCTAGGAGGAGTCCTTGATTGTGTTAAGGCACAATTATTGTTGACGGAGAAGATTAAGGATAGAAAGTTTGAATATGGGAAAGTGGGTATAATTCAAGACAAGGTGTTGGAAGGTGAATCTAAGGAAGATATTCTTGACCAACAAGGTGTTTTAAGGATCAAGGTTAGGATTTATGTTTCTAGAGTGGGTGATTTGACTAGATTGATCATCAAAGAGGCTCATAGTTTGAGGTATTCTGTTCATCAAGGTGTATCCAAGATGTATCATTACTTAAAGTGGAATTATTGGTGGTGTAGGGTGAAGAGAGACATTATGGAGTTTGTGGCAAAGTGTTTGAATTGTCAGCAAGTGACGTATAATCACCAAAGGCTGGGTGGTACGACTCAAAAGATGTATATACCTGAGTGAAAGTGGGAGAGAATTACTATGGAATTTCTAGTTAGTTTGCCTCAGACTTTGGGAAAGTTTGATTCCATTTCGTTGATCCATTGTACACAAGTTAACCAAATCAACTATTTTATACCATCAAGACTAATTATAATATGGATAGGTTGGCTAAGATCTATATTAGAGAGATTTTTAGGTTGCATGTTGTTCCAATTTCCATCATTTCATATTGAGCCACTCATTTTACATCCATTTATGGAGTTTCATGCACCATGAGTTGGACACTCAATTAAAGATAATACAACTTTTCATCCTCAGACAGATGGCCAATCAGAGTGGACTATTCAGATATTGGAGGACATGCTTTGAGCTTATGTGATTGACTTTGGGAATCATTGGGACCAGTTCTTGCTTTTGGTGGTGTTTGCATACAACAAGAGTTACCATTCTAACAGTCAGATAGCACCATTTGAGGTATTATATGGGAGGAAGTATAGATCTCTATTTGGTTGGTTTGATTCTTTTGATGTTAGTTGATGGAGTATAGATTTGTTGAGGGATTCCATGGATAGAGTGAAGTTGATACAGGACCAACTTTTGTTTGCGCATAGTAGACAGAAGAGTTATGCAGAGTGGATATTTCATGATTTAGAGTTCATAGTTAGTGAGCGGGTTTTATTGAAAGTATCACATATAAAGGGTGTAATGAAGTTTGGAAAGAAGAGAAAGCTTAGCCCAAGGTTTATTGGCCCTTTTAAGATTCTTCAGCGCATTGGAGAGGTGGATTATGAGTTGGCTTTACCTTCAAATATTTCAGTTGTACATCTAGTTTTCCATATTTTGATATTGAAGAAACATCATCTGATGGTTATCATATGATTTAGTGGGATTTGGTGGATTTGGATCAAAATCTCACATTTGAGGAGGAGCCCATGGCCATTTTGGATAAGTAGATTCGGAAGTTGATATCTAAGGAACTAGCTTCAGAAAGGCCTAATGGAAGCATTGACTAGTTGAGGAGGTCACTTGGGAGACAAAGATAGACTTCTGAAGTAGATATTCTAGCTTTTTGACAATTCAGGTACCTTACTTATCCTTACGTTCGAGGACGAACGTGTGTTTTAGAGGTGGATGATGTAACAATCCTCATGGTGATTTTTTGTTATTTATGCATTTTAGCTATTTTCTCCTCTCGATAGTTGCTTTATTGTGTTTGTAGTCTGCGAGTGAGATTTGCACAGTTCCCAGGTAGTTGGTTGATGGTTATACAAGTTATTTATTTTAGAAGGTTTGGAGGCTTATTTGGTTGACCAAAGTCAACATTTGGTGATATCGAGGTTGAAATGAAATTCCAATAGTTTCTTTAGCTTAGGAATGTGATTATGAGTTAATAAGACCTTTGGTTTGGGTCCTAAGGCATTCATATGGATTCGAGTAGTCAGTTGGGAAGTTGGAAGTTTAAGACTAAAGTGCATTCAGTCAACATTTGGTCAAGATGACCTCTGTTAGGTGTTTTGATGGTTCTACTGAGTCAAGAAGTTTTTTTCTATCTAGTAGCATATTTGGTTTGCATTCATGAGGTTTTGAACGAATTTCAAGGGTCTATTCAGGGAATTTTTGGACTTGATATTTTGCTAGTTTTCAACTGTTCTGGTACAACAGTCATGACCCAAAATCGAGCCATGATGGCACCTACTATAAGCCCCTCAGTAAATAAGCGAATTTCCATAGCCATATACAGTAGGTAATAAGCTAATAAACAATAATGAAAGTGAAAATAGAAACAATGAGCCACTATATTGTAATACCTTAGATTTCGAACCTATGAATACTCAACACTTAGAGCAGAAAAACTAGTCAAAAATTTTGCAGACCCAGGTTCCCACAAGTTGGTTCATGAGTCATGAACCAGGACCATGACCCGTGGAACCATTCGGGATAATGTCCCTCAACTTTTGAGTGAACCATGAGCAGGTCCATGGCTCGTAGAATCAAACCAAATGTTGTGAACCCACTCGTGGAACCAACCTCCCAGTTAGTTCAACTACCAGGTTCCCATGAGGAATAAAATGACTCATAGATTAGGATCACGAGCCATAATATGACACATGAAAGCCTGGACTGTGAGTTTACAACTTTCCTTCAGAACCAAGAGTCTCAATATGACTCGAGAATCCAAACCACAAGTCATGGAGTGACTCATGGAAGCAAGTTCAGGAAAAAAAATACAAAAATCCTCCAGGAAACAAAGATCCAAACCACGATCCACGGTATCAAACCACAAGTCATGGAGTGACTCATGGTTCACTGTTTCCAGAATATTTAAAACGTTTTCTTAGGTGAAATTCCACTTTTTCCTTATTTTCTAAGCTTATACTACAATGTTTTAATCTCTATTAACGGGGTATATCAGATTACTAAGTTGGTTCTCTCCTATTATACACTCAAAACTCCTCAAAACCAGCAAAACAAGCATCTAAGAAAGAAAAGAATAGACCTAGGGTTCCAGTCATTCCAATCAAGCTTCCTCTTCAGAATTATTTCTTCCCTCAGGTATGTAAGGCTTCAATAAGGGTATCCATCCATCCTCATGTCAAACTTTTTTTTCAAAAAATATTACCGAAATCCTTGATGATTCAAGTTAGGGCTTTGTCTCAAAACTATGCAAATTCCTCATAGCTTTCAGTTCTTGTTGATTTACTTGGGTTTTATTCCATATTGAAACATTAAGCATGATTACAATAGTTTTTCTTTAACCTTGATGATTTCGATCATGAATTTAGAAAGATATTAGTATAATACAGTTTATAGATTTAGCATAAAATATTTGAAAGATGAATTTGAGCTAAGTCTCACACTTCACTTTTAGACAGATAGATAAATTTCATTATTTATGAGCATATGCCTATACTTATAATTTTGGGAGGATTTATTACCGAGAGGATATGGGTTAAGCTAATCCAAGTCCCATAATTATGTGCCATTATAGGATTTGAGCACACCGCAAGTCGGTCAACTCTATTTAGCCAAAGAGGCTCAGTAGTGGATCTATATAAGACAAATAGATTCTATACCCTGGCAAGGTATAGGGCAAGTCTTCCAACTGGGATTATACATTGGATATTATGAGCTCACGTGATGTATATCAGTTATAAGAAACTTCCCACTGAAAAGGTTTACATTACTTACAGTTGAAATTATTGTACGGTCTTTCAGAATTTATAGCTTTAAACATGTTTTTAGTTCACACATGGTCTTTATATACTGATATTAGGATGTTCTTCTATCCATTTCACTTATTCATGATTTATGAACTTCATCAGTTTTAGTAAGCATGTTATTATCATATATTTTGTTGCGTTTTATCCTTACATACTCAGTACATTCCCACGTACTGATCTCATACTTTTTTGTGTTGTATCTTATCATTGATGTAGATTCAGATGTTTGTTCCAGACTCATGGCTAGACAGAGTAGAGCACTTCCAGTCAGTAGTTGGTGAGTCCTCTTCATTCATGGACTTTATGGAGTAGTTCAGCAGCTTAATCTTATTTTAGTTATTTATTTTTAAAGGTAGTTGGGGGACATGACCCAGCAAACTTATTTCATTTAAGTAAGTAGTGGCTTTTATTCAGATATTAGTTATTCAGCTTTCTATGGATTTTCAGTTGTTTCATTCTTTTATAAAATAAAGGTATTATCGACTACTAGTTATGTTTCAGCTTTTTCTTGTAGTATATAAGTTGTTACTTACATCTGTAAGAAAATGCCAGTACTAGGGTCTGCTTGGGATCATTTGTAGTCCTAAGTGTTGATCACACCTAGGATGTAGACTAGGATAATGACAAATTTGGTGTCAAAGCATTAGGTTTAAGAGTCATCGGATGTATAAAAATCCTCATTTAGTAGATTACTTTTTATGGATATGATGCATGCCACACTCATAATGGGGAGGCTACTGGACATTTAGGAAATATTATCCTTCTTTTATGCTCTCAGTCGTGCGATAGAGTTTAACTCTATTTATCTCTTCTATCTCAGCTATTATATATTTCAGATCATGCCTCCATGAAGAGCCACCAATCCTACAATGCAGACCAGGAATAGAGCATGTCACGTGAGTCAGAATGATGAACCTCAAGTGTGACCTATGCCAATTGGAAAAAAGTGTCCTATTGCACCTACTGTTCAGCCAACCCGTATTGATGTTACTAATGTTGAGTTCCATAACTCTATCTAGATACTTGCTCAAGCTATGATAGTATTGGTTGACCATCAGGGAGCATCCCTTGTAGGTCCTCAGGGTGTTCTAGATACTTCTAGGATCTGTTAATTTCTCAATGAATTCACCTAATTTCATAGGGTCGAAGCTTGATAATGATCCAAAGAATTTCATTGATGAGGTTTAGAATATTTTTTTGTTGATGCATGTTAGTGATACAGAGAGTGTTGAGCTTGCTGCTTACCAGCTTAAGGATGCTGCAAGTATGTGGTATGATTAATGAAAGAAGATTAGGGGTGAGAATGTTGCACCTCCAGAATGGGGTATTTTTTAAGATACATTCTTAGGGCGTTTCTTTCCCTGAGAGTTGAGGGAGGATAATACCTAGGAGTTTCTTAATTTGGAGCAGGGTTTGATTAGCGTGAGGAAGTACAGCCTTAGGTTCACTAAGTTGTCTCGCTATGCTCCTGATATGATAGTAATATGAGAAACAAGATGAACATATTTGTGTGTGTCTAGGCTCTCCCATCTTTTGGTTAAATAGGGTTGAGCAACAATATTGATTAGGTATATGGAGATTACAAGACTAATGATTCATTTGCATCAAGTTGAGGAGGATAAGTTGAAAGATAGAAAAGAGTTCTTTAATAAGAGGGCCAAAATATCAAATCATGAGTTCAGTTAGCAGAGACCAAAAATGGGAATCAGTCATTTTTCCAGTAGAGGTCATCTGGACCAGTTTTATCTTTATCCATCACACCAACACCCGACCTAAGAATGATAAAAATGGAAGAGTGTCTGGTTCTCGATCTCAGGGCAGTGCTGCAAGAGGGTACCTATCTTACTATGTTTGCAACAAGTATGGTAAGAATCATCCCGGTGAGTGTTTTTATGGTTGAAAGGGTTTCTACAAATATGTTCAGACAGATCATATGCTTAAGGATTTCCCTTTTCTTAGGCAGAGTAATAGAGATAATAGAACTCAGTCCACCACATAACCAACTCCATCGTCCAAAATGTTCAGAAAGGCACCACTTCAGGTGTAAGAGGTAGACAGAACCACTTCTATAATTTATATTTCCATCAAGATCAAGAGAGTTCCCCAGATGTTTTTATCGATATGTTAAAAGTTCTCTCTCTTGATGTTTATGCTTTGTTAGATCTTGGAGACACTTTGTCCTTTATAACTCCCTATGTTGTTTTAAAGTTGTTGCTTTAAAGTTTGGAATCAATCCCGAAAAAATCTTAGAACTATTTTCTATTTCCACTCCAATCGAAGAGTCAGTCATAGCTAAGAGAATCTATTGGAGTTACATTGTTTCAGTTCATTATAAAGATACCACAGCTGATCTAGTAAAGTTATATATGGTAGACTTGAATGTTATTCTAAGCATGGATTAGTTATATTCTTGCTATGCCTCAGTTGAATGTAGAACTAGATTAGTAAAATTTTAGTTTCCTAATGAGTCAGTCTTAGAGTGGAAGGATAGTCCTACCATGCCTAAAGTTCATTTCATTCCATATCTTAAGGGTAGAAAGATGATCTCTAAGGGTTATATCTATCATCTAGTTTGGGTGAGGAATTCTAATTTGAGACCCCATTTTTTTAATTAGTTCATATAGTCAATGTGTTTCTAGAAGTCTTCCTCGATGATCTTCCCAGAGTCTTCTTGACAGGGAGATAAACTTTGAGATAGACATTCTCCTTGATGCATAGCCTATCTCTATTCCGCCATATAGAATGGCTCCGACGGAGTTAAAAGATTTGAAAAAAATAGTTGAAACACCTTCTAGATAAGGGATTCATCATACCCAGTATTTCCCTGTGGGGTGCCCCAATCCTCTCCGTTCATAAGGAAGATGGTTCTCTCAGAATATGTATTGACTATTGTTAGTTGAAAAAGGTCACAATTAAGAATAAGTATCCCATTCCCAGAATTGATGACATGTTCAACCAGCTTTAGGGTACCACTTGTTTCTCTAATATTGATCTCAAATTCGAGTACCATCAGTTGAAGGTTAGAGAGTGTGACATTGTGAAGACAGTTTTCAAAGTTGGTATGGTCACTATGAATTTCTTGTTATGTGCTTTTGATTAAAAAAAGAGTTTCTTGTTATGTATTTTGGACTAACTAATGATCCTGCAACTTTTATGGACTTCATAAATAGATTGTTCAAATAGTACCTCGACATTTTCATTATCATTTTCATAAATGATATCCTAATTTACTCTCATAATGAGGAAGAGCATGATGATCACCTCATAATTATTCGTAAGATCCTTAGGGATAGGAAGTTGTTCGCTAAGTTCTCTAAGTGATAAGTTTGGTTGAGATCAGTTGCATTTCATGGGCATGTTGTTTCCCGTGAGCCTACACAGGTTAACTCTTACAAGATTAAGTCAGTGAAGAATTGGACTAAGCCCACTACTCTGATAGATATTAGGATCTTTTTGGGTTTAGCCAATTACTACTGTAGGTTTGTTGAGGGGTTCTTGTCTATTACTACCTCGTTGACTAGGTTGAAATAGAAAAATGTCAAGTTTAAGTGGTCTAAAAATTGTGAGAAGAGATTTCAGGAGTTGAAGGCTCGATTGACTTATGCTCCAGTTCTAATTTTTCCAGAAGGTACAAAAAGTTTTGTGGTTTATTGTGATGCTTCCAAAGTTGGCCATGGTTTTGTTTTCATGCAAAATAGTAAGGTCATACCTTATGCTTCTAGACAGTTTACGATTCATAAGAAGAACTACCCCACTCATGACCTTGAGTAAGCAGCGGTTGTATTCGCTTTGAAAATCTATTGTCATTACGTTTGTGGTGTGTGTGTATTGATGTTTTCATAGATCATAAGAGCTTGCAGTATGTCTTAAGTCAGAAAGAGTTGAATCTTTGGCAGAGAAGGTGACTTAAGCCTCTCAATAATTATGATATAAGTGTGCTATACCATTCGGGTAAGGCAAATGTTGTTGCTGATTCTCTTAGCAGGTTGTCTATGGGGATTACTACTCATATAGAAGAAGCTAAGAAAGAGCTTGTGAAGGATATGCATAGACTCACACATTTGGGAGTCCATCTCATAGATTTTGATAATGGTGGTGTGATAGTGCAGAATGGTTCTGAGACCTCTTTGGTGATTGAAGTAAAGGAGAAGTAAGATATTGATCTAATATTGCTTCAGTTGAAGGATGCAGTCCGCAAGCAAAAAGTTAAAGTTTTCTCTCATAGGAAAAATGGTATCTTTCGGTATCAAAGTAGGTTATGTGTTCCAAATATAGATGAGCTGAGAGAACGAATTTTGACAAAGGCTTACAGTTCTAGATACTCTATACATCCAGATTCCTCTAAGATTTATCGTCATTTGAGAGAAGTCTTTTAGTGGAGTGGTATGAAAAAGGACATTGCAGATTTTATAGAAAAGTGTCCCAACTGTCAGCAAGTGAAGGTTGAATGTTAAAGGCTTGATGGTAAGTCTCAAGATATCAACATTCCTATGTGTAAATGGGATATGATAAATATGGATTTCATAATAGGCCTACATTTTATGCGTCGACAACGTGATTCGATTTGGGTGATCATAGACAAGATGACTAAGTCAACTCACTTCTTACCTATCAAGGCTACAGATTCAGCATAGGATTACTCCATCTTGTACATTCGAGAGTTAGTCAGACTTTATTGAGTTCCCTTCTCTATCATTTTTGATAGGGGTGCTCAGTTCATTCCTTACTTCTGGAAGTCTTTTCAGAAGGATTTAGGCACCCGTGTAGATCTCAGTACAACTTTTCATCCGCAAATCGATGGGTAGGCAGAGTACACCATTCAGACTCTCAAGGATATGTTGAGGGCTTGTCAGATGGACTTCAAAGATAATTGGGATGATCACCTACCTCTTATTGAATTTTCTTATAACAAAAATTATCATTCCAGTATTCATATTGCTCTATTTGAGGCACTTTATTAGAGGAGATGTAGGTCTCCTATTGGTTGGTCTGAGGTGGGTGAGGATATTTTGATAGTGCCAGACTTGGTCCATCTATACATGGACAAAGTTTCATTTATTAGAGAGCGATTGAAAACTGGTGAGAGCCGACAGAAATCGTATTCTAATGTAAGGCAAAGAGAGTTTGAGGTTGATGATTGGGTTTTCTTGAAAGTCTCACCTATGAAAGAGGTAATGCAATTTGGTAAGAAAGGAAAACTTAGTCCCTAATACACTGGTCCTTACCGTATTTTAAGTAGGATTGGGAAGGTAGCCTATGAGTTGGAGTTGCCTATGGAGTTAGCAGTAGTGCATCCGGTGTTCCACGTCTCCATGTTGAAGAAATGTGTAAGTGATTTGTTACTTATTGTTCCTTTAGAGACTATTAGGGTGAAAGACAACTTATCTTTAGAAGAGGTACCCCTTCATATACTAGATCAACAAATTTGCAAGTCAAAAACTAAAGATATATCATCAGTCAAAGTTTTGTAGAAGAATCAGTTAGTTGAGGAAATGACATGGGAAGCCAAAGAAGATATAAAAGTCAAGTACCCACACCAATTCACTCCTACCAATAAGGATGCTTGAGGTAACATTTTTTATTTCTTAGTGACTCCTACAAATTTCATGTCATTATCAGTCACTTCACAGTTTATGTGTATATTCGTGCCATTCATTCTTCTGTTGAGTTCTAAACTCTTAATATAAATCAGTCCCATCTAGCCTAATAAGTCAGTATCAGATACCAAACATATAATAAAAGTAAATCCCATTTTTATCAGTTCATCTTTAGTCTTCATTCGAGGATGAATGATCCCAAGGGGGAGATATTGTAACACCTCAAGTCTGAACCTACGAATACTCAACACTTAGCATAAAAAAACAGTCTGAAATTTTGCAGTCTGAGATTCCCACGAGTTGGTTCATGAGTCATGAACCTGGACCACGTTCTATGGAACAAGTCGTGGTAATGTCCCTGAACTTTCCAATGAACCACGAGCAGATCCACAACTCATAGAATCAAACCATGAGTCATGAACCCACTCGTGGAACCATCTTTCCAGTTAGTCCAACTCGCAGGTTCCTATGAGGCACAGTATGACTTATAGATTGGGATCACAAACCGTACTATGAAACTTGGAAGCCTAAACAGAGAGTTGATAATTTTCCTTCAAAACCACAAGTCTTAATATGACTCATAGAATCAAAACCACGATTCGTGGAATGACTTGTGCAAGTGAGTTCAAAAAAGATACAAAAATCCTCCAGGAAACCACGATCTGTGGTATTAGCCCATCAGTCGTGGAGTGACTCGTGGGTCACTCTTTTAGAAACTTTTAAATGTTTTCTCTGGGGAAATTCCATCTTTTCCTTATTTCCTAAGCTTATACTATAACGATTTAGTCTCTCTTAAGGGGGTATATCATATTACTATGTTAGTTTCTCTCCTATTATATGCTCAAACTCCCCCAAACCATCAGAACAAGTGTTCAAGAAAGAGAAGAACAGACCTAGGGTTCCAGTCATTCCAGTCAAGTTTCCTCTTTAGAACTCTAGCTTCCCTCAGGTATGTAAGGCTTAAATGAGGGTATCCTTCCACCCTCATGTCAAAATTATAGAAAACATTATAGAAAGTATTATAGAAATCCTTGATGATTCAAGTTAGGGCTTTTAGTCAAAACTATGCAAATTCCTCATAACTTTCAGCGCTTGTTGATTTACTCAGGCTTTAATACATATTAAAATAGTTAACATGATTACTACAATTTTTATTTAACCTTGATGATTTTGAGCATGAACTTAAAAGGAAATTAGTATAATATAGTTTGCATATTTAGTACAGAATATTTGGAAGATGAATTTGAGCTAAGTCTCACACTTCACGTTTAGATAGACACATAAATTTCATTATTTATGAGCATATGACTAAAATTATGATTTTGGGAGAATTATTTAGAACTGAGAGGATACAGGTTTAGCTAACCCAAGTCCCATAACTACGTGCCAGCGTAGGATTTGAGTGCATCGTAAGTCATTCAGCTCCATTTAGGCCAAGAGGCTCAATAGTAAATTCACATTAGACTGACAGGTTCTATACAGGTATAGGGCAACCCTTCCAGCAAGGGTTATACATTGGACCTCATGAGCTCACATGATATATGCGGTTGTATGAAACTCCCCACTAAAAAGGTTTACATTAATTTATAGTTTAAATTATAGTATAATCTTTCAGAATTTGTTGTTTTAGACATGTTTTCAATTCACAGTCTTAGAAACAGATTTACATTCATAGATTTTGACAGTTGACTTTCACATGATCTTTATATACTGATTTTAGGATGTTCTTCTATCCATTTCACTTATTCATAATTTATGAATTTCATCAGTTTTATTAAGCATGTTATCAGATATTTTGTTGAGTTTTATCCTTATATACTTAGTACATTCCCACGTACTGATCGTATACTTTTATCTGCATTGCATCTTATCATTAATATTGATTCAGATGTTTGTTCCTAGACTCGTGGCTAGACAGAATAGAGAACTTCCAGTCAGCGGTTGGTGAGTCCTTCTTATTTGGGGACTTTATGAAGTAGTTCAGCAGCTTAGTCTTATTTCAATTATTTGTTCTTTAAGGTAGCTAGGGAGTATACCCTAGCAAACTTATTTCATTACAGTCAGTAGAGGCTTTTATTTAGACATTAGTTGTTCAGTTTTCCATGGACTTTCAGTTGTTTCATTATGTTATAAAATTAAGGTATTATTGTCCATTAGTCATGTTTCATCTTCCACTTGCATTATATAAATTGTCAGTTACATTTATAGCAGCATGCTAGTACCAAGGGTCCGCTTGGATCACCTGTGGTCCTAAATGCTGGTCACATCTAGGATGTAGACTCGGGTTTTGACATATCTATACATACAAATTAAAAAAATACACAAAGCAGGTCCATAAAAGGTGACAAAATGTACAAAATACCCATCTTAGACTCGGTGCCACCTGTACAAGAGCCACTAAATATATAAGAGTAGCACTACACTAATACATATCTGTCCAAAAAAGTACATAATATAAACATCGAAAATAGAAGGAAATGGATAAGTCTCCGGACATAAAGAGCTCTCCGCAAATTCGATCAACAGGTGTTCCTGAGCGAGTAAAATCAGTGAGGGTGAATCATACTAGACTCTGCTTTAGAAAAAAAATGCAAAATTGTAGTATGATTACAAGAACACAGATACTAAGTAGGCATCATAGGCCAACCAAAATCAGGAGAAAAAATATATAATATAATTATAAATTACAAGGAAAGTAAACCTACAACAAGAGGAGCCCCAACAGTCTATGGCACAACACAATAATGAATAGTATACATGCAAGTAATATACATACATACATACACACACACACACACACACATATATATATATGATGCTATGTAGTATGGAATGGTGTAATGCGATATGTGGCCA
Organism: Capsicum rhomboideum; assembly: GCA_031232105.1. NCBI lineage: Eukaryota > Viridiplantae > Streptophyta > Magnoliopsida > Solanales > Solanaceae > Capsicum > Capsicum rhomboideum. The sequence goes on from CP124718.1 coordinate 103,294,970, forward strand.
ATGCTACAAAATCCAAAATGTTACCTCGAGCTGCGTCGAATCTCACCTCAAACATAATGATAAAGTAAATCAAAAGCCCAGAATCTTACCTCAGCCTTAGTAAAACCAATAGAAAAGTGACGAAAATCTTACCTCGATCCTAGTAAAAATATGGCATGATCCTAAGTCTTACCCCGAATAATTTAATGAAAAAGTGGTGCAATATCTTTGGAAAGTCAAAATTCTATATTTTTTTCTCAAGTATACCATGATCCATATGAATAGATGAATGAATATGTATACAACACATAGATATAAATATATACACAGAAATATATACATGAAATAGGACAAATATACCCACACCACAACCTAACTAGAATGCCTGAAAGGCTCTAAGTAATCGAGCACGCAAGGCTCGTTGTATCTATTTTTGAGCACACAAGGCTCCTAAATTTGTATCTAAGCACACAAGACTCCTGTATTTGTATCTGAGCATACAAGGCTCCTGTGATTGAAGTAGCCATGCAATCTCAAAAGCAATAACAGACAAACAAGTAGCCTAAAATAAAGTGGGCCAGTTCTAAACAACATATATGGGTAGCTCTAAGTGGTATCTAATGTGAGGTCGCTCTCTAAATAATAAGAGTCTTGGCAAAGAATAGATATGCCTACTCAAGCAGCCAAGACAACAACTATGAAGATGAATAGATCGATAATAATATACTAACCATATCGTATTTAGGCTCTAAGAAATTATGTCAAGAAGAAACGATAGCCTTAACATACCTCTCTGTTGATCCAAATAGCCTATACAACCTCTACTCGTACATCATATAACAATTAAAACAAGCTAAACTTCTATACCTACTTACTTTGGGTTGTCCAAATAACTCACCTCATAACACTACCTCCCAAGGATAACTACTAACTATGTAGCTTCTGCTATTTTTAGTGCTTACATATATCTATCTTATATCTAAACTCCTGATATTTCCTCGATTATAACCTTTGATTGCATATGAACTATCCTTATAACTAGACTTGATCCATATATTTACTATTCAATTAAGCACGACAACAATGCTAAATAAGTATGGGTTCCTAAAAAGGGATAACTACTTTAAAATAGGTCAAAACAACACAATTTAGAAGTTGTATGGGGCACTCTTCAGTAGCATACAAGATTTAGAATTTATTAAACTATGAAATCATACAAAAAAGAACAAAAATAGTATTAACATACCTTGAATTCAAGATCAGATATTCCATGTAGAGACTTTAATACTCAATTATTTCATAAATATGAACCATATCCTTATTATTTAAGCATAAAAATGACTTCACGATGATGGTAGCTTCACCATATAAAGAACACGAGCACCAATTTAATTTATCATTATGTGTTGCTGAAAGATATGATATATATATATATATATATATATGCAAAAGGGAAAGGGGTTGTGGTGAGTGAAGAATATTCCACAAGTTTCATCAATTTAAAAAAAAAAATCAGGATGAGCACATCATATTATCCCTTAGAATTTAATGGGTCATCATCATATATTTACACAATTGCCAATTGTTGTATATGTAAAAGATAGTGAACATATCTTTTGAATAAATATTGTCTAATTACAATAATATATTTACATATCTTGCTTTAATATTTCTAGTAAAATATTTATAAATTATAAACACCTTATAAAATAAATGCATACACAACTATATCATAATTAAAGAACTTTTCATAAATATATAAGGCGTGTTAGGATGAAAATAAAAATATATTTTTTGTCAAATTCTAACTTAAATAGGAAGTCTCCAAACAAGCAAGGTGTCACAAGAAAATTCTCAAACGAAAGAATAACCTTAGATACCCAAGGTGTAACACTTATACTTTACTCTACATCCTTAAGACTACTCATAGTCTTTTCCTTGAGATTCAATTAAGCTTTATATCTCTTAGTACAACAACACTACGAATATTATTCTATACAACAAGTAAGCATCTCTTGTGCTTTTTCTAGGTTTGCTTGTCTACTTCGCTACACCCATAGTCTTCCTTACCATTATCCAAAAGTTATAATTATTTTCTGTATTTCAGCTATTGGTGACAGATTAGAAGTATTGAGAATTGAGATAAGAGATTGTTCCAACTAAATCAGCAGTAAGAACTGCACTTAGCAGATCCGATCGAGATGACAATGTCCTGTGAATTTTATATCAAGGAAAAGATGTGTGAAGAAATCAACCAACATTCATTTCACTATTATATATTGTTTAAGGAATTTTGACAGAACGTCAAGTGGTGATCATTGCACTAGACGAAATCATCCTCTTGATAATGTTCGTTGACCACATCAAGAGGGTGATATTGCCTGGTGCCATGATTACCACTTGATGTTTCTGCCAAAATGCCTTAAAGAGTATATTATAGTGAAAAAAAAAGTTGGTCGATTTCTTACCACACTCTTCCTTCATATGAAATTCACAGGACACTGTCATCTTGATCGAAGATGCTAAGCATAGTTTTTGCTGCTAATCTATCAAAATGTCTTAAAGAGTTTATAACAGTAGCATTTGATTTTCCTCTTTGTATGCATCAAACTGAGACTGAAAGTTGCGGGTGGTTGCAAGACGGTCTTCTTGTGAAAGTGGGAGATAATGGAAAAGAGGCCATTGAATGTTATTACAATAATCATTGTAATATTGGTGAAGAATTTCTTGATCAAGAAAAAATGAAATGCACCTCTGCCACACGTAAATAATAAAGCATATCAAATATCAATAATGGAAAAGAGGCCATTGAATGTTATTACAATAATCATTGTAATATTGGTGAAGAATTTCTTGATCAAGAAAAACTTAAATGCACCTCTGCAACATGTAAATAATAAAGCATATCAAATATCAACCTTATATTATAGTCGTTATATAGATCATAAATTCAATAGCATGCATCAGTTTAAGATCTTTCAGAAGTTCTCAAGCATTCTATTAATATACTTGTGATAACCCGATATACATGTAGTATACGAAAGTAAATGCTATGGATATATCACTTTGTTGACAAGTGCTACATAAGGAATTTAAAATATAACCTATTTTACAAACCTTTTCAGCTAGAGCTTCAGTAAGTGATCTCTCACCAATTTCATCAATTACGTTCACCCTAGTCCACTCAATTCAATTTTTTTCCAAACTCATTGACATCCTTAAAAATTATAAGAAGGAGTCAATTAGCAAACATACCAGATGATAAGAACATCACTAAAGCTCAAATGTAGCAGATAAGTTAAGAAGATAAAGAAAATGCAAACAGAGAAAAAGAAATATCAACATAAAAATTTGCTAGCCATTTGGAGTCGATGAAGATCCTTTGACAGCATCAACATCATTATAGTATACTTATTCTTACTTTACATATCCGTTTTTTTAATTTTTGCTCACATTATTAACACATCATTTTATATAATTCATGTCTTCTATATTTTTTATCGGCATGTACTTTCTCAAGATTTATACCAATTTTATTATTTTTGTTCGACATTTTTATAACACCTTTTTATTTCCTAAATGTGAAATATAAATTGCATGTTCAAATTTTTTCTTCTTTATTTAGTGCAAAGCGACATGGGAAGGTAAATGGATAAATTATTTGACCAAATTTACCATTACATATTAATAAAACGAATTCTAGTAACACTATGTGAACAAAATACAATTAAATATAATGTTATCCAATTAAAAATATTCACACATATATTTGTAGTTGCAATACTGATAGAAGTAGTTGAAAATCTTCAATTTGACACTGCTGTCAAACAACAACAACAATCCGATATAGTGGAAATTGCAGGTCAATTTTTTTAAATTCAATCAGTACAACAACGCCAGAAAAAAATTTAAATAACAATTAATTTTAAATCCTAATAACTATTGAATAGGAAAATTGACAAATACAAATGAAATTGACAAGATGCAGACAAAGGGGGGGAAAGGAAGGAGAGATAGGGGAAAAAAAGAAATTTTTACTGGAAACAAAGAATGTAAAAGGAGATCGAAGTGGAAGAGGAAGAGGCAAACTCCTGTAATAAATTGGGGAAAATAAACTCTATTAAGCATTGTGACACTATAACCAATTTTATTCCATCTAATTAGGCCTAAAATCTAGATCTGTGGAGAACATCTGAAAACAATTCTCCGACAAAGGAAGATGGAGGAAAAAGAATGATGTTGACTGAAGCTTCTCTGAAGTGAAAATTTTGGAGACAAAAAATACTAATCAACAAAATTAAAATTGAATATTAAGGAATTTAGATCAAACTCAGAAGAATCCTCTGAAAAAGAAAGATGAAGTAAAAAGTATGAATCAATTACTGCATGAGTGCAAAATCAGAGATAGAAAAAACACAAAAACACAAAATCAAAATTAAATATGAAGGAATTGTTCATGAAATTTTTATTATCAAATTTAAGATGAAGAAGAAGGGAATTATAGAAAGATGGAGGCAGAAGTATGAATCAATTACTACATGAGTGCAAAATCAAAGACGAAAAAAACACAAAGCAACAAAATCAAAATTGAAGATATTGTTCCTACAATTTTTACCATCAAATTCAAGATGAAGAATAAGAAGGAAAATTATTGAAGAAGACACACCTGAAGTTGATAGCAAGTACCGTTGATGACAGCAAGAAAAAAGATCAAAGTCTTCTTCAATATACAAATGCAAAAAGAAAGTTGTATAAGGACTAATATATGGAATGTCTTATTTCCATTTTAGTATTATTTATTATAAAGACAGTTGGATTACCATTCAATTTGCATGCACTGATTTACTAAAACCATGGGAAGACACGTAATGAGCAATATACGTGTCCTCATGTACTGTTTTACTGAAACTATGGGAAGACACGTAATGAGCATTAGCTAGGTGACAAAAATATCCTCATAGAAAATTTTATAGACCGAAAATATACAGGTCAAAAACAAGATCTTTCTTAAACATAGAAACTCTTTACACTATACATCTCAACAAGAGGAGTTAAAAACTCAACGAGGAGTCATGGTGAACATTAGTAATTGTCACGATCCAAATGTTCATGAGTGGTACCCACCCTAACTCTACTGTGGGAGGACCATCTAATCCAACCTTTAGCCTATTAACAAGCAAGCCACATTATCCTTCTTTCTAAGTTTAACACCATTTATCTTACTAAACATATTATAAGCAAATTAATCCATCTAAATATTCATTAATGCCAAACAACTAAAAGTACGAAAAATATCTCTATCTGTTACATCTCTCGGGACCCAAAAATCACCATACATGAACTCTAAAAATCCAGAAAAGTTCTAAAATATAATTCAAATACAAAATCAAAATAAGAAATGTCATTGTCCAGAGCAAAGGACATGAACTTATAGAGATGATCCAATGGTTGCCCGAACATGGTGCTCACCCTTCAATTAGAGCTGGAATCAAGAACTAAAGTCGAGATCTCATCTCAAACACTGGAACACGCTCTGCGCTCAACAAAAAGAAGAGTACATATAGTATTAATTCAACAACTACGTACTGGTAGGCATCATCAGTTGACATAACCTAACACCATACAAATAAGCAAGTTAAATGCAAGTAAGAAGCAATCAAGACACAACTCACAATTAGTTGACACTCAAATGTATAGTCATAATACTTCCACATCACAAGTTAACAACCATTTTATTCATATAATCAGAGTTCAAGTATACAAGTACATCATTTACACTTAGGCAGATTCAGTCAACAATATTCAAGATAATATATGTGCAAATATAGTAATGATTGCATGCATGCAAGATGGACACACATACTAGGGTCCACAAAGACCCTCAGCTATGACCAGCAGGGGACGAGCTCAGTTCATATATCAATGTCGGTGTTACACCCATTTCAATAATAGTGTCGGCATGACACCCGATCCAATAACAGTATCGATGTGACACCCGATGCCAATACCTTCTCAATGTACAAATCTCAAGTCTAATGCTCAATACATAATGATAATCAATAATCACAAGTAATGTCCGAAAGCTAATCACAAACATTCAGTTTACATATAAACACAGAGTCAAATCAAGTCTATACTACTATTAAACTATAACCTACCTCAATTTCTTGTCTGAAACACTATTTTGCTACAGTTTTGCCTTTTGTTTTGATTTCTGCCTATTCTGGACCTATAAACAACAAATACATGCATTTCAGAATAACATTCCACACTTCTAAGCATTATAAACCCAAACCCATCTATTTCAACCAATGAACTTGACCAAGTTCATCTCTCTAGGGTTTTCTACCCTTTAATCTATTTGATTTCTCCATATTTCATGATTTTCAGGAGTAATTCTACACTAGGAAGTGTTTTCTAACAACCTAGGAGAAAAACAACTGAATTCAAGCCATTTCCCACTTATTCCCACTAGTTCATGAACTTAGGGCCATATTCCAATTTCAACCAAGGTTATGATTCTTACAATTCTAAGAATCTAAAAGAGTAATTTCAAGTTTGAAGAGTAAATGGACCTTACCTCAAAGATGAACCCCCCCTCCCCCACAAGTTGGTAAAAATCGTCCTACCACAGCCCTTGAATGAGGTTTAGAAAAATGAAAATAAAAAATAAAGTTTTCTGACTTAAAAAGTAAAAATATGCCTTTTCATAGCGACAACGGAAGATTCATCATCGCAGTAACATCACTACAGTGACGGATCTGTTACTGCAGTGACACTCAGGCCAAATTGGTCAGTCACTGCGGTGACACTTATGCCGCTGCAGCGATGGACCGATCACTGCAGCGATGCCAAACTAGTAGCTTGGGACCCATTCCCATCTCTAGCCATTTTACAACACACTTTTTGAATTTCAATAATACAAATTGACCCTTTCGTGGTAATCGCTATAACTGGAGTTCTACTAATCCATTTTATGCATCCGAAGTTTCTACGACTTTCTAAACTCGTCATCTAACACACTAACAACTTAAATCCACAAATCAACACACCAAATACTACCAGATTTTCCTAAACAACACCACACTCTAAATATGCCTAAAACTAGGCTGGCCCTAAATTTTACAAATTTGGTCTGGGGAAGGACTATTTACTCTCTATTTCAGCATAACGATAATTTGAGTCATTACAATAGATACCAATTTACCACTCATTCACCCCCAAATGAAAACTAACAAAATAAAGCACAAGATAATCAAAGTTACCTGACTTAACGATAAATATGGATAAAACTTGCGCGTATCTGCCTCAGTCTCCCATGAGGCTGGCCTTCTCGACAGAACGGTTCCTCCATTGGACTTGTACGAATGGAATGACCTTAGTCCTAAGCTTCCTAACATCTTTATCTAAAATTGCAATTGACTCCTCTTTGTAAAAGAGCTCCTTATCAAAAAACTTCGAATCCCAACAAATGATGTAGTCCCCATCTAGGAGGACAAACTGATACATGGAATACTGGATGGAATCCCAACAAACTAGGAGGTAAAGTCAATCTATAAGCCACTGACCCTACTCTATTCAATAGCTTAAAGGGTCCAATGTACCTCAGACTCAACTTTTCTTTCTTTTCGAACCGCATTACACCCTTCATGGGTGACAGTTTTAGCAAAACTTTCTCACCCTTCTAAAAGAGAACATCCCTTACCTTATTATCTGCATACTCCTTCTGTCGATTCTGAGATGCTACATGGATGAACCTCACTTTCTCTATTGACTCCTTTGACATATTAGTGCCCCAAGGTCTTACCTCGAAGGCATCGAACCACCCAATTGGCGATCTATACCTTCTTCCATACAAAGCTTCAAAAAGAGCCATGTCAATGCTTGAGTGGTAGCTATTGGTGTATACAAATTCACACAAAGGTAAGAATTAGTCCCACTAACCACTAAAGTCCATCACACAAGCCCGGAGCATATCCTTAAGAACTTGGATCATTCATTCTGAATGCCCGTCAGTCTGCGGATGAAAGAATGTACTAAGGTCCAACCTAGAGCCCAGCTCTACTTGAAACTTTTTCAAAAAATTGGAGGTAAATTATGTACCTCTATTCAAAAATATGGAAACAGGGATCCCATAAAGTATGACAATCTTTTTCACATAAATCTTAGCCAACTTGGTTGCATTATAGTCCACCCGTACTGCAATAAAGTGTGCTGACTTGGTCAATCGATCAACAATTACCCAAATAGAATCACATTTCCTTAGGGTCATAGAAAGACCAACAACAAAGTACATTGTTATTCTCTCCCACTTCCATTCTGGAATGGGTATCCTCTGAAAGGTGCCACCAAGTTTTAGATGCTCATACTTAACCTGTTAACTATTTTGACACTTAGTCACAAAATCTGCAATGTCTCCTTCATTCTGCACCACCAATAATATTTCCTTAAGTCTCTATTCATTTTAGTTACACTCAAATGTATAGAATATTTGGAATTATGGGCCTCTGCAAGGATAGTGGGAATCAAGTTTCCCACTCAAGGCACACACACACCTCCCCAAATCCTCAACACTCCCTCTTCATTAAGAATGACCTTCTTGGCCTCACCTTATAACACCTTCTCCCTGTGGTTGTTCAGTTTCTTATCCTCAAATTACCTTTCTTTAATCTTCTCAAGGAAGGCAGGCTAAGCCTCAACATGGTCTAACACACCTCCCTTGTTGGTCACCTGTAACCTCATAAAGCCATTAGTCAAAGTTTGTACCTCTCTAGGCAACGGATGTATCAAAACCTCTAACCATGCCAAACTTTCCATGCTCGCTGGCTTTCAGCTCAATGCAGCTGCCATCACATTGGCCTTACCCGGGTGATACAAAATCAAAATATCATAATCTTTGATCAACTCCATCCACTTTTTTTTCCTCACATTCAAATCCCACTGAGTAAATACATGTTGCAAGATATGGTAGTCCATGAACAACTCACACTTCACCCTATATAGGTAATGTCTCCATATCTTCAGAGCGAACACCACTGTTGTTAGTTACAAATCATGGATGGGGTAGTTCTTCTCATACGACTTTAGCTTCCTTAAAACATAAGCAATTACATTTTGATCCTGCATCAAAACAACACCGAAACCAGACCGTGAAGAATCATAATACATAATGAAACCCTTACCTTCAATAGGCAAGGTAAGAATGAGAACTGAAGTTAGCAAAGACTTGAGCTTTTGAAATCTCTAATCACATTCATCATTCCATATAAAAGATACCTCTTTCTATGTCAAACGAGTCATATGCAAAGCAATGGAGGCCAACCCCTTCACAAACCAGCGTTAATAACTGGCCAACCCCATAAAACTATGAACTTAAGTCATATTAGCCGGTCTGGTCATTTTCTTAATAGCTTCAAACTTTGGTGGGTCTACCATAACCCCATCCTTAGATACCATATTCCCCAAGAAGGACACTGAAGATAACCAAAATTCACACTTTGAATACTTAGCATAAAGATGTTTCTCCTTAAGCAACCCCAACACTGTACGTAAGTGAGCTTCATTCTCCTCCTTACTCTTAGAGTAAACTAGTATATCATCAATGAAAAAAATAACAAATAAATCCAAATAAGGCTTGAATAACCTATTTATCAGGCTTATAAATACAGTTGGGGTGTTGGTCAAACTTAAAGACATAACTAAGAACTCATAATGTCCATAACGAATTCAGAAGGCAGTCTTTAGTATGTCCTCTACCCAAATCTTAAGCTGATGATATCTCGACCTCAAATTAATATTTGAGAAAACCACGGCTCTCTGCAATTGGTTGACTAAGTCATCTATCCTAGGCAAAGGATACTTGTTACGAATGCTTACCTTATTCAACTGTCGGTAGTCTATGCACATTCGCATACTATTATCCTTCTTTTTCACAAAAAGCATAAGAGCACCCCAAGGCGCAGTGCTCGAATGAATAAAACCCTTCCCAATAACTCTTGCAACTGGGATTTCAATTCTCTTAACTGTGTCGGTGCCATATTATAGGAAGGGAGGGATATAGGGTGAGTACCTGGCTCTAATTTTATACAAAATTCATACTCATGGTCAGGTGGCATACCAAGGATATATCAGGGAATACGTCTCTGAATTCACACTAATGAAACCAAAGCAATAGGAGGAACTATTGAACTATCCTCCCGAAGATGAGCTAGGAACGCTCTACACCCCTTTCTGACTAGTTCTTGAGTATGAATAGTAGAAACAATTCTCAAACGCGTAGGCTAACAAGTAAATTCCCACTCTAATATCTCTATCTCGGGCATAGCTACAGTAATAGTCTTAGTATAACAATCAAGAATGGAACAATAGGGAGACAGCCAACTCATCCCCAAAATAATATAAAACTCCTCTATATCTAAAATCACTAAGTCTATCAAAGCTCTATACCCCATAAACATTGCAGGACATGCTTGATAAACCTGATCAACACACACAGAAACCCCAACCAGTGTAGACACATACATGGGTGCAACAAGAAATTCACATTTTAAGTCCAAATCCACAGTAAATTTCACAGACACATAAGATAACGTAGGCCCCAGATCAAATAACACAGAAGCCATACGATTACAGATAAGAATGGTACCTGTAATCACAAAATCAAAAGCTTCAGACTCAGGGAGACTCAAAACAGCATATAGATGAGCCTTATCACAAACCTGACCACTATCTCTACTAGTTTATGCGCCACTCCAACCAATCTGCCCTTCCTGCGAATGGCTTGGTAGCCACTCCTCCCTGCAGTATAACCACCACACCCACCATGTGGATGACCCCTACCATATCCTCTACAACCACGACCATCTAGAACTAAAGCACTAGAAGCTGGATGTTGAGTTAACTAACCTACAGATAAGAAGTAATGATAGAACCTTCGAATATGACATATTCCTCCACACTCATGGAACCTAATGTCTAAGGCACATAGCTAGACTGAAGATGCTGAATGTGTATAAGTGTCTATCTGGGAGGGCTGATAACTGACCCCCCGTAGACACAGGCATATTTGAAGGAAATGGCCAAAAAAAGTAACCCTATGAACCATGGCCCTTCGAATATGTACTACTGAAATGACCTAATTTTCGTGCCTTCTTTTCCTCTATTTTCTCTTCCCCTTGCTTCTTCACTCCTTCCACTTTCTTCATGAATTCCACCACTTACTAAAAAGTCTTTGTAGACGTAGCCACTTGCAGTGTACCCACCTAAAACCCCATGTTTAAACCTTTCATAAAATATCTGATCCTCTCTTCCTCTAAAGTAATCAATTAGAACACATAATGAGTTAAAGCATGAAATTTGTCCTCATAGGACGCCACAGAAATGTCACCCTACTCAAGTCTCAGAAATTCATCCTTCTTCATATTTCGATAGGTACAAGGAACATACTTCTCCAAAAACATGTTCTAAAACTAAGATCAAGTGAGTGGAGGTAACCCATCCCTACACTCAATAAAAGACCTCCACTATTGTTTGGCCTCTTCTTGTAACTAAAAATTTACAAACTTCATACCAAACCTCTCCACAATGCCCATTTTGTGCAGATGCTCATGACAATTAATCAAAAACTTAAATGCATACTCAGCCCTTGAATCACTAGAGGTTTTATGTTTAGGTGCTTATAAAACAAACCATGCTCTTTATCAGTCATAATTGGACCCAATACATGTCAGGGGAAAACTTTTGTCTTAGAACCTTTATCCATCTAGGGTGCTATAATAGTGGCATATTACAAGACTGGGGACTGAAATGCAAGAACTGCCGGAGTAGTACCTGTGCCAGTCAAACTACTCAAAAACCTCAACACTTGTTGAATCACTTCTGTGAATAGTGGCACCTGAGTTACACCAGTTTGTACTGGCAGCACATTCTCTGGAACTTGAACTTCCTCCTCTTCAACTACCACCTCTTCATCCTGAACCAAATCTAGAGTATCCTGCTGTGATGAAGGGGATGGTGATATATGCCTAACTAGTCTTCTGGCTGCCCAGACTCTACCCTTGATAGGTGTTGCCCCTCTTCTTCCCCTTCTCACCCTGTCCCTCACTCGAGTTCTACCCTGAACTGCAGCCTCAACTGCCGGTTCTAATGTTGTTGTTGGTGCTGTGGTTATGCTCTAGTAGACTGAGTGTTCACCATCTACGAAATAAGAGTGAAGGAGGTTAGATATGAATTTGGATGATCATATACCAATTGGAATCAAGTATTAGCATGAAAGAAAGAAAGAATTGAAAATTGTTCCTAAAATAATGGAGCTTCTCGAAGAAAAGCACAAACGTCTCCATATTATTCCCCGCAAGACTCTACTAGACCCATTCTTGTAGGACGAGATTGATGAACTTAGTGCTATGATACCATCTTTTTCATGGCCCAAACAGTTATAAGTGACACCCACCTTAACTCTACTGTGGGAGGACCATCTAATCCAACACTTAACCTATTAACAAGCAACTCATATTATCCTTCTTTCTAAGTTTAACACCATTTATCTTACTAAACACATTATAAGCAAACTAAACCATCTAAATCTTCATTAATGCAAAACAACTAAAAGTACAAAAAATATCTCTATTTGTTACATCCCCCAAGACCCAAAAGTCATCGTACAAGAACTCTAAACATCCAAAAAAGATCTAAAACATAATCCAAATACTAAACCAAAATAAGAAATGACATTGTCTAGAGAAAAGGAAATGAACTAATAGAGATGATTCAATGGATGCCCAAAAATGGTGTTTACCCTTGAATCGGAGCTGGAATAACGAACTAAATCTGAGGTCTCATCTCAAATGCTGAAACATGATCTGCACTCAACAAAAAGAAGAGTACATATAGTATTAGTACAAAAACTACGTACTGGTAGGCATCATCGGTTGACATAACACAACACCATACAAATAAGCAAGTTAAATGCAAGCAACAAGCAATCAAGACACAACTTACAATTAGTTGACACTCAAATGTACAGTCATAATACTTCCACATCACAAATTAACAACCATTTTCTTTAAAAAATAAAAGTTCAAGGATACAGGTACATCTTTTACACTTAGGCAGATTCAGTCAGTAATATTAAAGATAATATATGTGCAAATATAGTATTGATTACATTCATGTAAGATGTACACACGTACTAGGGTCAACAGGGACCCTTACCTATAATCTACAGGGGACGAGCTCAGTCTTTGTACCAGTGTCAGTGTGACATCCATTCCAATAATAATGTTGGCGTGACACCCGATTCCAACGCCATCTGAATGTATAAATCTGAAGTCCAATGCTCAATGCATAATGATAATCAATAATCACAAGTGATGCCCGAAAGCTAATCACAAACATTCAATTTACATATAAGCATAGAGTCAAATCAAGTCTATACTATCATTAAACCATTACCTACCTCAATTTCTTCCCCAAAAGCACTATTTGGCCATAGCTTTGACTTTTCTTTCAATTTCTGCCCATTCTTGATCTATAAATAATAAATACATGCATTTCAAAATAACATTTCACACTTTTAAGCATTATAAACCCAAACCCATCAATTCAACCTATGAACTTGACCTAGTTCATCACTCTAGGATTTTATACCCTTTAATCTCTTTGAATTCTCTATATTTCATGATTATCAGGAGTAATTTTACACTAGGAAGTGTTTTCTAACAACCTAGGATCAAAAGCAACAGAATTCAAGTCATTCCCCACCTATTACCACCATCTCATGAACTTAGGGTTAAATTCTAATTTTAACCAAGGTTATGATTCTAACAATTCTAAGAATATAAAAGAATAATTTCAAGTTTGAAGAGTAAAGGGAACTTACTTCAAAGATGGAAAAAACCCCAAGTTGGTAAAAATATCTCAACCACATCCCTTGAATGAGTTTTAGAAAAATAGAAATAAAAAATAAAGTTTTCTGACTTAAAAATTGAAAATCTGCCTTTTTGTCGCTACAGAGACATCACTATAACGGTGAATCTTTCACAGGAGCGACACTCAGGACAAATTAATCTATCACTGCAAAGACGCCAAACCAGTAGCTAGGGATCCATTACCATCTCTAGCCATTTTACAACACACTTTTTGAATTTCGACATTATGAACTGACCTTTTTGAGATAATCGTTATAACCGGAGTTCTACTAATCCGCTTTACACATTGAAAGTTTCTAAAACTTTCTAAACTTGTCATCTAACACATTAAAAACTTAAATCCACCAATTAACTCACCAAATACTACAAGATTTTTCTAGACCACACCACACTTCAAATATGCCTAAAACTAGGCTGACCCTAAATTTTATAAATTTGGTCTAGGAAAGGACTAAGCTGAGGTTTGACTCTCTATTTTAGTATAATGACGTTTTGGGTCATTACAGTAATAGAGAAGTAACTAACACATAATTATAGAAATGCATAGCGTGAAAATTTATAATGATACATGAACAGTAGAGTTTATAGACTCGTGGAGGGAAACTTTGAATAGGAAGTCATACCATAAAGAAAAACGAGAGGATTTAACCTTACAAACCTTGATTATGACTTATAATGTGCCATGACACTCAATTAATTCTTTACAAATTCAATCTATAACAATAGTGATAATATAAACTCATGTTAGCAACCAAACATCGCCCATGCAACTTATCAAATAGTCGATGAGTGTATCGCTCCAAGGTTCATAAAAGTGATGTCTATCCATAGCCATAATTTATCCTAGTTCACAATATCAACAAACCTCTTAAGAGGCCAACCAACACCTTCCCAGTAACCACAACAACCAAACTAGACCCTACATACAAAATATTCCTCGCTTCATTTCTTACAAAATCAAGACTTTGACTTACAGCTTTCGGTGACCGTCCTGTGAGTCCTAACCATAAAACATATTAAAAATAATTACATGAATTCATACATATGGCTGGAAGAAAATTTTTATCTTTGTTGCCCAAACCTTAGAAATTCTTTATTTGAATTCTTTAGAAGAGATTCTTGATTTTACTATAACCTAAAAAGAAATCAATATTAGAATCACATAATTAATAAAGAAATAACCATAATTGATCTTAGGATTCCCTTACCTTGAAGGAAGAGGATAGGATAGTGAGAATTGGAGTTATAGAACTCTGGTTCAAAGCGAGAAAGACGAGAATATGAGTTCAAAAATCTAACTTGGGGTATTAAAATATTTTGTCTTGATGGACCCCACTTTCAATTATTATATTGCCTCCTTGATCTTAGCCAAAACGGTCAAGAAATGTGGTATCTTTTATACATTTTTGTCCATGTTTACATCAAATGGGTTCTAATATAGGAAGCATTTTATATTAATATACATTTAGCTTCTTTATAAGTTGTATTTTGTGCTATGCTATTTGTACTCTAACAAACACCTCTCAGTTAAATATTCAACATTTCGTGTACAAATTTCTAGTTGACAAATGATTTGATGAGTTGGAAACCAGACTTAAAGAACTTTAATATGATATGACTATGTAAACAATGCATCACACTTATAACAAATGTCAACTCCAATTTGTACATACATGCTAAGGGAACTTACTTATGCCTATTAGTCAAGAGCTATAGGGGACAGCTTCGTCCATGTGCCATACCGGCGTGGTACCCAATCCTTCGATATCAAATAATATAGTATTTATACTAGGACAGTATCCAACCCTTTTCAATATCACAATATAATGAAATGCAATCACTATCACTTAGGATATATCACAGTTCATTAATAATCCAAAGTACACAAATTATCATCATAAAGACTTAGTCAATTTCACTATCATTTAACTCATGCCATTAAAAAGCAATAACAACTCTCTCACAAATCATAAGCATACCTAAAGGCCGATCCATAACATTCAACTTACGAATAGTCATGACATCTAAATCAAGTCTACAACTATAGTGGAAACTATAACCTACCTCAAACAAGAGTTCGAAAGCAACTAATCCGTGAGAGTCTTTCCCTTTCTTGAAGATTCAGATCATTCTCGGTCTAAAATATTAAATAAGGAGTATTCAACAACTTACTCATCAATTCTAGGCATTAGGGACCAAAATCCACTAATTTTACCCTTGTTTATGGCCTAAATCACTAATTCGGGGGTTTTCACCCATGAAATTATCCCAAATCCCTATAATCCACGTTAAAGGGAAGAAATTTAACTTTAAAAACTTAGAATCATTATCAATTCTGGTCTACCCATAGGTAATTCCCACCAATTCATCAACTTAGGGCCAAAATCCAAGAAATTTACAAAAAAACCCTTATTCTCTACAGATTAAACGAATTAATCTATGTTAGAATGGCCTAATAATCTTACCTCAACAGTAAAAACCACCCAAGCTAGTAGAAAAATACCTCTCTCAAGCCTTAGGTCAAATTTTTGGATGTTTGGGAGAAATAACATCAAAACTGGAAAACCAGGTCACTTAATTGCTTAATGACCGCTATAATGATCACTTGTCTGCTGCAGCGGTCCCACTGTAGAGACTAGAGGCCCGCTATGGCGGTCCTTCACCTAGATCACCAATCCTTACTATGGTAAGCTAACTGCCACGACGGTACTAGGATCGCTATATCAGTTCATAACAGTGACCAGGGGAATTTTCCAGAAATTTCCCCTTTCAACAGTCTCTTGGTTTCTCGATAACACAAATATAACCCTTCGCGGAAAAAACCATAACCAAAGTTCTGCTAATTTGTTTTTCATTCTGAAAGTTTCTATGGACCACTATATCTCTCATCTATCATAAAACCACAACAAAATAATAAATGTTATACCCCGGGACACAGACGATCTCTAAAATACACTATAATCAATTTCTATCAGAAAACCACCCTACCTTGATATTTTAACAACTTTTATCCTAGGGAAAACTCTACCCAGGCACTTACACCCTAACTAATGCTATAACTATAGGATGGGTCGCTACATCATATACCAATTAAATAATCATTCATCCCTAATCGACAACTAAAAAAAGGAAAAATAAGTAAGTAGTTACCTGAATTGGCAAACAACTACAGATATCAGCTACATATGTCTACTTCGATCTACCAAGTGGACTCCTCAACAAGACTGTTCTTCCACAAGACCCTTACACAGGCAATCTTCTTCGTTCTCAATTTCTGGACATCTCTATCAAGAATGGCAACAGTTTTCTCTTTATAAGAGAGGTTCTCATCTAGCAAGACCAAATCCCAATGAATAATGTAGTCACTATCCCCATGATATTCTTAAGCATAGAAACATGGAACATATTATAAACTCCTGATAAACTCGGAGGGAAGGCCATTCTATAAGCCACCGCCCTCATACCTTTTAGAATCTAAAATGGTCCAGTATACCTTGGACTAAGTTTACCTTGCTTCCTCAATCGTATAACACCATTCATGGTTGAAACCTTAACCAACACTCTTACCTTTCATGTAATGTGTGTCTCTTACCTTTGGATCCGCATACTCTTTCTGCCAGCTTTGAGTCGCCATAAGTTTCTCTTATATAAATATTACCTTCTCTATCAAATCTTTTAAAAGATATATACCCCATGGTCTAACCTTAAAGGAATCAAACTATCCAATAGGAAATTTACATCTCCCATATCCCTCAAGATGAGCCATGTCAATGCTCAAATGATAACTATTGTTATACGCAAACTTGACCAAGGGTAGGAACTGATCTCGATGACCTCCAAAATCAATCACACATGCATGGAGCATGTCCTCTAATACATGGATCATCTGCTCTAATTGCCTATTGGTCAATGGTTGGAAAGCGGTGCTCAGATCTAATTTACTACCCAACTCCTCATGCAAATTCTATCAAAAGTTAGAGGTAAACTGCATACCCCAATCAGAAATAATAAAAATGAGAACCCTATATAGTTTGACAATCTTCTTGAGATAAATTTTAGCCATTTTCACTAAATTATACGTAACCTGAATTGGAATGAAGTGTGCAGATTTAGTTAGCCTATCCACAATTACCTATATCGAATCTTACTTCCCCAAAGTTTTAGAAAGACCAATAATGAAATCTATAGTTATCCTCACCTACTTCCATTTAGAAATGGGCATCTTCTAAAGAGTACCACTAGGCTTCTAATTCTCATACTTCACCTGTTGATGATTCTAACACTTAGCCACGAAATCATCTATATCTTGCTTCATTCAGCCCCCACCAATAATGTTGCCTCAAATCACAGTACATATTGGTTGCACCAGGATGTATGGAATATTTCAAACTATGCACCTCATCAAGTATGGAAGGAATCAAATCATCGACACTAGGCTGAGAAACTCAACCCTCAATCCTCAACACACCCTCCTTATCAAGAATGAATTCCTTGGCTTTACCTTGCAAAACCTTGTCATGAATCTAACTCAACTTTTCATTCTCAAATTGCCTAGCCTTGATTTGATTTAAAAAATGTAGACCTAGCCTCTACACTGTCTAGGAACCCATCTTTCTCCAACACTATAAGTGGCATGAAATTGTTAGCTAGAGATAAATCTCTTTAGCCAATAGACGCCGAGAAACCTCCAAACAAGCCAAACTACCAATACTTTTTGTCTTTCTACTAAAAGGATCATCTAAACATTAGCCTTACCTAAATAGTAGGGAATAGCCACATCATAATCCTTGAGTAGCTCCATCCAATTGCGTTGTCTCAAATTCAATTCCTTCTGAGTGAACATGTAGTGCAAGCTATAGTGGTAAGTGAACACTTCATATCGCACCCCATATAAATAGTGTCATCATATCTTAAGTGCAAATACCACAACAACCAACTCCATGTCATGAATAAGATAATTCTTCTCATGAACTTTCAACTGAATGGAAGCATAAGCAATCACATCCTATTCCTGTATCAAAATAGTGCCAAAACCAGAATGTAAGGAATCATAATATAAAATGAAATCCTTACCCTCCATCAATAATACAAGAACAAGGGCGGGGGTCAAAAAGGTCTTGAGCTTTTGAAAACTTTTCTCACATTCATCAGACCAAACAAAGGTACCTTTTTTGAGTCAGATAGGTTAAATGTGATGCAATAGTAGCAAACCTTTTTACAAAACTATGGTAGTAACTAGCCAAACCCATAAAGTTACAAACTTCGGCCATGGAGGTAGGCCTAGTCCAATTTACAAAACTACGGTAGTAACTAGCCAAACCCATAAAGTTATGAACTTCGGTCGTGGAGGTAGGCCTAGTCCAATTCTACCTGCTTTAATCTTTTGTGGGTCTACCATGACCCCTTCTTTCAAAACCACGTGCCACAAAAAAGACACTGAAGATAACAAAAACTCACACCTAGGATATTTGGTATACAGTTACTTCTCCTTAAGCAAACCCAACACAACACGCAAGTGATCCACATGCTCCTCCCTACTTAGAGTACCCTAGAATATCATCAATGAAGAAAATTATGAAAAAATTCACGTAGGGATTAAACACCCCATTCATCAACCCATTGGCATGAATAAAGGAGATAAGTTTCATAGGAGAAAGATTGTAGTGTTGGCTATAGAAATATTAGAGTCTCCCCTTCCTCCCCCTACCTGAGGATATTATTGAGATCATAGAGAATAGAGCAGCACCAGTTCAGGTTGAGAGAGAACCAGTTCATAGAAGGTTCAGCTCTATTTTAGATGTCTTCTGACATGATATATTAGGTTTTGAGCATCTTGAGTGGGTTAGCGGGTACTAGGGCTACAACCATAGTTCTTACTTTTTTGTATTTGGGAGTGTGGCATGTTGTTGCCTTACCTCAGAGAATGGGTAAGCCATCATAAATGGGTGTATTTCTATAATAAGTATTAGGTTCAGTAATAACCAGAGACGGAAATGATTTGTTCTGCAAATTTATAAAGATGAAGCCTCCAATTTTTCATGGCACCGAGTATGAGAATGCCTATGAGTTTATAATTGATTGCCATGAGAGACTTTATAAAATAGGTGGGGTTGAGAGATGTAGGGTTGAGCTCATAACTTTTGATGCCAAAATATGGTGAAGGGCATACGCAGAGTGCAGGGCTGTGGGTTTTCCTCTATTGTCATGGACTCTATTTTATTCTATTTTTCTAAAGAACTACATACCTCGTACCTTGAGGGAAAGGAAAAAGATGAGTTTTCTAATCTTGAGCAGGGGAGTATGTTAGTTGCAGCCTACGAGGCCAAATTTCATTCTTTATCTTGATATTATTCATAATTGTTGAATACTAAGAAAGAGAGAATTCAATGATTTATTAAAGGTTTGAATACTGGTCTTTGAATTTCTACACTTTAGATCACATCTCCCAATAAGTACTTCCAGGAAATAGTCGATTTTGGAAAAAGATAGAGGGTGTGAGGCAAGATGGTTATGCCAAGTCGATAGGGAAGTAGGCCCAAAAGGTGGGCAATTATAGTGGTTCTTATTCTTGGGGTCAGGGTTCACAGGGATATCTTGCCCGCCCCATTCAGTCAGTGATGCAGGTGTCTATTGGTGGTCCATCAGGGGCTAACCAGCTGTCTTTAGACTTTGGTGCTTATCTCACTTCATCTTCATTAGTTCAGCAACTCACTCTGGACCGTATATGTTATAAGTATGGTGGGGTTGGTCATATTCGGAGGTATTTTCCTAATTTCAAGTAGCCTGGTCAATTGATCCAGCAACAAGCACCTCGATCCCATATTTCAGTAGGTAAGGGAGGTAGAGGTCATCCACAGGGTGGGTATGGTGGTCACCAGGCGGGTAGAGGTGAAAACCAGGCCAACTGAAGTGGTGGGAATGCAGATTAAGATAGTCATTAGCCCAGCAGAGGTGACACATAGATGGGTAGAAAAGCCTAATGTTATGCTTGCTTGAGGCGGAGGCATCCGACGTGTTATCATAAATACTATTCTTGTTTGTAACTATATGGCCACTATTTAATTTGATCTTGGTTCTACATTCTCATATGTTTCTGTAAGATTTACTATAGGGTTGGACATGGTTTGTAATATTCTTGATACTCCTGTGTATGTGTCCACTCTAGTTGGGGATTCAGTTGTTGTTGTTGATCAGGTATATCATGGTTGTCCTATTTTGTTCATAGGGTACCAGACTTGGGAAAATTTGGGGATCTTATACATGGTGGATTTTGATACCATTATGTCTTGATCCAATCCACTGGGGCATTGATGTTAAACTTAACTTGCTGATAGTTTAGACATTTGACCATAAAATCATAATATCTTTCTTCATAACATTCGACCAATGAATCTCTCTTAAATCGCAGTACATCTTTATGGAATCGGGATGAATGGGGTATCTAGAGCTGTGTTGTAACACCCGGGGTGTTTACGGTGTCCTTCATCGCATGTCAAAGGCTTACAAGCCTAGATTTGAGAATTTTATTAATATCGAGCGTGTTCGAAAATATTGATTTAAACTAGAATTTGGTAAAAAATTATATTTTTATTGTCTTCTTAAAATATCTTAAATATTTGTGAAAAAATTAGCTATGATATATTTGTGTATGTATTTTTTTACAAAATTTTATACATTATTAATATTTTAACGGAAATAATAAGTCCAGTTATGTTGATAAATTACCACGAACTTATGCAATACCCGAGTACATATATAATGGAAGAAAATAAATTTTTATGGTGGTGACACCACATATCCATGTGGAAGTTGAGGACATTTAGTATAGTGTTTCCCTTTCCAGTAAAGACAACCATTTTGGTTAGTCATTCATCCATCACAGAGTTTATCAAATAAGAACATTAAATATTGGTTTTCACTTTAACATCCGTGGTATATTTGTTTGTACCTCTTAGTGCAGACAATTGATATTTGGTTTCAATCTCCATGTTTACTAAATTTATTTGTGGAATCACAATAGTTGGTATATTTTCTTGAATAGCACTATGTTAATATTTTACAAAATTGTCACAAATATATGCCTTAAAGTTTAAGGTGTAAGTTTCATTTATTAAATTACTTGTAGAATTTCATCTCTTATCATGATGGCTTGCCTTATATTCCCATTAATTGACTCTGTAGTGCTGCAAGATTTTGATAAAGAAAATTGATCATCTACATCATGTTATTCGAGCTCAGATTTATGATATGTTAAGAATATTTCTTTCTTTTTTGGTATGATTCCGTAAGAATTGTGATTTTTGGGTCTATCGTGCTATCAAAAGAGTCGATTATTAGGTGTCCTGGTATTGTTCTTGTTAAAAACTCCTATTCAGTGATGTCGTTCCTGAGTCAAGTTACAAAGTAAAATATTATTGTATAGATTGTTGTGATTATAAGATTCAAGCGATGGTCGAGTTTATTGTGGTATTATGGTTGGGGTACGAAAGAGATATAATTATATACAGATTACTTGTGGAGTTGTCAATTTGCAGAAATATGTCTATTATTTGTAATGTTACTTCTTTCATATTTTTTATTACTTATTATTTTAGATATTATGGTGGCCTTGTTGTCCCACATAATGATTTACATGCTTTTAGATATCATAGTGGCCTTGTCGGCCCTCATAGAGAGTTATGTGCTTTTAGATTGGTCTTGTCAGCCCGCATAGCTATTTACCTATTTTTAGATATCATGGTGGCCTTATCGGCCCTTATAGTGATTTACCTATTCTTGTTATCAACTGTTGGATTAATTGAAAGTGTTAGTGTGGGTTGATTTGTTTATGGGTTGCCCACATACGTACGCATGGCGCATGTGCATTGCATTTCATGCCCTTAAGGCTAGGATTGGGGTGTACGCCTACACACATGTATTTCATGCCTTTTGAGGCTAGGATTGGGGTGTATGCCTACACCATATACATTTTATGCCTTTTGAGGCTAAGATTGGGGTGTACGCCTAAAACACATGTATTTCATTCCTTTTTAGGCTAGGATCGGGGTGTTCGCCTATACTATAACTTGCATTATATTGCATTCATTATCATTTGGTTGTGGTGGAACCTGCTGAGCTTATGGAGGCTTGAGTAGGTTATTGTTCGATAAATAAACTGCTTATTATTTATGCGATATGAGTCAGGAATAGGAGAGGTGAATACGAACTTTATAGGTAGTGTGGTTTAGTGAGCTATTGGTTCTGAGTAGACTAAGTCAGTCGTATTGTGGTTTTAGTTCGGTTATGATGTTTCTATCTTTATATCACCTTACATATTTAGTACATTATTTTGTATTGACGCCCCCATTTTCTGGGGGATCTGCATTCATGCTTGTAGGTTATCAGGTGTCAGTGGTCCCTGTTACGAGTGTTCAAGCTCAGTTAATGGTTGGTATGCTCCGTTCGTTCCAAAGTTGTTGAGTTTGGAGTCTTCTTTGGCTTTGTATAGGTAATGGGTGCGTCGGGGCCCTGTCCAAACTAGTGGTTAGCGATTTTTCATCTTATAGGCTTGTACGCATCTACTGTGGGTCTGGTAGTCAGTTGTAGCCTGATTGGCCTTGAATCATACTTTTGTTATATTCAATTTTGTTTCCGTTGTGTCTTACTCCTATTTTGTTTTGCTTTACCTTGACGGTCGATGTTGTTTGGTTTGGATTTTATTATATTCTGTTTCTCTTGATTGGTTTGGTTTCTATTACGCCTCCCCAGTTTTAGGTTGTGACAATGCATAGGTCATAATCCGCTCCCTTAAGTCATTAATGTCTGGAACACACAATCTGCCTTGATACTGAAGAACATCATCTCCCTCTTGGGAGAAAGCTAACACTTTTTGCTTGAGGAATGTATCCTTCAACTAGAGTAATACGGGGTCTCTATCTTGCATCTTTTTTACTTCAATCATCAATGAGGACTCGAAACCATTTTGTATTACCACACTAGCATCATCTGAATCCGTAAGACAAACTCCCAAACATGCAAGTCTATGAGCATTCTTAGCAATCTCCTTCGTACCATCCTCTACATGAGCAAGACTTCTCATCAACAATTTGCTAAGAGCATCAACAATAATATTTGCCTTACTGGGTGGTAAAGCACACTTATATCATAATCCTTGAGAAGCTCTAGCCATCTTCTCTGTTGAAGGTTCAACTCTTTCTGACTGAAAACATACTACAAGCTCTTATGATCTTTGAAAAAACCAACATGCACACCATAGAGATAATGATGCCAAATATTTTAAGTAAACACAACAGCTGCCAACTCGAGGTCGAGGGTAGGATAATTCTTCTCATAAGTCTTAAGTTGTCTAAAAGCATAAGCAATAACCTTATCATTATGCACTAAAGCACAACCAAGGCCAACTCTAGAGGCATCGCAATAAACCACAAAATTATTTGTACCCTCTAGCAACGTCAAAACTAGAGTTGAATTCAATCAAACTTTTAACTCTTGAAAACTCTTCTCACTTGCATCAGATCACTAAAATTTTGCCTTCTTCTGAGTCAACTTTGTCAATGGGGCAGTAATAGATGAAAACTCTTTACAAACTATCTATAATAACCGACTAACCTAAGAAACTTCTGATATTTGAGGGGATATAGGTCTAGGCCAATTCCTAACTGCCTCAATATTTTGAGAATCAATCAGAATACCCTCACTAGAAACAACATGCCCAAGGAAAGATACAAACTTTAACCAAAACTAACATCTTGAAAACTTTGCATACAACTGTCTATCATTGAGAGTCTAAAGAACAATTTTGAGCTGATTAGCATGCACCTTCTCACTATGGGAGTAAATCACAATATCATCTATGAACACTATCATAAACATATCAAGGTACGACTTGAACACTCTATTCATGAGATCCATAAAGGTTGTAGAAGCATTAGTTAGTCCAAACGACATGACAAAGAACTCATAATGACCTTACCTAGTACAGAAAACTGTCTTCAAAATTCACACTCCTTAATATTCAAATAGTGGTAACCGGATCTGAGATTAATCTTAGAAACACAAGTAGCACCCGAAAGTTAGTCAAACAGATCATCAATTTTAGGAATAGGATACTTGTTTTTTTATAGTGACCTTGTTCAACTGGCGGTAATCGATACACATTCTAAGAGAACCATCTCTATTATGTACAAAAAGAACTTCGGCACCCTATGGGGAAACACTAGGTTAGATGAATCCTTTATCTAAAAGATCTTTTAACTACTCTTTATGCTCTTTCAACATAGTGGGAGACATTCTCTATGGCGGAATAGAGATAGGCTGAGTATAAAAAGAATGTCTATCCCCAAGTATATCTACCTATCAAGAGGAACTCTGAGAAGATAATTAGGGAAAACCTCAGAAAACTCATTAGATATAGAGACTGACTGAAGAGAAGGGGTTTTAGCACTAGAATCTTTAACCGAAACTAGATGGTAGATGTAACCCTTGGAAATTAGCTTTCTAACCTTAAAATAGAAAATAAAATGACCTTTAAATTCTCTACTTCTGTTTCATAGGTGGGTTCCTTGGGTCATGGAATGGTTTCATGGGCTGTGAGCCCTTCCGCCAAAAACAAAACAAAATTGTTACCTTGCGGATCAAATTCCATAAGTTGATTCCATAGACTATAAAGTAATATCATGGTTCGTGGTCTCTTTTGTGGTAACCTGGAATATGAAATTTCTTAGGTTTAACTCCACGACAAAAATCATAAACCATGGTCTGGAATCACGGATCATGGTATCTCTCGTTGAAGCCTGAAAATCTGCTATTTGATCTTAAACTGGGTTGAGTACTAAATAGACATAAGTTTAAGTTTGGAGGTGTTACAAAAATGACCGTCAACACTTGATATAGTTAGGTCATTAGTATGCTTTACTTTGATACATGTTTCACGACCTTTTCAATGCTTGAGTTTCTCTTCCAACTTCGTGGCAGTCCAGAGCGAGCAGTTTATCTCTGTCGTTCCCCTTGGGCATTGTTTTCATAGTCACTCTAATCATCTTCATATTTATCCTCTTCGTCCTCTTCGTGGGAGATATAACTCTTTTAATTTTGATGGCTCTGACCCTTATGTGAATGAGAGTCAAAATATCATTGTCATTCAGGATTAGGTCATCTATTGATGTTATTTCTCCAAAATTGAGAGGTATTACCAAATATTCTCCATTTAGAGGCTCACCACCTCTTGGGGTATGTCATCATTGTAACACCTCGAACATTCAGGCTAAGATTTAAACTAGCCTGTGCATGTAAATAGACCCGACTATGATGAACTTTAATTGTTCATAGGTTTTAAGATCAGATATTTAGTGTAGGAGGTGCATTGGATATAAATTAACGTCATAAGAAACCCCTAGCATAAAGTTGAGTTGAAACCTTTCTTACTGATTGAGTTTCGGTATAAGTTTTTACTTGGGTCAACTTCAAACAAGTACTTATCCTAGAATATGAAGTATTATATGGTCCAAGAACTATCAAATTAAAGGTCTTTGATTCTTCTTTCCAAAGCCACCGACCATTTGTTAATCCGATTTTGGAGTAAAAAGTTATGATCATTTTACCCAAAGTAGCAGGTTGGTCCGCTCACTAGAACCAAATGCGTTCCACACTTTGCGAGGTATGAACCACACTTTTGCAACACAAGGGGAAACATTGAGGCAGTCTACTGTAAGCCTTGTGTGGCTCAAAGTGTGTTTCACACATTCCAGAGTGCGTTCAACACTTTTTTTCGTACAACGGGCCGACCGAAAGCTATTTAAGTAATTTTTTCCCAAAATTTTTCATTCTTTTCCTATTATTTCAAGTCATATAATGAATTTATCTCCTCATCTTCCTACACTATGGTACATTTCTCATACGAATTTCCCCATAATTCTAATTGTTTCAATTGTTCTATTATGGATTACTAATGAGATCCTACACCGTAACCTTAGCCTTTCAAAAAAATGTAATCAAGATTCCAAGAACTGAATTCCTGTAGCTTCATCTTTAAGTTAAGGTTCCTCCTTGATTCCTTGGAAGGAAATTAAGGTATGTTAGAATTCGGCAAGGAAATCCTTCCATCCTCACCTCATAAATTTCAAAAGCTTGTTGATTAGATGATTAAAGTTAGGGTTTTTAAACTCATGTCTATAATTTCTCTTTTTTAAATCTTGGGCTGATTTTATTGATGCTTAACCTTAAAAAGCTATTGTTAAATATAAATTTGAAATCTTTTCTCAACTATTGATGTTATAGTATGTGTTTAAAGGGTTTATGGATTTAGAAAGTTCACTTTGTAGTTCTCTCCAAATTTAGATATGTTTTTATGGAATTCCCTTGAATTTATGTTTCAAAGCATGTTTCTAAGAAAAGTTAGTAATCATAAAGTTCAAAGAATTAGTATAAATTTATAGAAGAGTTGATTTTGAGCATAGTCTCCTAGAAAGATGATTTTGAGTAAAGTCGCATACTTTATCTTTAGATAGATAGAGATTTATAAATTTTATGAGAATATGATTATAAAATTAATTTTGGGAGAATAATTTAGGACCGAGAGGATATGGATTTAGTTAACCCAAGTCCCATAACTGCGTTCCACTGTAGGATTTATGATCGCACCTGATGTGTCGTGGTTTTATGGCCCTTTCGACGCTTAAATTATGGGATTGTTGTATGTTCTTAAGCCCTTTTTGGTAGATTTGATGTGCGTTTATGTGTTTGTAAGGCCAAGCAGGTCCTGGAAGGAAAGAGTGAAAAATAGGCTAAATCAGACCAAGTTTAGCTCATGGAAACTCAGTATGAGTCATACTTTGTTAACACAAGCCGTGCTTTGTCTCGTACCGTGAAAATCCAGAAGATTAAAAATTAGGCTCATACAATACGAGGCCTATCCACGAGGCGTGGAAAGCAAACCACAAGCTAGAGTGATCCATTCTGAGAGTTGTGATAAGGAATATATGAAAAGAGGAATTTTGGACATTGAAACCACGAGCTACAGTACAGTCCATGGATTGAAACCATGATTCATACCTTGACTCATGGAAACTTGAAGCCAATTTCAAATCATGTAGGCCTAATTCCAGACCACGAGATGTGGAATCAAATCACGGACCATGAAGAGTTTACGGACCTACTTTCCTAGCTTGTTTAGGATAAGTTTTGTTTTATCTATAAATACCTTTACTAGGTTTTCTTTTAGAGGTTACACACTCTATAGCCTTAGCAATGTGTTACATTGTTTTGTTTTTCATTGTTCTTGATTTTTTGGAGATTATTCATACATTGATTCTTGATTATTAAGATTTCATTAGTAATTCAAGCATCTGAATTTCTTCTACTTATTTGGTAAGTTTATAATTATGAATTCTTCTATAAATTCTTATTGAGATTTTGTGAATATGAGTAGCTAAATCCCATAACTAGGATTGTGGGATCCATAATGAACTAACAAAGTAGGCTAAAGTACTTAGTGGTTCTTGAACAGTGTTCATACATGTATTATTATTCTTTTAATTTTGATTGTTTTTTAATGGTGGACAATGTTAGAACACGCCTCAACTCTTACTTGATTGACCACAGGGGTAAAGAGTGGGAAAAGGGATTAATAACAGAGATTTGAGGCTGTCAACACTCATCTAATAGCTTTAGGCTTGTTGAGGGATACCTAATCAGAGATCAAAGGTAAGGGTTAGTAAAGCATAGGCTCATAGACTTACCAGGTGACTAAGAAATATGCATCTAATAGGGGTGACTAGCCGTTTAGGTTAACCTAACATACCAATTTTTCATGCTAAGCACTAGATAGATCACTAGTACACTATGCTTACTAAGTTATTAAATCATGGGAAACACAATCCTAGTCCATTTTCACTGATCGTTACAAATAACGTAAAACTATTACTTGCTACTTGATTACTTAAATCTTGCAAAATGTTAACTTGTTAATATAAAATCCCTCTTTTGAAATAATCGATTAATAGTTTAAATAACTTCATTGACCTAGATTCTAGCCATATTCCCTGTGGAATCAACCCCAACCTTGGTTGGATTCTATATTTGATCAACGACCGCATTAAACTGTATTGCATGGTATAATTTGGGTGACATCAAATTTTGGAACCATTGACGGGGAAGACAATTTAGGATTAGTTCAATTATATTTATTTGACTATTAGTACTTATTTTCTAATTTACTTTTCTTTTGTTTTTGTTATTTCAGGGTACCTGTATTTTATGGAAATTACCCGAAGTCAAGGAAAACCCTTGTTTCACATCAATCACACTAGTGAACTCTAAGAATGATGAATGCTCAAGAACTTGCAGAGCAAGTGGTAGCTTGTCAGGTTGTTATAGACAGGCAAGCTGCACTAAAAAGGTAGGCTGAACTAGATAGGCAGGCTGCAGCTGATGCAACCATTTTAAATTAAGAAAACATATAGAATGATGATGATGCCGCAAATTCTCAAGAGGACAATAGGCATAACAATGAAGGCAAGAGAGTCACAACATTTTTGAAGCTTAATATCTTTTCAAAGTTTTGTACGCCAAGGGAAATCATTAGTGATGTAGGCTCTCATTTTTGTAATCGGTTGTTCCGAGACCTACTTAAGAAGTATGGTAGGGTGGAAACACCTTATCATCCATAATCTAGTGGGCAGGTTGAGATCTCCAATCAGGAGATAAAGAAAATCCTTACGAAAACTGTGAATACAAATAGAACGGATTGGTCTAGAAAGTTAGATGACACTCTATGGGCATATCGAATTGACTTCAAGACCCCTATAGGTATGTCTCCCTGTTAACTCATATTTGAAAAAGCCTGTCATTTGTCGGTTGAGTTGGAGCACAAAACCATGTGGGCGTTCAAAAAGCTAAATTTGAACTGGAATGAGGCCTCTAACTTGAGGCTTGATCAATTGAATGAGTTGGATGACTTCCTACTTAGAGCTTATAAGAGTACAACACTTTACAAAGAAAAAATAAAGATGTATCATGATCAGAAGATTGATAAGTGAGAGTTCAATCCGAGTGATTTAGTCTTGTTTTTCAACTCAAGACTTTGCTTATTTTCTGGCAAGCTGAAGCCTAAGTGGTTGGGACCATTTCGAGTGTTATGTGTATTCCCATATGTAGCCATTGAACTTGGGAACAAGAAGGTAAATGGCTCAAGGTAAATGGTCTGCGCATGAAGTTGTACTTGGGGACAGCTGACGAGGTAAAGATAGTTGATATTTGGGCCTTTGATGAAGTCTGAGTAATCAAGAGACTCGATTTATGCCGCGATGTTAAATTAGGTGCTTTATGAAAGGCAACCCCTATCATGGTGGATTCTGAGTAATCAAGATACCCATGTCGTGTCGCGACGTTAAATCAAGCGCTACTTGGGAGGCAAACCAAGGTTTTTTCTTTTGTTTTGCCTTTATTTTTAATTTTTAGAATAAGTTTAATGTTTGTTGAAGTGGGCAGGAATGACTTTAACAAGAAAAAGGAGAGAAAATTTGACAAAGCAGGGAACACGAGCCAATTGTACGAGTCATGTATTAATAGCACGACTTGTGGTCCCATTCATGGTCACTAGAACAAAATTGCACAAGTGAGGAGTTACACTACGATCTTCACAAACCGTTCTCTTAAAGAATGGGTCGTGGAATTGATCATACTGATTAACTCACTATTACACCTTTCTATACCAGGGATCCATGAATGACAGCACAGATCGTACTCTTTAACAATGAATTGCACTATCATTCATGGGAATTAGGACAAAATTGATGCAAAGACTCTTATATACGAGCCATAGTACAAACCATGACACTACGGTTCATACTGTGTACTCATGGATACCAGGTAAGTTTTATTTGGTTGAAATCTTTACAGTTGCTCTTCATGACTCATGGTCACTTACCTTGAGCCGTACTAAGGGGTCGTGGTCAAGGAAGTCACAATTATAAATAAGTAGTCGACCCGAGTTTCAACCCAATTGACCCGATGAAACTAATTCATCACCCGATCCTCTCTCTTTTGAATCCTAAATGACCTATAACTCCCTCCTTCCCATTAACTCTAAATTCCCTTAATCTCTTCTAAAAATTATGCTCCAATTACTCCATTCCAAATATAACTCCTCCATAAACTCCATCTTTTCCACTGTAACTCAAAATCAGTAACACCATTTCAACACCATTTCTCATGACTCCATCTTAATTTATGTGTCTCTGTTGGTTTAGTATTGTACTCACCAGTGCTTACTTTAAAATCTCCAAGTCTACTAAGGTATGAAGTTAATTTTTCATTCATGTTGAGATTTGGGATTGAAGTTACTTGACCTAGGGTTGATTATCCATGTTTATTGGCTTTAGAATCTATTGGAATAATTGTAATCGAGTAAATTCATGGCGGTATGGTGCATACTAATGTGTGACTTGTAAAAAACTTATGGAATGGATTGTTAGGAAATATTTGATTATGAATTGATAAACGTGTAAGAGTTTTGTTGTTTGTTTGATAGTTGTTGGATCGGGTTGTTCTTACCCTTTGAGTCACCGGGCATTACGATTCATAAAAATGCCTCAAAAATAAAAAAAGGATTGATTTGCCCGCCCAACTCATAACAATCATGATTCATGATGATACAAGGAAGTCAGAGTAACCCGAAGTAGTGTTAAGTGTGCAAACCAGAGGAATTTGCATAAGTGTGCAATTCTAATGATCGTGCTTGATAATTGAACTGTGTGCATGAAAATACTAAAGAGTTGTACCTAAGCAGTTGAAAAAAAAAAGGTGTTAAGTCTCAGATCAAGGACTACGAACTTCAGTATGGGTCGTACTCTTACACCACGAGTAGTACTGAAGGTCGTGGTAACCTGATCTGAACTTTTACTTTCTATATCCTTCTTCATGAGTTACACTACGGGGCGTGGTTTTATACCAAGGACTGTAGTGTGACTCATACTGATTAAGGGTAAATTGTTTAGTTGTGAACTCTTAAGTACGAAGTATATTATGATCTGTGGTTTCAAACCACGAGTCTTAGTATACCTCTTACTGAGTGGGTAAAAATTGTCAACTTTCTGCTTCCTATTCACGAGGCTAGTCATAAGCCATGGTTTGCTTTCCACGGCTCATAGACTATTTCGTACTGTTAATACTGCACAAAATTCTCAAACTTATATTTTGATTTTGTTTTTGTTTCTTTGTTCTATTATGTTCGCCGGCAGGTATGATGCCTCAAATCCTATACCTTAGAAGGGAGGAATATCAGCACCACCTACTATAGACACCAATTAAGAGATGAATCTAGTGGGTTTGACGAGCAGTATCCAATTGACAAGGACCAACTACAACATGAGCCTCGATCCACGAGGTGAAGAACTAAAGAAGAAGAAAAGGCTCGGGCAGGGCTGCAGCTCAAGCACAGGCACAGGTACATATAACCACTCCCTAATGTAAAGAGGGAGAAGGTTCATCCAATTCAACCGAGGGTGAGGAGTCTGGGTCAGGTGACTCTGAATTTCAAAGTGGAACTCATGTAGAGAGTTCAGGGTCTAGGCTTCAACTGATAAAGCAAGAAGGTTATCAAAACATCATAATAACTCTAAACAGTTTCGTGAGGGACTCCAATGGCAAGTTGAGGGTGCACAGGCTATATATAATTGGGACTCTACCTGATCAACAAGGGAAAGCCTAAGAGGTGCCTTTTATGAAGAACCTCAGATATAGACAACGGAGCTGAATAAAGTGCCTGAGATTAAAGAGGTGTTTGATCACTACAGATTTGATTGGAAAACTAAAGCTTCAGGTTGGTACAGTTCAATTGTTGTTCATGAATTTTGTGCTGCTTATGCAGCAACCCTTAAGTTCAAGACACCAAAAGGCCAGCTCCTAAAGAATCAGCCTACTTTGGAGACTATACAGGTACGAGGTCGACTGGTGAACATCTTTAAGCACACTATTCAGCATTTTCTCTTTGGTCCTACCTACCAAGCTCCCAAAAATACTTCAAAATATGTTTACTATGCTAATGTGGTGAGAGTGATAAGGAAACTATCAAAGAAGGATAGACTCATGCACTTCAAATAGTGTGTTGGTATCATTGCTGACAATAAAGAAGAGGTCGGCTGGGTAGCTGGGAGAGTTGATATCAAGAAGGCATCTCTGAACTTTACAAAAAAGTTTTGGTGGTCTGTGGTACATCACAGCTTGTGTTTGACCAGCAATGACAACACCCTGACTCTAAATCATGTTGTTATAATCTTGAGTACTATGCAGAGGTATGTCTTAAATTTTGTCCGCTATATTACAGAAGAGATAAGGGAATGTGCTCTTAAAGACAGCATAAATATTAAGTTCCCATGTATAATTACTATTCTTTGTGATCTTGCTGGTGTGCCAGTATTTTTTGGGGTTGACTCTCGGGTAGAGGTCAACTATATTACTGATATTATTCGAATTCAAGACTAGACTAATTCAATGGCTCGGAAAAGGTCCCAACCCTTGGTTTTTCAGGTACAGCTACCTTTAAGGGGTTAGTAGAGCAGGATAAGCATGTTGATACCCCAACTCTATTTGAAGTTGACACAAATACTGATAAGCTAGTTGCGACTACAACTACTGGGGTTGATGCTCCCACAACCACTACCACAGCTCCTACTCCACCATCACCCACCTCAGCCTCCACATAGACAGGCTCAGTGCCTCTTGGTATTCCACGCCCTTCGCCCATAGGCCTAGTTACAGTCACTTATGACTTTCTACAGAAATTGGTGAAGAGGCAGATTCATACTGAGAAGTAGATGGAGATGTTGATGTATCTTGAGAAGTCGTGGGTGCTGAAGGAGATTATTAATACTGCAAGGAGCCTATACAAACCCTTAGATGGTTTTGAATGGTGGATGGATGAGTGATTGACATCTCTACAGGCTCCCGAGTTGGAGAAGTTCTTTGAGAAGCTTGCTTTACTTCAAGCGGAGGTGATGGAGTTGTCGGCACAACAGGCTCCTGTGATACCCACATCAATAGTTACAGTAATTAAGAAAGAGCACGAGAACGACCTCGAGGTAGTTGATTTCTTCACTCATGAGCCTACCACAGTTGAGCGAGGGAAGAGAAAAAGAGATGAGGATTATATGGATGACACTGACCAGTATGAGATTTATGATCAAGATATGTGGAGATTTATGAAAGCTTTAGAGTTGATTACCATATGTAGATAATTAAGCAACGGTCTCGAGGAACATCCACTAGCTTAACACCTGCGGGTGTCACTGGTTCTGGAGGTGAGAGTCGTGCGATTGATCCTCCATCATTGAGTGTCCCAGCCACCGGTGGCACCACTATTGCTACTAATGATACTTTAAGTACGCCGGCCACCACTGGCACCACTATTGATAAGCTTGGGGCTGCACCTACAGCCCACATTGTTTTGCCAGACCCATGCGTAGGGCACCATAGGTATGTCCTACCTCTAGCACTTTATTTTCTTACTATTTATTGGGGATAATGCATGTTTTTTTTATTGGGGATGGGGTACTTGTACGTCTGTCTCACCACCTAAGAGTTTTTATTGTCGTGTTTCTTTTTCCTCGGGTGTGCTATCTAGTGGACCCGACATGTTTAGGATGTTTTTAACATTGTTTTAAGTGTTTTTATTTTTGTGTTTGTGTTTGTAAAAGAAAAATAGTACAACTTAGCACAGTCTATGGCACAGAAATCTGTTTTGTAAAATGGATTGAATAATGGAGACCCTCCAAATTGAATAATGAAGACCCCTCCAAATTTTGTGTGACATATTTTTCTGCTTTGATATATTGGCCATTATGGATCTTTTCATGACCTATGTATATGGATGTGGCAATTGTTACTTAAGCTAGGGCATAAACTTGATAGTTAATGGTTGATAATGTAACTCTATGTCAAGTGTGTATGAGTTGTATTCGTATTGTTCTTACCTTGTGTTTGCAATCTAGAACTTGCCCAGTTAGTTAACCTTAGGTCGTAGGATAGTTGGTTTCCATTTTTGATTTCAGTCCACTCAGCCGAAATGATCATCCAAATAATGCAATAATCCCTTGATCCCTAATTTTAAGCCTGAATTGACCCTTTTTATTGATTAGCCTATTCAACTTCCCAATTTTTCTTTGAACCTTTATTTTGGACCTAGTCCCTCCATGGACATTGTGCACCTCAACTCAGGCAAATTGCCTAAGTTGAGGGTAGGTATTTTAGAGGTAGATGAAAAGAAGAATGGTGTACTGAAAGAAAAAATTAGTGGTAAAAGGGGGAAAATAGGTGTGGCGTGTGCTAAAAAGAAAGAGAAAAAGAAAAAGAAAAAGAAAGCTAAATCTGAAACAAAGTTGCACCCGTATTAGAAGAAAGAAAAAGAATAAAAGGAGAATAAGGAGGAAAAGGATTGGTCAGAAGTGGAATAAAGATAGTGTAGTGTTAAGGAGGGCTTAGTCAATATTTCCAGATATACCATACCCCTCCCCAAGACTACATTACAAGCCGAGTAAAGTCCTATAGTGATCCTATTCCAACTGTCCAAAACTCGAGGCATAGAAAATAAGGAAAAGCCTATGGTATTGTGCATGGATTGTTTGAATTTCTTTGTGAGAGCGAGCGGACTTGTGCGAGTCCCGATTTGAATGATTACTATATGTATGAGACTTCTTTATGGTGAGGGCACTAGGGTAACACTGTTGATTACTGATTGTTAGGGTAAATATTATCTGTGTATTAAAAATTGTCCATTAATATCATAATGTCATCCATAGATCCTCTTGTGTCAATTTGATAAGTAGTTTACATGCACTTGTTTTGTAATGAGTAAGAAAAAGGGGGGATCAAACTTGTGACATGTATTGTCAAAAGCCATGTGACTGTCGTAGTTTTCTTAGGTTTCTTTTACTTAAGCATTGTGTTTGTATAGTTTTTGTTGCTTGAGGACAAGCAAATGTTCTAAGTTGCGGGTGTTAATGTGTCATAGTTTTACAACACTTTCAATGCTTAAAACATGGGATTGTTGTATGTTCTTAAGCCTTTTTTGGTAGATTTGATGTGAGTTTGTGTGTTTGTATAGGAAAATAGGTCCCAGAAGGAAAGAGTTGAAAAATAGGCTGAATCAGACCAAGTTTGTCTCATGGAAACTCAGTACGAGTCATAATTTGTTACCACAAGCCATTCTTTGTCTCGTAGAGTGAAAATTCAAAAGATTGAAAATTAGGCTCATACAGTACAAGGCCTATCCACGAGGTGTGGAAAGAAAACCATAAGCTAGAGTGATCCATTCTGAGAGTCGTGATATGGAAGACCTCAAAAGAGGAATTTTGGACATTGAGACCATGAGCTACAGTATGATCCGTGACTCCGTGGATTGAAACCATGAGTCGTACCTTGACTCGTGGAAACTTGAAGCCAATTTCAAATCACGAAGGCCTAATTCCATACCTCGGGACATGGAATCAAACTATGGATGTGAAGAGTTGACGGACCTACTTTCCTAGTTTGTTTAGGATAGGTTTTGTTTTATCTATAAATATCTTTCCTAGGTTTTCTTTTAGAGGTTACACACTCTATAGCCTTAGCAACGTGTTACATTATTTTGTTTTACATTGTTCTTGGTTTGTCAGAGATTATTCATACATTGATTCTTGATAATTAAGCTTTCATTAGTAATTCAAGCATTCAGATTTCTTCTACTTATTTCGTAAGTTTACAATTATGAATTCTTCTACAAATTCTTAGTGTGATATTGTGAACATAAATAGCTAAATCCCATAACTAGGGTTGTGGGAACCATGATGAACTAACAAAGTAGGTTAAAGTACTTAGTAGTTCTTGAATGGTGTTCATGCATGTATTATTCTTCTCTTCATTTTGATCGTTTTTTAATGGTGGCCAACGTTAGAACTCACATCAATTCTTACTTGCTTGACCATGGGGGTAAAAAGTGTGAAAAGGAATTAATAACGGAGATTTGAGGCTATCAACCCTCATCCAATAGCTTGAGCCTTGTCCAGGGATAGCTAATCTGAGATCAAAGGTAAGGATTGGTAAAACATATGCTCATAAACTTACCAGGTGACTAATCAATATTCATCTAATAGGGGTAACCAGCCGTTTAGGTTAACCTAACTTACCGATTTTGCATGCTAAGCACTGGGATAGATCACTACTACACTATGCTTACTAAGTTATGAAATCATGGGGAATATAATTCTAGTCCATTCTCACTGATCCTTACAAACAACATAAAATTATTACTTGTTACTTCGTTACTTAAATCTTGCAAACTGTTTACTTGTTACTGTATAAACCCCTTTTTGAAATAATCGATTAATAGTTTAAATAATCGCATTGTTTCCTAGCTTCTAGTCATATTTCCTGTGAGATTGACCCCAACCTTAGTTGGGTCTATATTTTATCAACGACTGTGTTATACTTCATTGTGAGGTATAATTTAGGCGACATCAATACCGCAAGTCGGGTGATCTCTCTTAGACCGAAAGGCTAATTAGTATATCCACATAGAGATAGATAGGTTATACACTCTGGCACGGTTTAGAGCATCCCTCCCAAATGGATTAGACGTTGGACATCAAGCTCAAATGACGTATGTTGGTTGTAAGAAACTCACCACCTAAAGATTTCACATTATTTTATAGTTTGACTTGATATGATCATTTATGTAATCTCAATTATGATGATTTCCAGATATCTGTTTTTAGATACGTTTTAGTTCAGAGTCCCAAGTTACAGACTTATATTTTCAGATTTTGAAAGCCTATTTCTCAAAGATCCTCATCTTATGCTATTAGTTATGTCTCTTTCTTATATAACTTGATTTATGCCTATTGACCTTGTTCAGTCTCAAAGCTTATTAGATATGAATTGTCTTAAATTGTTTAGCTTTAATCGTACATACTCAGTACATTTCTACGTACTGATCGCATACTTTTTCTTGCGCTATATCCTTTCATTGATGTAGTTTTTGACGCTCGATTTCAAGCTCGTGGTTAGACAGTTGTAGCTTCTACGTTCAGCAGTGGTGAGTCCTCATTGCATTTGGGGGACTCGGAGTTAGCTTTGTTTTTTCTCAGATTTTATTTCAGACACTTATATTATTTAGAGGTAGCTGGGGGTCTTGTCCCGGCTAACCGTATTAAAAATGTTAGTAGAGGCTTCATAGATAGTCAACCAGATAGTTGTATTCAGTTTTCCAATATATATGTCTCAGTTAATGGAAGTTTACCTTATTGTGTTTTATCACAAAAGTTAGCCCATGTTTTCAACTTCCGCATTTTATCAAAGTTTAGTTTGCTAGTTTCATGCTAGGTCAAGTAGTTCTCTCGGGCCACTTGTGATTTCGAGTGCTAGTTACGTCTAGGGTGTAGGCTCATTTCGTGGCAGTCATTCTCTTGGTTATCGTTCAATTGGTTGCTTCGTCAATTTTAGACATGATGATGGACTTTTTTGCAAAAAAGAGTAAAGCAAGTTAGCAAAGAATTGATAGCAAGTCAAAACAATATCACAGTTGCCCTGGCTCATGGTTAGCACCTAAGTGTTTTAAAGTAACATTTGAGTTTGTGATAGGAAACCAAGGGCATATAAATTATTAAGAACTG
This sequence comes from Capsicum rhomboideum, assembly GCA_031232105.1. Taxonomy (NCBI): domain Eukaryota; kingdom Viridiplantae; phylum Streptophyta; class Magnoliopsida; order Solanales; family Solanaceae; genus Capsicum; species Capsicum rhomboideum. Next base: position 103,333,518 of record CP124718.1, read on the forward strand.
ATATGGTATTTTTGATGTTGTATAATTTGCTAAAGAGAATGATGATAAAGTAAATGATATCAGTGAATTGAAAAGTTATGAAATAAGGCAAAAAAAAAAAAAAAAAGTAGTTCTTATTGATTATTTTCCAGCGTGATTATCGTGCAACCAAAAAAATTATTAATCGGTAAGCTTGAAAACTTGAAATTACAATTGTGTGAATAATAGAGCTATTGTGATGAAAAATAAGATGGATTATAAGTAAGGGAAAAAAAATGTATTTATAACCTAACTTTAAGTAACTTCCAGTGTATTTCACTCCTTATAATGATCATTATCCTCACGTTACGTGTGCGAGTAACTGCTAGAGAGAATATCGAATTCTCCAAAAGCAATAAAGCTTACCTTAACAGGTTTCTGGTGAACTCTAGTTTCGGTCTCATTGCTTCAGAGCAAGATGGGCTCGTATCGCAGTTCCAAACCTCCAATAGGTATAATCAACATTATCGGGTATAACTCAATTCCATGCCCGGTCACAGCGCCGCTTAGTTGGACTCGACTAGAATTCGACTGTCACATGTCATCTTTTGATACGCTCAGACTTCAAAGCCGCTTTTTGACCCATACAATAGAGATGTAGAAAACAAATTCATATATATCCACCAAGTGCAAGTTGTTAACAATTATACTAGCCCAAGTCATTTTTCTTTTGGTTGAAATAAACTTTATCACAAACTCGAAGGTGGTACATTTAAAAAATGGAAGAGTTTTTTATTCAACAGTCTAACTAAACTTGCCCAAAAAATATAAACACTATCTACCTGTTTGGCCATAAAAAAATTTACTTTTTTCCTAAAATTTATTTCACTTTAGTGTAAAAAGTAAAATTTTGTGGTGTTTGTCCATAAAATTTATTTCATTAAAGTGAATTTTTTTTCCAGAAAAGTGAAAATAAGTTTTACTTGTTTTCAATTTTTTCACTCCTACTTCTTTCACAAAAAGTAAAAAAGAACTCTAATTTTTTTCATGATTAAACATAACTCCAACTCTAACTTACACTTTAACTTCAATTCCAACTTTAAAAAATTTAATTTTCATGATCAAAAGTCTACTATATTTTTTTTTCCTAGAAGAGCCAAAGGCTAGAAATTCCACCAAAGTCACGTGGACGGCTTTTCCGGGAAAAAAAAAAAGGATAAACTTTTCGAACTTTGAGTTCCAACTTTCCACTAAACTTCTGGGCACTGCAAATCTCGTAATCCCAATAATACCCCTAATTCTTCTTCTTATTCTCTTTATTTTTAAATAAATAAGTAATGTTTTAAATAATTAAAAAGTTATTAATGATAGTTTTCAAATTTTATCGTTCTTTAAATAATTTTTCTTTTTACATAACTAAGAAAATACTAAAAAGTTACATTTTCTTAAGATATTTATAAAAGATAAGTTAATAAAAATACTTTTTATTTTTTATATATGTCAAAATTAAAAATATCACTTATTCATGAATTGATGACGTATTTAATTTTGAAAATCCAATCCAATATTTTTTCATAATTACATAAAAAAGGGTAAAAATGTCATTTGAGTAGCCACTATTTAATTCAGTTTCCACGCTATTATAACTTTCAACAATGTCCAATTTAGAACTCTCCATCTTCCTTCTTCTTCCTCCCCTTCCTCCTCCTTTCTTTGACAAAAATTGGCATTGACCTTTCTCTTTCACACACTAACACACTTACTGTGTGTATATATACATATAATAAATATATATATACACACACAATTGGTTTGATCCAACATTTTTCAACTATATATTAGTACATTTTTTCTGTAGAATTACGGGCATTTTTTGGTGGTTTAGATGATTGTGGAGACGGCGTTGGAAGTACTGGTTCCGTCGTGGTGGGAGGTGAAAATCACCGTCGCCGCCACGGTATTCGTTATCATTTCTTACTGGTTCTTTGCGTTCGGCGGCGATGATGATTCCGGTGGTCGTGGTGTTGCCGTTGATGATGATTCCGGTGTCGTTGATGATAAATACAAGGTATTCTTGAATATTTGATTTAGTAACCGCTCGTTATTACTCCCTCTGATCGAAAATAGTTATCACATTTTGCTTCTTGATAGTCAAGTTGACTAATTTTTGAAGTTAAATTAGATTAGATTAATTTAATATTTTAAAATTAAAATTTTGATATTTAAAAACAAGTAAAAAGGACCGGAGGGAGTATTGTTTTTCTTGAACAGAGGGTCTATTGGAAAGTAGGGGGTAAGCCTCCCTGGACCCCCCCTTTATGGGACTATACTGATATGTTGCTGTTGTTGACAAAGGTTATTGGATTTTGATTTAGTAGTAGTGATTCTACAGTTTTTGATATTGAGATTGTTGAAGAAATGTGTATCCAGAGGATTTTAGCAACCGTTTGGTGTTTATATTTGATTTTACAGTTTAAGTAACCGCTCGCTATTGCTCCCTCTGTTCGAAAATAGCTGTCACGTTTTGCTTCTTGATAGTCAAGTTGACTAATTTTTCGAAGTTAAATTAGATTAGATTAATTGAATATTTTATAATTAAAATTTGGATATTTAAAAACAATTAAAAAGGAAAGGAGGTAGTATTGTTTTTCTTTAACGGGGGGTCTATTGGAAATAGTCTCTTACCTTTGAAGTAGGGGTAAGGTGTGCGTACACTCTAGCCTCCCCGGACCCCACTTTGTGGGACTATAATGGGTATGTTGTTGTTTTTGTTGACAAATGTTATTGGATTTTGATCTAGTAGTAGTGATGTATGGCTTAGAGGCATGTTAGGGGTTCAAACCTTGAAGCAAACAAAAGCCTGGTAGTTAAGTGGAGACCGAGTATTGAACTGTGCGCCACTGCCCCTTGGGAACTTATAGATTTAGTCAAGAAATTTGGGCATTGATAATGGGATTTTGGGGTTAATTTAGAAGCATTTTATAGTTTCCTTTTTATTTTTGGATGGTGCATTTTACAAGTTATTTAATTGAATGCGATGTCTTTTCTGGAATAACTGTAATGGATCCATATCGGTTAGTTACATGAAACTGCTTTGAAGTGATAGAAATTATATAGAGAAGTTGAAGAAATATCCTAGTAATACTTAACAAGGAAGGTTTTCCTTAGGAAGTAGAAGGGTTCTTTGGAATGTTGCTAGTTTTAGAAGTAAAGTAAGGGTTTTCTAATTAAGTTGCTCTTTTGAAAATGCAAAACTTTGCCTCCATATATTTTATCTTAGGTAGGAAAAGGCCAAATTCACTTTGGTTTTTGTTTGGTTGTTTCTTTCTTAGTTAGAGCGATTGCTTACTTGAGTATTGTGGTAATGAAAAGATGTCAAGAATCAGGAAATACAATTGCATTTCTGCTTGACTAACTTCTTTAAATGTCATATTTGTTTATACTCTAGTTAAAATTGCTGCCTCATAAGGGTTAGGCTAGGGGATTGTGGTTGGTGGTCACTCAGTCTCCTACTAAATGCCAAGATGTGAGAAATGACGTGTTTTATAATAAATTTTGTTTTAGCTGGTTTTTGATTGAGGCATAGTAGGAGTAGTACTAGTAGTAGTGGTAGTTGTTGTAATATATAATTAGAGAAGAAGGCCAAATTCACTTTGGTTTTTGTTTATTTGTTTCTTTCTTAATTAAGAGTCATTGCTTACTTGAGTGTTTTGGTAATGAAAATATGACAAGAATCAGGAAACACAGCCGTATTTCTGCTTGACTAACTTCTTTAAATGTCCTATTTGTTTATGTTCTAGTCCAAATTGCTGCCTTGGAAGGGTTAGGCTATGGAGTTGGGGTGGTCACTCAGTCTCCTACTAAATGCCGAAATGTGTGAAATGATGCGTCTTGTGAGAAATTTTGTTTTAACTGGTTTATGATTGAGGCATAGTAGTAGTAGTAATAGTGGTAGTTGTTGTATATAATTAGAGTCGCATGCCTAAACATTTCAGAAACCTGACAATATGTTGTGGTATTATGTGGACATGGTATATAATGATAAATGATGTGTGACAACATTATAATTTTTGTGTTCTATGGCTTTTGTGTTGTAGCAGACTACAGATAACTTTTTTTTTTCCTGAAACAAATAATGATAGCATTGCCTGCTCTATTAGCAGCTGGATGTTGGCCAATCATTAAATTTCATTAAAGATAAGGGTGTTGATGAAGATGCGCATCTATACAGTATATAAAAAAGTTCATTCAGTTTTATTAATCCGTGAAGGAAAATGAATATAAAAAGGTGGAATCTTTTTATGGATAAGTTGTCAATCTTCAGATGGTTCCTTTTTTTCTTTTCTTCACATTAAGTTGGTTAGTCAAATTAATTTTGTTTGTGAAATAAGTTGGGACTGAAGCATAGTTGATTGATTGATTCAGTTTATTCTCTGTGCTTTGATTGATTCAGTTTATTCTCTGTGCTTTGAATGTTTCAAATGTTGTTGCAAGGTTGTTTTCTTTTTCTCTAATCAGTGTGTCACTTAGGGACTCCAAAGTTTCTTCAACATGAAAATTCGGATGGCGGTGGCACTTGGATGGTGTTTTAGGAAAGATTTTAAAATAAATTTTAGAAAATCCTTTCGTTGGAAAACAATGCGTGTTTTCACCTAAGTTGCTCGGACTCGGGTGCGGGTATCCGAGACGGGTGCGGATCCGAGAGTCGGATTCGTCAAAATTTAAATTTTAAGATTCAGGGGTGCGAATCCGAATATGGATACGGGTGCGGGGATTCGGCTAAAAAAATCAAATATTATAAATATAGAGTTATAAAGATATTCTAAAAATCCGCTATTGAACAAAAACAAGAAAGCATCCCAACTTAAGACATTAATTCATAACTAACAGAACAAAAAGTATTGTCAACTATCAAGTTACTTAAGTTAGCTAATCTTCTGCATAGAGTTATCTAATGTTTCCCCCCAAATTTGTTTTGATTTTGGTCAACGTATCCGAAATCGTTTGACCGAATCTGAGACGGCGGAAGCACCCTCACCCGCGTCAGTCTCGTGTCGAGACGGGTTCGGCTGCAAAACCGAAGAGTCCGCGCAACATAGGTTTTCACTACATGTCTGATTAGATGTTTCCGGATCAGATGCTCATAGTATTACTATCACCTTCACCATATAAGATTTTCAATAATATCACTAATAGTGTGCATGAGATGAAAGGAACCAGAGTGAAAATTTGAAACATAATAACAGGGAAGAGAACATGTGAAAATTCACCAGAAAAAATAAAAACAGCAACTAAAAGAAACTTTTGTGGGCTAACTGGAATAAGTTTGGTTTGTTTCTGGTTTGCACCAAACAAAAAGCTTGTTTTATAATAGTCAAAAAAAATTTTGGGAAAGTAATTTGTTTTATTAGCAAAGAGATATCTTTTTTGCTTTTAAACCATTTTCAGAAAAATCTTTTGGGCTGCACCATTTTAGTGCAGCTTTTTGCTTTTGAACTTAACTATATGTTAGTTTAAGCTAGTGGACCCATTTTGTAGTTAGCTATATTTTGATTTAGTTTGATTTTGGGAAGTGTAAACAGTGGGTCAAATTTTATTTTCTGATGGTATATGTACAAGGTGATGGATGTTCCATTTCAAGAGAGCTGACACTGCTCTGAAGTTTGAAGAATCCAACTAGAAACAAAACCCTCAATTCGAAGTAAGGAGTATATGCTTGGTTATTTGTGGAAAAAAAACAACTAACTAGTAAAATTTAAAGCACTTGGCGGTAGATGTTTGCAGTTCTGAACTTCTCAGCTGATTAATATGTTTGAAAATGTTTCTTTATTATTTAGCAAATACAAGAAATTAGCTAAGCGTTGATGAATTTTCTATAAAACTGTATCTGTCCTAGATTAAATGCTTTCCTTTTTTTATTTTGAATGTCCCAATATTAACCACTCCTAAAAAACACTTTTAACCATATTACATCCTCCCAGATCGTATGACCTAGGTCGGGTTATGATGATTGAATTTATTCAGTTTAATGTTGGAAAATGATTGATTTTATCTTTAGAAATTGTTAATTTACAAACTCCAGGGAAAACACTATGAACTTATTATGATTATAAAAAAAAGAACTCACCGGGAAACAGTACTAGTCAAAAACTTTCTAAAAGATAATTAGAGAAGACTCCATTGAAGAAGGCTGATGTTGACTACCTAGATAGTAAATAAGTTAAACAGCATGGGAAAGTCTTGATAATATATTCCACAATTGTTGTGAATGTCTGGCCTTTCTAATCCACAAAAACTAGAAAGTAATCAGTGGTGGCCACATGTTCTCTCGCTTAACATATACAATCTTTGTTATGAAATCCTAATGTAATATATGTGCCAAGTTAATATAAGAAATTCAATTTGGAATTGAAGAATATTTTCTATGGAAAGGATTTTGTCAAAATTATCAGTAATAATCCACTTATCTCTTGGATACAGATATTTGGGTAATGAGCTGATGATTTAACATTAGTGCATGTTTTGTTTACTTTAGAAAGTTTATCAGGAGGGCTGGTTAACAGGAATCTCCCACTTTAGTGAGGAAGTTTCTTGAAAAGAAAGTTTCACTTGATTTGAGAATTATGAACCTTACTGGATAGGATTAGATAGTCATTTGTTTAGGTTGTTGCCTTTTTTTTGGCTTTTGTTTCCATTATTCTCTTGGGAAGTGTGGTTATAAACTTATTATCCATTTATATTGAGTAAGTTCGACTTATTTGACATGTAGTTGTACACTTATTTTGTAGATGGACCAGTTAAAAGGAGACCCTCAAACTAATTCTGCATATATAATCAAGGTATATTTCTGATCTTGGTGCTCGTGCAATATGCTATCATTCTTGTCTCTGATTGCGGTGTATTGTACTCTATTGCTATTACTTACAAATGTAATTCATTAAATTGGCTCATATGTTGGGATATTAAATGCATGTAATAGTGAACTTAGAGGTCACAACGACGAAAATGGCAGATTTGAACAGTTGTGTGTAGAATCTTAGAACAAAGGTGGGGATAAGAAGTTGTATAGGCTCGCAAAGGCAAGAGAGAGGAGGGCCCACGAATTGGACCAAATGAAGTGCATTAAAGATGAGAAAGACAAAGTATCGGTGGACGAGGCACATATTAGACGAAGATGGCGGACATGCTTCCATATATGCTGGGTGATTTAGACCACTCTGAGAGTCGTCGAGATTCTGGGTATTGTAAGGGTAGCAAGCTTGAGGAGGTTATCTGGAAGAATAAAAGGGGGAGGGTGATTGGACCTGATGAGATTTCGATGGAATTTTGGAAGAGTGCATGTATAGCAGGTATGGAATGGATAACGGAGTTGTTTAACATCATTCTTAAGACAATGATCCCATTGTACAAGAACAAGAGTGATATTCAAAATTGCAACAAATATAGGCATCAAGCTACTAAGCCATACTACCAGAATTTGGGAGGGCGATAGAGATGAGAAAGAGGAGGGGTGTGTCATCACTGAGAACCAACTTAGATTCATGTCAGGGCGTTCAACTACAAAAGTCATTCATCTTGTAAGGAGATTGATGTAGCAGTAGAGGGAGAGGAAGGGGGATTTACATATGGTGTTCATTGACCTAGAAAAAACTTACGATAAAGTCCCTAGGGGGTTCTTTAGAGATGTTTGGAGGCCAAAAGTGTACCTGTAGCTTACATAAGCACAATTAAGCCAAGACCTGAGTGAGGACAATAGGAGGAGACTCGGATCATTTTCCAGTCATGATGGGGTTGCACTAGGGATTGACTCTTAGCCCGTTTTGGTGACGGATGTACTTACGCGACATATCCAAGAAGAGGTGCCATGGTGTTTGCTATTTGCAGATGATATAGTGTTTATTGACAAGACACGCGACATAATTAACAAATACATTGGAGGTTTGAAGACAGACCCTCGAGTCTAATGGGTTTAGGTTGAGCAAGATTAAGGCAGAGTACTAGGAGTGCAAGTTTAGTGGTGTAACTCACGTGGTAGATGTGGAAGTAAGGATTGAAACACAATCTATCCCCGGAAAAGGAAGTTTCAAGTATCTGGGGTCAATAATTCAAGGAAATGGAGAGATTGGCGATGATGTTACACATCGTATTGGAGTGGGATGGATGAAATGGAAGCTCGCGTATGGTGTTATGTGAGATAAAAATGTGTCACCAAGCCTTAAAGGTAAGTCTTATAAAGTGATGGACAAACTAGCTATGTTGTATGAGGCGGAGTGTTGGTTGATCAAGAACTTGCATATCCAGAACATGAGAATAGTGGAAATGAGAATGCTGAGATGGATAGGATCGGGAGCAAAGCTATCCGGGACAAGGTGAGAGTAACCTCTGTGGTGAACAGAATGAAGGAAGCTAGACTAAGATAGTTCGGGCATGTGAAGAGAAGATGCACACATGCCCAGTATATATGAGAGAGAGGTTGGCTATTGTGGGTGTAAGGATAGGTAGAGGTAGAACAAAAAAGTCTTTGAGGGGTGATTAGACAGGACGTGGTTCACTTGCAGCTTACCGAGGATATGACCCTAGATAGAAAGATATTGTGGTTGAGGATTAAGTTAGAAGGATAGTAGGTTGAGCATTGTTTAGTTTCATTTCAGTATTGTTATTATTACTCTCCTACTATCTTATTCTTCAATTTTAGTGTTATCTGATGTTTAATTTGCTTAGGTTATCATATTATTTTGTTCTTTAATATTGTTCTCTTCTTCATTGTTTTCAGCATGGTTTCTTCTTTATTGTATTTGCTTTACCTACTTACTTGTTTTTTGTATGCTTTACTTGAGCCAAGGGTCTATGAGAAACCACCTCTCTACCTTCACAAGGTTACCAAGGTAGGGATAAGGTTGCGTACACACCAACCTCCCCAGACCCCTCTTATGGAATTACACTAGGTATGTTGTTGTAGTTGTAGCTATGTTAGGAATTCATAGTTGACTGGTGTTTTTCTTATATTCCAGGTTGAACTGTTAGCTGCTAAAAATCTCATTGCTGCTAATTTGAATGGCACGTCAGATCCATACGCAATCATCACTTGCGGTGCACAAAAAAGATTTAGGTGATTGTATCTATTTTTGTTATCCTGTTATCTTGGATGACCAGTCATATAAATAGATGCCACCTAGTTATATTCATATTTCCTTTTATTGCTGTGACTGAAACCAAGTTGCACGTCGAAGAGAAGTGTGATGATTTTCTCGTGCGAGTACATATTTGTACTTGAATGTCAAAACGTGACACAAACATGAGAGATTAGTTGATTTGGCCCCTTCAGATTGTTATAAAAGTTTATTCTTTTTTGAAACTTATTGAACTTGAAGATCAATTTCGGAACCTTATTATATCTTAGTCCTTTCCTTTTTTCCCGAAAGTTTGTGCTAGTTTGCTTCTTGCTGGTATGTTGATCTTCTGTTTTTCACCATCTTCCAGATTTTTTAAATAAAAATGATGGCTATGGAAATATTGTTATAATGAGATTAAGTTGTTTTGACTTTATGTTGGAGAAAATGGACAATATGTTATATTGGTGGTTGGTTTGGTTTTAAGATGGTGTTTTAATTCATGTACTCTGTAGTAACAGTTCAAAATCAGTCACAGGCTCACAACTTCTCTGATCAGCTGAAAGCATATATTCTTTTCTCAGTTAGTTGGTTTATTAACAATGGGTACAATCTAAGTAGGCGTTTGCCATAGGATTTGAAACCCCAATTTCAAGTTTTGATTTGAAATCTGCACAAAATTTCAACTTCAATTTCAAATCCCAAATTCTCCAAAAAGTAGGATTTCTAATTTCAAATTGTGATTTCAATTATTTTTAAATGTAAAACTTGACCCATAAGTTTATATTTGTAAAAAAAAGAATCATCATTTTAAATTTCGTAAAAAAAGACCCATGCTTGACATGAATAGATTGTTCTTACCATATGGAATTTTTTTATTAAGTTAGGTACTACTATTGTTGATTTTTTTAACCAGTGAATCTTTGTAAAATTATGTGTATCTGAAAGCTTGTAATAGTATGTAATCGCAAACATTTATCTATAAAAGGAACATAGATATACGTGATTTATTAACATGACGCCTTAGGATATCCTGACACCTTGTTTATGTATTATAGTTTGCTCATTTGGTAAGATTGAATAATACTTGAGGAAGTTGTGATAGTTTTTAAAATTGTGGAGTTTTCATGTTTATGAGAAAAAATACAACTTAACAAATCCAAATTGCATGTCCAAACAAAATTTCAACTTCAAATATCACGATTTTAAATCATGTCCAAATGGATCCTAAAATTTGTCTTGAAATTCATCATCAGAAGCGCGAGCCGGGGGGGGGGGGTTCACAAGGCTTTTGACATATGTGTGCGTGTGTGTATGCACTATGCAAGCGTACACTTGAGGTAGTTGGACATGTTTTTATACGGAAGCATATAATCAGCATGTGTTGTTGCATCTGGTTAACACATTTTAAAGTGTACTCTTGTACCTGTTGTAGTTCAATGATCCCTGGTTCAAGAAATCCTATGTGGGGGGAGGAGTTCAACTTTTCTGTTGATGAGCTTCCAGCAGAGGTAAGCAATTCAACCCATCTTGTAATGAAGCACAACTGCTATATTGTGTTTTTGTTATACTCTTTGGAGATAGTGCTATAGTTGATTTAGTGTATTAACTTGTGGTTACATGGATTTTATGTTCTTGGTCATTTTCTTTAGAATAATCTCTGGATTGTGCTTTGATTGTGCGGCAGATAAATGTGACGATATATGATTGGGACATAATTTGGAAAAGTGCTGTTCTTGGTTCAGTGACTGTACCTGTTGAAAATGAAGGCCAGACAGGTGCTGTTTGGCATACATTGAACAGCACATCAGGGCAGGTATCTATTGATTATTTCATCTTCTTGTTTTCCTTTTTCTTTTGGAATAATGCATCATGATTTTGCTTGATGTTGTAGAGGTTCTATCTCGATGAAACTAAATCATGCCCGTTTCTTTTCCAGGTTTGTCTTCACATTAAAACAGTAAAACTCAATATCAATTCATCAAGGTAGGGCTTTGCCTTCTTTTGGGGGCCATATATTTCTTCATGTTTGATTGTCAACCATTCTGTATGGGACTAATGCTATCTACTAAGATGCTTAAACTGAGAATATTCATTAAGTTTATCAGGGTCCTTCTTTTGGTCCATGCATTCTCTGCCTATGCCTATCAAATGTACATACTATATCAAAACGAGTTGATGTTGAGATTTATGTGCTATTAGGAATTCTTTGATTGGATTACTTATCAAGATGTTTATTTGGTAATGTTACAAAGTAGTTGAATGAATCTTTTCTTCCCTTCTCAAAGTCTCCTAATGGTCGGGAATGCTGCAAATGATCCTGCAATGATGTTTTGATGAGTTACACTGGAACGAATCTTGGGTATGACCCTGGTTTGTTAGGATCTACTCTAAGTGTTATGACTTGAGAATATAGTACGAACTTTGAAACTTGGGTTTGTGCATTCTATAAATCCGTGTTATTAATGGAGCGCTTTAGGCACGCTTAAATGCAGAAGCTAGGTGCAGTATAAGTTACGCTTCAATGCAGGTACCATTACTATGGCTTGTGTCTCGTTGTCCTTGGGCTCTCAATGATAAATATAGTTGACGAAGTGGTCCTTAAGGGGATCACGGAGGTTGATCATGAGAGGTCCAAGTTTGATCTCAGCTATATGGCTCTTTGTGAGCCCATTTCCTCTGCCTTGGTAGGTAGAGTAATCAGATACCTTGTGGTTGTGAGCTGTAGCAAGCTTCCCCCTGTATTAGTCGATGTGTGAGGTTGGCTCACCATTACGAAAAGAGCTTATGTAGCCATTATGAAGAAGTTAGACACTATTTTTCCTTTTGTGGGACTCCTTTATAATAGTTCTGTTTTGATAAGTGACTCCTTTTTTTAGTAGTTTAAAGGATATGGGTATGATAACATATAGGCTGTTATTAAAAAAAATAACACAATGATAAATAATCTCTAAGAAGAGGGGATTTTGGGTGAAAATTAACCGCAATGGAACACTTCTGTGAGAAAAGGAGGAGGAAGGTATGATTTGCTGACCCTTTATTTCACTAGTTGGCAAGTGGATGATAAGATGTAATCTAGTTTCTTTGTGTTGCAATCTTTAGATAATGCTTTTAGTTTACAATTTAAAAAGTATTAACAATTTGAATATTACTCGCTTTCAACGGAGAGTTGCAGGAGACTTATTTAGTATTAGTTACTCTTTTGATTGCTGGAAGATTATTTATCCATCAGCAAAATAATTGATGATAAATCTTTATAGTTCTGCCCTATCTATCTCACCAAAAAATAATATTTCTAGGAGCTGGTGGATAATGTTCTTTCTCTCTCCGTTTTCTTTTTGGTGTTTTAGGGGTTTGAATGGTGCTAATACTCGTCGAAGGATTGCTTTGGATAAAGAAGGGCCTACTGTGGTTCATCAGAAACCTGGGCCACTGCAAACAATTTTTGATCTCCCTGCTGATGAGGCAAGTGCAGATTTGGTTTTATAGAGGGTTCTTGTTTTTTCAAGGATACTTGGTTGGAAAACTAGACTATTCAGTTTAATTGCTAAAGGAACCATTAATTGCAGGTTGTTGAACATAGTTATTCTTGTGCACTTGAGAGGTCATTTTTGTATCATGGACGTATGTATGTCTCCTCGTGGCACATTTGCTTCCACTCAAATGTTTTCTCAAAGCAAATGAAGGTTTGTTCCGCTTTAAGTTCTATGCCTTAAATTTGAAGTTGGAACCTTATGGATTTGCTCTCTGCTTTCTTCAAGCATTTATTTGTGATGTTTGTTTGTCCTTTTTCCCCCAATGCAAATTAGTTTGTCTGGGTGCAGTACTTCCATTCAAAAGCCTAGTTACAAATATTTCTAGTGTGACCTTACTGTTGGATGTTATGAACCTTGGAGAATGTTATTCAAAAATTTGTTGGAAATTTATTTTTTCTGATTGATAAATGAAATCTGAATCCGGCTAAAGAAATTCTTTTTCTAATTTTCTTGTATATGCGGTTCTATAGCCCCTTATATTTCTCTTTCCAACTCTGGATTTAAATGGTCAAGACTGTATTCCCCCCAACCCCCCTATAGTAAATTCATCTCAAGAGTGCTGAAACTTGTGTATTCTAGGCTGCTTATTTGATCATGCTTATATTTCTTTTTGCACAGGTAGTTATTCCTTTAGGAGATATTGACGAGGTATGATATTATCTGTGCATGTTATCGGATTGTCATTTCCAAGTTGTCACGGTGCTTGGGATGGTTACCTGGGAAATTATTTTGGAAATTGATGGTAGTGTTATTTTGCTTTTAGATAAGGAGGAGCCAGCATGCATTCATTAACCCTGCTATTACAATAATTCTACGTACAGGTGCTGGTGGCCATGGGGTACCTCCTTTAGGAAATCCTGATGGTTAGTAAATCAACCTATTCTTCTAACTCCAATTTCAATTATTTTATATGCTTTTTCTTCCTTTAAATGAGTCAGCAAGTTGGATAATGAATGAGCTTTTCACTTTTTTGAGTTTCAGTCTGTTAGGAGGAAAGCCCCATCAAAACTGATTTAGGGCTAAGTACCCATGTCTAATATAATCCAGAATCACCGAGGACCTAATTTAAAATTTCTCAATACAATAGTTTTTTATTGCTACCACTTAATACACTAAAAGTTTTCTGGAAAAAAGAACTCTAAAAGCTTCCTGTTGTCACCACATGTTCTATTAACAACAGACAACATTATATACACAATTAACTCCTCTATCAATACTCTTTCAAGTGAAAACGAGATACAAATTGCGAAGAAGAGAAGTTTTTTATGTTAACTCATGTTAGATGGCTGAATTTAATATTGACATTCTGGATTCTTAATATCTATTTGCTAATCACATAACTTTTCAACTTCCAGGGAGAGTACGATATATGTTCGCTTCTTTTTGGAATAGGAATCATGCAATTAGAGCCTTGCAACGATCAGCAACGAACTATCATGCCATGCTAGAAGCAGAGAAAAAGGTATCTTCTGTGCTTTTAGTTGGGCCTTTTCTGCGTATCTGAGACATTAAGCAGTTATTCATTCTTGGTGAAGGTTGCTTGTAGAACATCCTAGAAATCAAATTGCCTGCTTCACTGTGTTTTTTCCTCTGATTTTTTTTTTTGTTGATGAAGTTATAATTTTATTAATGAGATGGGGAAATCCCACATAGAAGATGTATAGAATCTAAAGAAAGACATTATTATCTACAAAGAACATCAACAGGGCAGCCCGGTGCACTAAGCTCCCGCTATGCTCGGGGTACGGAACGACTGGACCACAATATCACTAAGTGCTCCAAAGTTATACAATTTTTTTTCCAATTATCTGTAAGAACAAGTTCTCCATCCCTTCAAATGCTCTCCCCAAATGCTCTCCCGTCTCTCGTCATATTAGGTACATGAGTGAGCTGTTCTGATATTCTCATTTTCCTTCTCTTTCTCCTAATTTATATCCTAGAAGCACCTCTCCTGCCGTTCCTAGTATCACCTGTTACACCCAAAATCATGCTCCAGACCATACACCAGAATCTGTATGCAATAGGACAGTGAGCTAGTAAGTGATTGCATCCTCTCCTGCCTGCTTCACTGCGCTGCAAATTGGAAAGATTTCCTACTTAAGTTAACTTTAACAAAAGAGTCATTTAGTGCATGGGATAGGTATCATGTAAGCTACATGTTCTAATGCATTAGCATAGTAGACATCAAATTTAGTTTTCATTAGCATAGTAGACATCAAATTTAGTTTTTTCTTATATTTATCTCACTTCTAATTGATGCCAGAGTTTCGCTAGCATAGTTAATATCTCTATTTGCACTCAGGGTAAGAAGAAGACTTTGGATAGATGTATGGTTATGATTACCATTTTAATGTTCTCTCATGAAGAGCTATACTGTGGTAGGAAGTCGTTTAGGGTGATTAACATTCAGGCGTATCGGTGTACGCTCATGAGAATGTGTAAAGAATCTAAGTAAAGAATATAGAAAAAGGAAAAGGACTAGATTACATGTGTTGACTTGTCATGGATGATTAGATAGCCTAGTAGCGCAGAAGAATGACATGGGTGTCATTGTATATTGTCTAACAACCGAATAAACACTTGTTCCAAGGAAAAAAGGTTGATTCCTTTCATGGAATGAGTTTTTTCAGATCAATTGTATGAATCTAATCCTAGACAATAATTTGTTCATTGGGAGCAGAGACATGGGCCTTTTGAGGCAGAAGCAAGTCCGCAACTTCATCTCTATAATCTCTCTTTCATGTGGAAACCTTACTTTTCTTATGTAGCCTTTTGTCATGTAGATAACATCCTGATTACTTGGTTTCAAATAGGATTGGATAAATTAGGACATCACCACTTTTCTCAAAAAAAAAAAAAAAAAAGAAGAAGAAAGGATTGGATAAATTAGGTTTTGAAAGAACGGGTTAATGGTCATAGGTCAGGGCAAACAAGTCGTACGTAGCATTTACGAGTTTCTTCAAGTTGATTGCATTGTGTAACTGGGTAAGCAAGGTCCTGATCAACTGATAAGTGCTTCAGAGAAAACTTGTGTGACTCATGCAGAGGCTTTAATTTACCTGCTAATTGTTGCCTGCCAAAATAATTTTATTACAAAAGGATGGCGCTCAGGTTTCATAAGCATCTTATCACCTTGTTGGTCAAGCAGAAGAGCAAAGGAATGTGCTCTTGATTTTGGAGGCTACAAAACATTGCTGTGTTAGTGGTACAGCAATTTGTTATTGTCACTGCATACTTTGATGTTATGTAATGATAATTTTTTTTTTTTGAAAAGGTCTAACTATTATGTAATGATAATTTTGTCTTTGAGCTTGTTGAAGCAACATCATGTGCAGAGGTGTTCTTAATCTCAGCAATTTTTGATTTGCTCATAAAGCTCGGTTGTAAGAAATTTGTTATTATTTATAGTGCTTATTTTGGTGTGAGGACGCGGATTAGGGTAGAGGGCTAGTTCATTGGAGTGAGGCCTAGCTAGTAGATAGGGTTGCTTGGTTGTAGCCAGGCTAGTAGTCGCAGTGCTTGGCACGTACATTGGAGTTCTTTGTTTGTGGGGTTTGGGTGCTTTCGGTTTGATCTTGTATAGTACTCCCTCCGTTTCAAAAAGAATGACCTAGTTTGATTTGACACGGAGTTTAAGAAAATAAAGAAGACTTTTGAATATTGTGGTCCTAAATTAAAGTTATGACAAATATACTAAAATGCTCTTTAATCTTGTGGTCTTAAACATGTCATGTGGAAAGTTGAAATTAAAGTGTTGCCAAAAAAAGGAAAGGGTCGTTCTTTTTTAAATGGGCTAAAAAGGAAAGTAGGTCGTTCTTTTTGAAACGGAGGAAGTACTACTCTGTGGGTGTCTTGTTTCTGTTTTTCTTTATGTGTGTGTTATTTTATCTTGTTTTATGTTTTACTGCGTCTTTATTACTGTTTTCCTGTCCTGAGCCGGGGGTCTATCGGAAACAGCCTCTCTACTTCTTCGGAGGTAGTGGTATGGACTGCGTACACTTTACCCTCCCCAGACCCCACTATGTGGGAATACACTGGGTATGTTGTTGTTATTTTGGTCATGACAGTTTTCCCCAGAATTTTCATTCTATACCTGTTATTATCTTCTTGGTAATGCATCCCTATCCCCACAAAATTTCAATCTTGTTTTGTTTTAGGAGAGGGAACAGTCAGCCCTACGTGCACATAGCAGCTCAGTTAAAGGAAGTAAAAAGATGGATATGAGTCGGGAAGAAAATGTGCCAAGGGCTGAGAAGTCTCAGCCTTTTATTAAGGAAGAAGTCCTTTCTGGTATATACAATGTATGTACGAGGCGTAAGCTCTTATCTTTTAGCAACTAGAACCTCTTGATACATGATTTAAGATTTTATTATACATTTTCAGGACATCTTCCCATGTACACCTCAGCAGTTTTTTGACTTACTATTGGCTGAAGATTCAAATTTCACTAACGATTACCGTACAGCACGCAAAGATTCTAATCTCAATGTAAGTTCTACGTTCCCGGTTTCTTACAGTTGGAACATTTTTGTGAATTTTGCTTCTCATTTTATGTATTTCAGAGCTCAAGTATTACGTTTTTGCGTTTTTCCCTCTTTTTTCCTTTTTGGGGGTGGAAGGGAGGTGTTTTACTACAGTGGGATATCAAAATTATTTCTAGCTGAAGTGAAATGCATTTTTGGGGCGTGGACTCGGTCAAAAATAAAGAGGTTGATAATAGCTGAGTTCCTAAGGATATAAGCAAGTAGGAAAACAACAATAAAAATAAGTAAGAAAACCTGAATAATCTGTGATATTGATTATCAGGTTGCAGTGCTTCAGGTGCAGTTTCTTATTACTCTCTATTTATTTATTGGAAAACAAAGTAAGCAGCAAAAGTGAACTTGGTGGAAATGTATTTGCTCCATATCTTGATGTGATGGTATGTTGTGTGTATCTATCCAAATCTGCATGGGGTCTACTGCACTACATATGTGTATATGCCCAGGCCTGTCAGAAGGGGCTGAAGAAGAGCGAGGGTTGCTGCTGATGGTTTGGAATGTGACAATAGCACCGAGGGAAGAGCAATTTAGGAGATTTAATGGGATGATGAGTTGTGAAGAATTCTGGAATAGAATGGAAAGAAAAATGATACCTAAAGCTCTAGGAAATACTCTTCAGGCCGATGAGGCATCAAATCATAAAGCTAGGTTGCATATCACAATCTACAAAAAGCATTACTTGCTCAAAAATTGCTTTATCTTCTGAAGTCTGATGAATTAGATGCATTACTGGTTTTATTGTATCTAATCCCTATTCCTACACTAAAAAGAATTTTATTATCAACAGGGAATAAATGCTTATATTTTACTGTTATTAAACAACTTCAAATCACCTAAAATATGAGTGGACAATTTAGCAAAGTAAATATAGCTTTTTCCACTTTTTCCTGCATACTGCAGCAATTTCCTTAATTAATAAAGGGTATCCTTAACCTTGAATATTAATTAATAAAGGGTATCCTTAACCTTGAATTAAAAAAAAGAGAAAACCTTAATGATGCTAAATGAAAACATTTAGTAAGAAAGTGTAACATGAGTTACTTCTAGATGGTCTTTTAGCTGATTTTAATTAATTAAATTAGTTTTGAAGCACCAAAATTTCAGACTTCCAGAACAAGAGAAAGCAGATATAATACTAATTAGTTGTCACAGGTGTACATTTCTTTTTCTGCAGTGAGGTGAACAAAATTTAGCGCATCTTAGGAAGGAGGTATTATTGTGTGTTTCAGTTGGTCCTGTCTAGAGCTAGAGTGACCCCAAAATGGAAATTGCTTTGCTCCTGTGGCCTTAATGGTGGCTAAACTTTCGAATGTCTTCATTTTCTTAGATAGGTCAATGGCATTCTGCTGATGAGTATGACGGCCAAGTCAGAGAGATTACATTCAGAACCATTTGTAACAGTCCTATGTGCCCCCCAGATTCAGCAATGACAGAGTATCAGCATGCCATTTTGTCACCGGATAAGAAAATGCTGGTATCTCTCATCATTTCTTTTGCCACCTTATTTGCTGGTTGCTTTTATGCTATAATTATTTGTCTTCTTATTATTTTAATTTACCATTTTCCTTTCATTTAGGTTTTTGAGACTGTACAACAGGCCCATGATGTCCCATTTGGATCATGCTTTGAGGTACTGCTGGGTTTGGTCATCCCGACCATAATCTTTTTCCAGTATTTGTGGTTTCAATTCTATGGAGATCCTAATAGATATGACCCCGCATGCTTTATACCATTGTATCAGCTATACGACCCCTTATTTATCCTTCCTACTGATTAAATTTGCTATTGAATCAGGTTCACTGTAGATGGTCTTTAAAGGCATCTTCTGATTCATCCTGCGTTTTAGACATAAAAGTTGGTAAGTTTCTTCTAGGCTATGGTTTCTTGTTCAGTTGGAAATGGTCAATCCCTTATTCATTTGTCACCTTTTGCTTGTTGTAAATAATTTCTAGTTCCTGGTCCACCGATTCTCTCTGATAATTTTTCGATAATAGATTCTTTCTAGAAATAGACCAGGATCTGGAATATTTGTCTAAATTGTTCTGGTTGTAATGCACCACCAGGAATGACTTTACCTATCTGAGAAATGAACTAGCCTGTGTCATGACTCAACCTCTAAGCATCTTTTGGCCACTCATCTTTCTAATCATCCTTGTGTTACACTTCCGTCCTAAGTTGCGTGGGCTCTTCACTTTCAATGCCGCACCCGTGTCGGATTCTCCAAAAATACACTACTTTTGGAGAATCCGACACTCATCTGTTGACATTTTTGGAGAGTCCGAGCAACATAGCTTCTGGCGATCTTCTAGCTTATTTTTTTAGTACTTTCTGTTGGTTACCTTACTAGTCTTTTTGTAGTACTCTTCCGTCAACTCTTAGGCGGGACTACTATTCTTCTCTTTTTTTTAATAACCAAAAAATTCCCGAGAGCCAAAGGCACACGGTTCAAAATTCAGTGGATAATGAACTCGCCTTGCTACCCTTCTTCACTTAAGTACCAAAATGTTTCTAGCGACAGGTTTGGAACGTATGAAGGGTAACCCACTCATCACGTGTTGCACTCTTACCGCATAGACCGAAGCCCTGGGGTCTATGGGGGACTTACTACCCTTATCATCCATCACGTTTGCCTCTTGCAATGGTCAGAGCCTTCACTTGTGCTTCCCAAGTTCCACCTTGTAAGATCGTTCGATCTTAAGCTGCAGTTAGATCATTTCTTGAGTAATACAAGCTGAATGTTCTGTAGTTGCATTGTCATCATTATTCAAGTCTATCTATCTGTGTGAATTATAGCATGATACAGGCAAACACATAGTTCATAGGTGTCAATTGTGTTACATGATGGTTACTGGAGCAACTGTGGTAAAGTATATCTATATGGGTGACCAGGAAGATTAGAACTTAAAGTTTCAACCATTTTACGTATTCAGGAATGGGGTTATGATGATGTAAATGTGTGCTAACTTCTGAGATTCGAACAGGTGCTCATTTCAAGAAATGGTGCATTATGCAGTCTAAAATTAAGGCAGGAGCTGTTGATGAGGTAATTTTCCCCTCTGCAAGATTTTTATGCTTTTCTTTATGTGCAGCAAAGGTGATCACAAGAGATTGATTATGTCATCTTTTTCCCCCTTTACTCTCTTCCACCCCCTATGCAGTACAAGAAGGAGGTTGCAACAATGATCGGAATGGCGCGTTCATGTGTTGAATCGAGAATCTCAGGAAGTGAAACGCAAAATGCTGCATCTGAACCTTCCATTACTCCAGAGAACATCTAATTTTAGGGTATATTAAGCATCAGGAATCTTTGTAAGTGTTCCATAATTCTGTTTTGTTTGTTTGTAAGTAAGATAGTACCACAAGTCCATGTAATGTCATCACAATCTTGGATAGTAATTGCACCCTATTCCTCAAACGGAGGTCAGGTGGTGCGCTTTTGTATATTTATGGACACAATTTTGTATTAAAGATAGATAATTTTCTTTTTTCCTAATTTTCTCAAATATGTTTTTCTCAATATTGCTCTTCTCAATGTAAGGGTGGAAACTAGAGTAGTATTCAAATGCTCACACAAGTTACCTGCATCCCATATTTACACCAAATGAGAATACATAACACTTATTCATGGTTAGTGATAAATATCTGAATAAAAGGGACATGTTTTGCATTTATTGGTTTGAAGTAAACACTATACCCGGTAAAATTTTACCTGAAATGGGTCGACTCAGGTGTTGCGACCCGGCGGATATGTTGATCTTATATTCACTTATAGATGCATATTTCTTAGATTAATGCTTGGTTTATCGGTTAATTGGATGCTATTTGATGAGATTTATTGGTTTTATTTACTTCAGTTAGAGCTATCTGTTAAGACTAGGGAATTACTTCTCACACGATTTAGATTTGCAACAAAGAAGGAACACTCAATTGAGTGCTAAAGAAAGAGTGAAGGCAAATTCTCGTTTAATAAAAATGGAAACAGGAATGGGAGGCCTTGCAAATTTAGATTGGTAAACTGAAAAAAACAAACAAAAAAACTTAATACTTTCTTTGGGAAAAAAGAAAATCCATCAATTAACCGCTGTATCCATAAAAAAGGAATATTTTTATATAAATACTTTCTTCAAATTCAATGAGAGCTATTCATTAATATGGAAGCCGGCTATTAAGTCTTCTCTTTGAATTCATGAAAAGAATCTGCATGCATAATTGGTCATTCTTTCAAGGAATTGCATACTTTGTATTGATGTGTGAGTTTAGCAATGTGCAAGTCAAAGTAGACCAACTCCAAACTCCAAACTCCAAAGTGCCTTTAAGTTGTACTCTTAATAATGTTCAGAAATTAGAATTATATCTAGCTTTAATTTTGGTCTAAATCGACACGACATTTGCCCACTTTCAATTTCTGCAAAAGTCTTTTTATTTCTCTATATTAGAAAACTAAACTTTTAAAATTGTTACGCTATAGTTAGAAATAAATAATATTCCTAAGGAAGAGGGAAAAAAAATTTAAGGACAATATGAGGCAAGCGAATTATTCTACGGATATTCTAACTTAAATTGCAATTAAAAAAAAAAAATCCTTCTTAATATTTTCTTATATGTAATGAATTGTCAAAAATTAAATTCTTTTATCTTATATGTAATAAATTGTCAAAAATTAAATTCTTTGAAAAATAGCAATATATAATTTGACATGTCCTTTATTATTGTAAATAAATATATTTCAGAAAGCTTATCATTTAGTGTAAAAAAAATATTGATAAGAGAATTTTTATAATAATATTGACGATGATGAGAATAGTGAAAGGTTATCAGAATAGGCCGAGAAAAGGCAGCATAGTGAAGCTCGGGATATTACTTAAGTAAAGGGACGTAGCAATTATTTTTTCTTATACTCCTACAAAGAGTTCTAAATATTAACCTAATTTAGTTGCAGGGGTAGGAATATAAAATAATCTAAGAGGCTACCCCCACAACTAAATTAATTTAAAATCAAACTAGTAGTAGTAATATTAATTATTCTTACACTAAAATGTTTTGGTAGCAAAAGAGTTGTCCGGGAAAGTAAATTGCTATTTTTCAAAAAAAAAAAAGTAAGCAAAAACTGCTCAAAGTGGTTGATCTGCAGAACACAAGTACACAACCTTAGCTATTGTGCACCAGTTGCACTAACTATTTTATATATCAAATAGTTGCATGACACATATAATAATGCCTTATGTAGACTTTTTTTATTAAAAAAGAAAAAGAAAAGAAAAAAATTGGGGTAACGAATATATTAATGGGGGACGTTAACTCGTTCTTACATAGCACACAAAAAAAATGTGTTATAAGTAGAAAAGTACACTTCTTTTACACTTTAGTCGATCCATTTATATATATATTTTTGTATTATTTAGGTTCCGTACTCAAGACTTAAAGTTTGCTCACCAGAAGGAGTCGTAGACTGAAAGCAAGAACTGAGACCTAAGTAGACAGAAATGTGTCTAGTAGCCTGTTCATCCTTCTCTTGGAGCCCAAATTGGCTTCCAACCAGTGTTTTAAAAGGCTGGAGCATAAAGTGGAACGTTTTACTTAGCGCAGGGCGAGGCGTAAGCCTCATGGATCTTAAAATTTTTAATTTTTAATATAGTAAAATAGTGTTATAAAATAAAAATTATAAATAATTAAAACTATTAAAAACATGATCAACGAACTCATAGAAAATAAAACTTCTAATATAATTTTACAAGTGTAAAGAAAGAAATGCTATAATAGCTACTATGAGATGCAAATCAACTCTAACATATTAACTTTCAAATAATAAAAGAATCACATTTTTGTAAAATATATTATGATCGTACTATGCAATTTACATCCCTGAGAGAAAATAATCAATAAACATTAGTAGTACCTTCACGATAATTTTGAGATAATAAAACATAATAATTTACTTTCAAATAGCGATTATTTTGAGACATATGAAAATAATATGAAGACCAATATGACAATATTGATAAGTGAAGATGTAAAAATCGGCTAATTAAGTATTTTTAAAAGAAATGTTAAATGATATTCACCCTCATGGTGCTTTCAAATAATAAATATGCAATATAATAACTTGTTATTTGAGTTATTCTCAATCTTCTAATTTCTATAGATGAAAAAACTATTAAGTATCATTTACTTAGTAGAGAATTATAAAGGTCAAAAATGTTAATTAAGGAATTCGACACATAATTTTCCTAAGATTTGTTAGGCGAGCCCCGAGTGTTGGGGGTTAGGCTTGCTTAGGGCGTACAGGTGGGCGCTTAAGGCGTAAGCCTTATAGGACTTAAGTTTCACACCTATGCCTCGAGGCGTTTTGCCAGTGCCCAGCCCCGGGGCGAACCCCAAGGCGAGCCTCAAAATTGCCTTTTAAAACACTACCTCCAACATAGTCAACTTACATTGGTCATTGTTCATACTTGCATACATCAATGACCAGTGTTCTTGGATGCGCTCGCATCAACGCTTAATGCGCCGATGCGAGAGTCCAGTGAGTCGAGTTCTTGAGGCGACACCATCTGGGAGAAGCGGGTGCATCCACCCCTGATGCGTGATGCGACGTGATGTGGTCGCATCCTGTTTTTTTTTTTTTTTTTTTTGGGGGGGGGGGGGCTACTTTTAAATAAAAAAGAGTTGGGTTAAATTTTTAAGTTTAAGAAAAGTCACTTTTCACATATACGATCTTTTAGGGTTTTTTTTATCACATTGAGCTTCGACCTTCTCTCTTCTTCACTGAAGAGGCGACACTCGACACTGTTTTGCTGTTTCTTATCAGTGGAGGTAAGTAAATTTTTCTTCTTCTTCCTTCTTCCTTCTTTCTTCTCCCTGTTCTGTTTGATTCGAGCAGTTTATTTTCTTCTTCTTATTATTTTTTTTTTTTTTTCACTTCTGATGCTCTATTTTTTTTAAAAAAAAACTGAAGCTCTGTTTTTTTTTAAAAAAACTGCGCAGTTTTTTTTTTTTGAAAAACTGCTCTGTTTTCTTTTTTTCTGCTTCCTTTATTTTTTTTCTCAATTTGCTGAACACTGTTTTTTTTCTTTTTGTTGCGACTTTTGTTTGAATTGTTTCTTATGCTTTCTTTACAGCGATTCTAAATGTCTGATCCGGCTTGGAAATATGGTAAAAAGGCAAGTGAGACCAATAGGAACAAAGTTACATGTATTTTTTGTGGCTTGACGTTTAATGGTGGAGCTTTTCGCCATAAAGAACATCTTATGGGTATTGTAGTGATGTGCAGCAATGTAAAAAGTGTCCTGATGCTGCGAGAAACGAAATTAAAAAGTATGTTGAGCAAAAAAAGAACCTGAAACGTCAAATGTTATCTCCACCACAAGTTACTAATCTTGTTGACGATGATGATGAAATGGAAGAAGGGGAAGCTGCTGATTTGTCACTATCTTCAAAATTACAAAAACAATCACAAAATGCATCAGTCTCTTCAAGTTATGAATCAACCGGTACAAAAGGTCTAATAGATTGTTACTTTCCATTGAAGCCAGGAAATGATTCAGGAAAAAGTGGTAAGAATTTTCAGGCTGTGGCCAAGGGAATTTTGAGGGATCGTGCTATTGCGGCCTTTTCACGGTGGTTGTATGATGCAGGGCTACCCTTCAATTGTGTCAATTATGACACTTTTGGAGACATGATCGAGGCCATAGGCCAACATGGTCCAGGGATGAAGCCACCCACTTATCATGAGGTTAGTGTCACTTATTTAAATAAAGAAGTGGAAGAGACACAAAAAATTGTGGAGGAGCATCGGGTGGAATGGAACAAGTTCGGATGTTCCATTATGATGGATAAGTGGACAGCAAGAACCGAAAAAATGATCATAAATGTGTTGGTGAATTCTCCGAGAGGAAGCTTATTTCTTGAGTCCATTGATGCAAGTGACTCGTCCACTGATTCGATCAAAATGTTCTCTTTGTTTAAGAGTACCATAGAGAAGATTGGACCAGAGAATGTTGTTCAAGTGGTTACAGATAATGCAGCTGAAAATGTTAAGGCAGGTGCTATGATGATGGGAGTGTTCCTGCACGTATATTGGACTCCATGTGCAGCCCATTGTGTCAATTTAATGTTCGGGGATATTTTCAAGGAAAGACCCTTTCAAGGTGTTTTCAGTAAGGCAGTTAAGGTACATTCTTACATTGTTCAAAGGCCTTTGTTGTTGAATATGATGAGAAGATTCACTAATCAAAGAAACTTGGTGAAACCGGGCAAAACTAGATTTGCTACTGCTTTCCTGACCTTGCAGAGGATGTTGAAACAAAAGAAAAATTTGAGAACCATGTTCATTTCAGAAGAATGGAATAACAGTAAATTTGCAAAAGAAGTGCTAGGAAAAGAAGCTGCTCGGATAATGCTTTCTTACCACTTTTGGAACAATATTGTTTATTCTCTTAAAGTATGTGGTCCCTTGGTTACAGTTCTTCTTTTGGTAGATGGTGAGGCAAAACCATCAATGGGTTATATTTACGAAGCGATGAGTAAGGCTAAGGATGTTATTAAAAGTTTTTTTTACTGAGGAGCATAAATATGCAAAGGTCTTTGAGATCATCGATAAAAGGTGGAGTGATCAACTCCACAAACCATTGCATGCGACTGGTAATATCTTGAACCCATCAGTCTATTATAGTCGTGAAGATGATTTATTGAATAAGGGTCTGATGGTGGGATTCCATACTTGCATTGGAAAAATGGTTGATGAAGATTTGCAAGATAAAATAACTGATCAGATTAGTATTTATCAAAGTGCTGAAGACTTTTTGGAATACCAACTGCCATAAGACAAAGAGACAAAAAGTCACCAGGTGACCGACTACTTTTATGTTTCTATTAAATTCAGACTTTAAATTATTTTTTATAGTTGCTAACTTTGAATAATTACTTTACTTTAATAGTTGAATGGTGGAGGCTTTATGGTTTAGAAACTCCAGAATTACAAAAGTTTGCCATCAGAGTCTTGGGTCTAACATGTAGCTCATCTGGGTGTGAAAGAAACTGGAGCGTGTTCGAACACGTAAGAATTAAAGAAAAGCTTTAGTATATTGAGATAAGATATTATATCTCAAATGTCTTGACTTTATACTTGCAATATTTATTTGCAGATCCATACCAAGAAGAGGAATAGACTAACTATAAAGCTCCTCAGTGACTTGGTGTTCATAAAATACAACAGAACTTTGAGGCGTCATTACAACACTCACAATTCTCGCAATGGATTTGATCCTATTAGCTTGGACAATATTGATGATGCCAATGAATGGCTAACCGGGATTGAAAATGCTGAAGATGAATCAATTTTTGATGGAGATACTGATTTCACTTGGGGTGTTATCGCCGAGGCAAGTGGAGTTGATGAGCGTCGTTATGGTTTAAGAGGGAGTACTTCAAGCTCATGTGCGTCGTTATGGTTTAAGAGGGAGTACTTCAAGCTCATGTAACAAGGGAAAAGAAGTTGTTACTTCAAGAGGAGATGAGGAAATTGAAGATGATGAGCATTATGATGATGATGAAGGAATACAAGATTTGGACAATCTTGATGAACTAGAAGAGCTTTAGATTGAAACATTATTAATTTAGATTTGTTTTTTCTTCTTTTTTCTACTGTGTTTTGCTATTTTGTTGAACTTCTTTATTTGCTATTGTGTTTCAGTGCTCAAACCTTTGATTTGTGTGCTTCATTTAAACTTTTGCTTATAGATATTGTCTTTGTTGTTGATTATATAGTTGTTGTGGTGTTTTCACTAATGATTTACAGTTTTGGATGCTATATTAGGTCTTTTTTCATTTGAATTACGCATCACTTCAATAATGTGGTCGCATCGCTTCACGCATCGCTTAATGCGTGATGCGGAGCCTTGTCGCTTTTTTCCGCATCACGCATTCCAAAACACTGTCAATGATAATATTAGCTAGACATAAATTTGCTAATACAATAGTTAGTTAATTTTTACTATAAATAAGGGAATACTTTCAAGTTCAAGTAGTCTAACAGAACATAATCTACCAAGAAAAGCACATGCAGAAAGATGAAAACCAAATATTCAAAATCAGACAGACTATTCTAAAGGAACATAAAACATGAATGTGACAACAAGGTTGAAGAGATTGGGCATACCAAATGAGGAGACATGTCTGCTATGTGGAGGTGTTGCTGAAATTATAGAACATATGTTCTTTCTTTGTAAGTTTTTCAAAGAGTGTATTGATAACATACTACAGTGGTTAAATATAAGAATGAAGAATAAAGATCTCAAGGGTTGGTGGACCAGAGTATCTCGAAAGTCTAAAGAAAAGATGAGTAGAGGACTTCTGTCGATGATTTCTTCAGCAATCATAGTGGAATGTAAATATAAACTAGAGGAGACAATACAAAGGAGGAGGAACTGTAAAGAAAGAGAGTGGATAGAGGAAATGATGTATAGCATAGAGGATTGATGAGATTCTGATAGAGTGAGCTGAGAGGTTTTTGCTTTGTTATAGTGATAGAAGGATTTGTTCTATGTATGTTTTTGTGGAGTGTGGATAAGAATCAGTTGGTTGTTCGACCAAAACAAACTATAATTTCAAAGGTAGAATGAAAATTACAAATCATAGAAAATCTAACCTTCCTATTTTGTACATCTGTATAATTTTTCCTAGCTAAAGATTAACAACCCCTAAAAAAGAATAAAGCATAAAGACAATTAAAAAAAAGATTTTGTCTATACCATCATACTCTCATATGAGGAACTGTAACTTTTGGAGAGTGATCCTTTCATGTCGTCTATTATTAGTCCAATTAATTAGGACTGGTTTTTAATGCACTCCTGAAAAATACACTCCATTTTGCATCGTCTTTCTCTTATTCAATATACCATCTTCTTTATTTGATAAGTTGTGTGTGAACTCTATCCTCTGAGATAGTTGAGTCCATAATGATCCCAACAGTTTTTAGGTCTCTTATACTCTCAATATTCTTTCATTTTTTTCTAACCATTTTGGTTATGGAGTTTTCTCTAGCATTTTCTACTATAGAAGGTGATGTTGTAGTTATATTGATTTTGAAGAAAAACCTAAACTTACCTCCAGAACTAGGTTGGTTGGATCCAAATTCATGTGCATAGGATTATGTAACTTGCAATTTATATGAACAAGTCACTAAAATTCATATTCTGCAAAGGGATATTGGAGGTATTGCCTAAAGAACTATTGAAACTCTCTAAACTTAGAATTTTATATTTAGATTTGTGCAGCAGGTCCTTTGCCAATTTTAAACAGGTTTATTGAAGAGACTAATTCCTAGTAGGAATAGATTCACGTTTATTCTTTCTGATTTATTTATTGGCATGAATTCAATAGCAACATTTATTCTGGACAACAACTCCTTTGATAATTGGGAGATCCAGAGCTTGAAAAACTACAGACTCCTTTGATTTTTTCAGCAACCACCACAAATATAAAGAGAAAAATTCTTGAGTTTTTATGTAGCAACAGTTTTCCTAGATTGAAATTATTGTATCTGGCTTTCAATCATTTGGAGGATGAATTGTCTTCTTCCTTTTTGGATTTGCCTCTTGAGAATTTGTCGATCGTTGCATATGCAGAAAGGAGCGCAAAAACTTTCTAGAGAATTTCATTATTATTTTTTACATACTAATTAACGTGGTATGTATATGCAGCGTGAGATACATGTGTGGCGTATGAAATGCATGTGTGGTTCATGAGATGCACTTGTCGCGCACGAGATGCACGTGCGATACATATGATACATGTGATCGCACATAGAAACTAGTTTTATTGAATATACTTGAGACCTCTTATTAATATTTGATGTTTGGCCACCAATTTCATTGAGTCACTTTTATTCATGTATGTATCCAAAATTTATGGTCAATAATGTTTCATGTATTGGTAAAACGTGAAGTGAAAAGTTCCTAAAAAGGTCAGATAATATATAATTAATCTCCCTGTCAATATATTTCCTTTCTGTTTCTTGGAGAGAAAAACATAAGAGAGTTTCCTGAAATGTAGATAAAGCATAATGTACTAAACTTGGATCTATTTATATATTTGCTATCGACTGGATGAGCAACAATTAAGGTGGATGTGTTTAGCTTTGGTGTGATTCTTATGGAGCTCATAATGAGGAGAAAGGCACTTGACAAAACCGTACCTGATGAGGATATGACTAGTCTAGTTAGGTAGTTTCAGAGAATGCACCTTAATAAGGACACATTTCGAGAGACAATTGACTCCAATATCGAGCTTAACAATGAAACACTCACCAACGCCTACACTATAGTTGATCAAGCTTACAAGTGTTGTGCAAACGAGCGATGTGAAAGGCCCGTCATAAGTCATGATGTCAATGTTCTTTCCGCTTTAATAGAGTCATGGCAATCATATGATCAATGCACAGACGACATACATGGGGTCAGTGTTCATTCAGCTCTGATGGAGTTATGGATTCTCACACAACATACATATTTATAAAGTTAGAAGTTACATGGAATCTTCAACCTTCCAAGATAACACTCATACCAGTATATGTTGAACCCCATTTTACACTTCTTAAAAATAGTATTCTACATGTTGGGACTCCAAAATTTTATAAAGTCCATTTTCTGTCTTTTTAGCATTAATATCCTAGTACATAAAGAGATTCAATTAATCTTCAAAAGGATTTATTTGTGATCCCTTAAAATTCACTTAAATAGTTGAAATGTACACATTTTATGAAAAATTAACTCGGGAAAATAGTTTTAAAAATATTTTATATCTATAGAGTATTAGGCAAAATAAGTACATCAATAATTTCGACATTGGGTAAGAACTAACATTCCCCTGATGATCAGTAATCTGTCGTAATTTTTTGGTGTATTCTGCAAAACACAACAACAAAATAAAGCTTGTGCTACCTTAATCATAGTATAAAAAGGTATAGTCTTCACATAGATTAGTTCAGATGATATTCAAATAAAATACGCATATATTCAAGATAATAATTCTTTAAGATAGTGTGATTGTAGACCACAAATATTCCATTCAGAAAATAGAGCCAAAGGTGTCTTTTAAGTCTTGAATCTAATTTTTGTGATATGTTTGACCAGCCAAAGTGAAACGCCACTTAAAAATTTAATTAAGTTAATTGGGCACTAAATTAACATTTTTAAAACTTGTTAATTTTTTTCAAAATACAAAAAAACCTCAAACTCATTTAATTCAAAAACAAAAATAAAATCAGTTTTTTAAAAATCAAAACTGTTTCCTTCTTCTCAAACGTCTCATCTCTTCTCTCAACCCAAACCCATATTTGTTGACCTTGTTTTCCAACAGATCAATGCAACCAACAAGCTCCGGCGACCTCAACTTCTACTTCTTCGTCGTTCTTTTTTCCATTCTAATCGTTAATTTCTCTCTCCTCTCAAGTAAAGACTTCTCTTTTATTTGATTTTAAAAAATTAGGATTTTTGAGTTAATGAAGAAAAAGAAGAACTAAGTTGTTTTCTCTTCAAAGTTTGGGTTAACATTTTGGGATTTCATGCTTAAGAAAGAAAGTGAAATCCGAAAAACTCTAAGTTGTGGGATTTTGTTCTCTTAATATGGTGGTTGTTGTATTTGTGGCATCTTTTTTTAGTGATATATATATATATTTTGTTGTTTTTGAACATTGTTGTAAAAGTAATCAAATTTGAATTTTGATTTTTTTTTTTTTGAGAAATCTGTTGTAAGAAAATCCAACAATTGTTGAGTTGGTATCATACCTTTTAGTGAACACTTAAACACTTACTTGTAATTATCTTTTGTGTTCTTAAATGGGTCTAAAAGTGTAGTAAAATGGGTTGAAAAAGTTAGGAATTTTCAACAGATTATTGTTTTAATTAATAAAAAATTAGAGTCGTCTTCTCTTCAAAGTTAAGTTGGTGATATTGTTAATCAATTTATGGTATTTGTTCTCTCTTAACACTTGATATGGTTGTCGTATTGTAAATAATTTATATATCTTCTTTAGTGAAATATGAATTTATTGGTGTTGTTGTTATTGTTGTTGTTATTGTTCTTGAACATTGTTGTTTAAATGGTGAAATTTGTGGCTTGATTGTCCTCTGTGATGTAGGAGAATGGTGTTGATTAATTTTTTGTTGTTGTCCTCTGTTGTTGCTGGTATTCTTTTGCAAGTGTTTTGATTATTTCCAGTAGATAACTTATCTATTATAACAGATTAGTCACATATTGAACAAAAATAAATAGTGTGGTAAAAATATTGTTAATGTCCCAATAAATGTTTGATATGTTGCAACAGATTAAGAATCTATTGGAAGCATCTGCTGGAAAAAAAATTATACCATCTGTTGCAAAATAGAATATAGTTGGTTGGCTTACTGTTATGATGTTTCCAACATATGACTAATCTGTTACAATAGATTGGTCATCTGTTGTTGTTGGTGTATTTTTGCAAATGTTTTGATTTTTTCCAATAAATAACTCATCTATTGCAATAGATTAGTCACCTGTTGAACAAAAATAAAATAACATGGTAAAAAAATTTTAATATCCCAACAGATAGATAATATGTTGCAACAGATGAGTCATCTATTGGGAACATATATACCATCTGATGGAAATAATATTACAGTAGCTTTACTATTTTGATTTCTTCCAACAGATGATTGATCTGTTGCAATAAATGAATCATCTGTTAGAAGAAATCAAAATATTGTTGAAACTATTTTAATTTCATCCAACAGATAACTCTTTTGTTGTAATAGATCACTCATCTGTTGGAAGAAATCAAAACAGTTTGAATATTATTTTGATTTTTTCCAACAGATGAGTGATCTGTTACTTATCTGTTACAACAGACCACTCATCTATTACAATAGATGACACATCTATTACGAATATTATTTGACTTTGTTGTATTTGTTAAATTCACTGCTACCCTTTTGTTTAAAGTTGCACAAATCAATTGTAATCATTTTTATTTACCTCTTGTTTGTAGATAAAATGCCTCCAACCAAAAGAAAAGAAAGTGAATCAACTCCAGGGAGATCAAGTAAAATATCTAAATTACAAATGACATTAGAAGAACTTGATGAACAAGTCCTTACAGATGAAGTGTTACCATCTGTAGATGTACAAAAAGAGAATAAAGTAGTGGAAAGAGATCATGAATAAGATATTCAAGGAGAAAAAATTAAAGAATCTAGAGAAGTAGAAAAAGAAGGAGAGGGAGATGAGAAAAAAGAAATAGGTGATATAGAAGGAGATGGAAAAAAAATGAGGAAGGAGATGAACAAGAAAGTGACAAAGGAGATGAAATAGAAACTAAGAAAGGAGATAAAAATTAAAGTGAGAAAGGAGATGAATAGGAAAGTGGTGAAGAAGATGAAGAAGATGTAGATATTGGAGGTGAAGGACATATAGTAATGGAAAGAGAGGAAGAAAATAAAGCGATTGGTGATAATGAAGATGATGAAGGATCTGGTGATAATGAAGAAGATGATATTGAGACATCTACGACCGATCGTGAAGTTAGATCGAAAGTCCTACATGATATTGTCAAAACTTTTAGTATTAACAAGTTTCAGGTGGAGATGTCTATGGATAACCGTACAGATTTAACTGATGATATTGTGGTAAAGTTATTCATGGGGAAAGTTTTTGATAATTTCAGGGAGATATTGAAGGAGCAAAACTTGAAGGATTTCTTTAGGGCCAGCTGTTTTAGGCACTTTCTTGATCTGTCGGAGGATAACAATGCACGCTTTTAAGTGACCAGGGTTTATGGTCTTCTCAAGCTTAGGATTAAGTATCAGGATGAGGATGATGAAAATAAGAAAGAAGAGGACAAGAAAAAGGATGAGATTTGGATAAACTACTACGGCATGCCAGTTTGTTTTGGCATGAAAGAATTTATCATAGTGACTGAATTAAGATGTCATCCTCCTTATGAACCTCTTCCCCTATTACACCAACAAAAAAATTCCACACACCAAAGACACTAAAGATAACAAAGGCAGGCAAAACATCCAAGACAGCCAAGGCAGGCAAGACATCCAAGACAGCCAAGGCAGGCATCAACACAGCCAACAAAACCAACAATGGCAAAGACAAAATAACTAATGATGATGAGTTGGTGGCCATTGTTGGAAAGAGATACAAAAGCAAGGTATTGTTAATTGATATTCAATCTAAAAACCTATTAAATAAGTACAAGGAGTCATTGTGCTTAGTTTGGTTTATGCATACTATTCTCCTGGCCAGAGACACCAACAAAAGTCATAGATGTTGAATTGTTAAAGCTCGCTCAGGATCAGGAGGAATTCAATAATTATTCATGGGGTTATGAAAATTTTATGTTGACTGTCGAATATTTGTTAACAAACTTATCACCGAAGACGGTCAACTTATATGGTTTTTCTTGGACTTTTATGGTAAATCTTTGTTTTTTTTTAATATTTTATTTTTGTTGTTAAATAATTATTCTGATTTTTTATTGACATCATATTTTTTAGGCTTGGACATTTGAAGTCATTCCTCACTCCCGACAACAAGTCAAGGACTACTCGAAAGAAGTTTCTCATCCAAGGATCTTTAGGTGGTTGACTGCCAAGAACAACTAAAAAATGAATGCCCTTGATCTTTTTAACCCCTGATGAGGCAGTAAGTCTCTTTTAAATAGAATAATTTTACCTAAGTTAACAAGTTAATAGATTACAATATATGAGTAATTTGTTGCAATATATATCTCATATGTTGTAACAATTAAGTCATCCGTTGCAACAGATAAATCATCTGTTGCAACTTATCTCTTAAACTTGTTAACATATTACCCAATCTACTATAGATTATGCAACAGATGGGTAATCAATTGCAACAGATGCCTTATTTATTACAATAGATAAGACATCTACTTAATGTTGGGTTCGAAATTGAGAGGGCCTCATGTGGAAGCGTATAGTTTGCAAGCCATAGAAACGATAATTCAGACGACAAATAAAAACATACTAAAAATATATTATTGATAGGGTTTGGCCAATTGGCCTACATATGAAAACTAATATTATTGAAAAACATGAAATCTATGGGAGAAATCTCCCCCTAAACAAGACTCTTTAAAGACTACATTGTGGATGCTATTGTGTTGTGATATGAGAAGAGGGGTCTTATATTTATAGAGGTGCAAAACCTTTCCTCTAAGAAAGAGGTTAACTAATTATGGAAGAGATCTTTTCCTATCAGGAAACCTTTTCCTTAAAGAAAACCTTTTTGAAGTAAAACACCAAGTATGGTAAAATTCAAGTAAACTAGGAAATTCAGGACAAATCCTAACAAATCTCCCCTTGGCCTGAATTTTCTGGCAAAGTTGATCTTCATCTTCTTCTTCACATAATCTTCATATATCACTGCTGCTTTCCATGATTAAAAGTTGATATGGGTTAAAAATTGGAGCCCTATGCATTAAAAATAAAAGCATGGGTTAATATTATTGGAGCCCTATGTTATAAGTGAACAAGGTTAAAAGTGGAGCCTTGTGCATTGAAAGTTAGCACAGGTTAAAAGTGGAGCTCATGCGTTAAAAGTATATATGCATGAGTTGAAAGAAGCCCAAGCATTAAAAGTTAGCAAGGGTTGAAAGTGGAGCCCATGCGTTGAAGCAAGTATGGGTTGAAAATATATTTTGCTTCTGAAGATGGATTAGCAGCAGGATTGTTGAAAATTTGTTTGAAACTTCTTGACCACATGTAGTATCTTGACTTCTTTTTTTGACACAAAAAAGCTCTTCATTATCATCAAATTAGTTGCAACTTTCATCATAACATGGCTTCAATCTGAACCATCAGATCATTGAACCGTAGGACCCATAGGATAGTTGGACCATTGGACCTTTGAACCGTAGGCTCTGATACCACTTGTTGGATTCGAAATTGAGAGGGCGTCATGTGGAAGCGTATAGTTTGCAAGCCATAGAAACGATAATTCAGACGACAAATAAAAACATACTAAAAATATATTATTGATAGGGTTTGGCCAATTGGCCTACATATGAAAACTAATATTATTGAAAAACATGAAATCTATGGGAGAAATCTCCCCCTAAACAAGACTCTTTAAAGACTACATTGTGGATGCTATTGTGTTGTGATATGAGAAGAGGGGTCTTATATTTATAGAGGTGCAAAACCTTTCCTCTAAGAAAGAGGTTAACTAATTATGGAAGAGATCTTTTCCTATCAGGAAACCTTTTCCACAAAGAAAACCTTTTTGAAGTAAAACACCAAGTATGGTAAAATTCAAGTAAACTAGGAAATTCAGGACAAATCCTAACACTTAACTTATATCTGAATAGCTGGTAACAAATTATTCAATCTACTGTAAATTATGCAAAAGTTGGAAAATCTATTGCAACAGATGGTTAATCTGTTACAATAAATTATCCATCTATTGCAACATATTTCTGAACATCTGTAACAGATTACCTAATCTACTACAACAGATGGGTAATCTATTGCAACAGGTTATCTATCTGTTGCAACTTATAGATTAATTTTTATATATCTGCTTTTGTGACTAATTAATAATTATTATTAATATATCGACTTTTGGCTATAGGTTGTGCATCTCAGACTTGTTCCTACAGAGCAAGAGTTGCAAATGTCATTCTTTATTATTCTAGGAATTGTTGACACTTTATCTGACCCTAAGGTGAATATGAATAAAAAAATGGTTGGAGTAACAGCTATCAAAAGGGAAACACTTAATGTTGGTCAGCTTGTTATTGTTGTTACTGATCCTGTTAGTGATGTTGGTCATGATGTTAGTGATGTGGGTGTTGGTGTTGGTGATGGTGTTAGTGTTGGTGTTAGAGTTGGTGCTGAGCATGATGATGATGCTCATCAAACAATTTTTGAGAAAAGAGTTGACCATCATGATGGTTACAACAGTTTTGGCGGTGGTGGTGGATTCACACCATTTACTGGACATGTAACAGATGTTCATTACAACTTGAGAAGAATAGAATCAACTGGTATTGGTGACTCTTCTAGCTCTTGTTCTGCATGTCAATACCAACAATGCAAGAATAAACATGATGAAGTGATTAAAGTTCTTAATGCATTGACTGATGATGTTAACGAATTGACATCGAAGAGGGGTGTCATTCCATCAAAGAGGATTTTATAGCCATATACTCCATTGGAGGTTAAGAAGAGAAAAAAGCAATTTCTAAGACATTATCAAATATCAAGATAAGAAAAATTACAACTCCTCTTTCTCACAATGTTGGGGCCTTAGCAAAGCTGCATGAGCTGAAAAAGCTCAACATTTACAAGATGGTAAATGTCAAAAAGAGGAGCAAGCTGAACAAAGTCTTGAAAGCAAAAAATCCTAAACAAAACTATTCTATGCATCTTTTTGATTCAAATGATTTTAAAACCATGACGAACATGGATGTATGATGGGAGAACTGGGTAAGTTTCTAACCTTCAACAACTTGTATATGTTTATATAAATTTGTAATTTGAAAAACTCATTGCACTTATCTCTTCATCTGTTAAAAGATTATCTATCTACTGTAATTTATGCAACAAGTGAGCCATCTGTTGCATAAGTTGTAATATATCCCTTCATATATTAACAGATGAAGAGATAAGTTGTAACAGATGGTATTAGTTGCAATAGATGAACCATCTATTGCAATAGGTTACTTATTTGTTGCATAAGTTGCAGTAGATGATTAATTTGTTAATAGATGTTCAGATATAATTTGTAACATATGTTTTATCAGTTACAATAGATTACACATCTATTGCAACAGATGAGCCATCTGTTGCAACATATTATCCATCTGTTGCAAAAGTTGCAGTTGGTGGGTAATCTGTTAATAGATATTTAGAGATAAGTTGCAACATATGACTTATCTATTGCAACAGTTTACCCATTTATTGCAACAGTTTGTCCATCTATTGTATCTTTTCAATTGTTATTATATACAAAAGTTACTAACTTATAAATTGTATTTTTATTTCAGTATGTTGATGAACTTATGCTCCTCATGCAGGTTAGGCAAATAAAATTTCCTGAGTACTATGATCTTAGAAATAGAATTATGAATCTCAACTTCCACGGTAACTTCAAAAATAGGTACAAAAAATTAAGCAATAAAGCAACAACTCCTGGTGGCAAAAAAATTGAGGAGTTACTTGCTGAGTTTCAATGGTATGATGATATAATCAATTAATGTAGAGGTAAGACACCAAACCTGGGTGGCATATCGTGGACAGGTGCTAAAAGGATTATTGATCACTCCATTCAAGACTAATACACTTAGTTGATCATGTAATTACTATCTCATTCACTAAGTATGTAATTGAAGTTATTAATTGATACTAATTATAGTTAAATAACTTTGTTTATTACTAAACATGGTTGGATGAAATAGTTCACATCAAATTGGCCAATTGATCACTCCATTCAGGATGAATACACTTAGTTGATCATGTAATTACTATTTAATTCACTAAGTATGATTGAAGTTATTAATTGATAACTAATTATAGTTAAATACTTTTGTTTATTAGTAAACATGGTTGGAAGAAGTTGTTCACATCAAATTGGCTAATTGATCTCTCTATTCAAGACGAATACACTTAGTTGATCATGTAATTACTAGCTAATTCACTAGGTATGTAATTGAAGTTATTAATTGATAACTAATTATAGTTAAATAACGTTTTTTATTACTAAACATGGTTGGATGAAGTAGTTCACATCAAATTGGCTAATTGATCACTCCATTCAAGACGAATACGCTTAGTTGATCATGTTATTACTATCTAATTCACTAAGTATGTAATTGGATTTATTAATTGATAATTAATTATAGTTAAATAACTTTGTTTATTACTAAATATGATTGGATGAGATAGTTCACATCAAATATGTTGAAATCTGTTGCAATAGAATCTACATATGTTGCAATAGATATGATCATCTATTGGAACAGATGTAGAATATGTTGGAAATAATCAAACGGATTATACATCTATTGCAACAGATTCCCTTAGCTATTGCAACAGATGTAAAATATGTTAGAGATAATCAAACAGATTATACATCTGTTGCAACATATTTGATTACCATCTATAAATTTCACCATCAGTTGCAACAAAATTGTTTAGTCCAACAGATTTTACATCTGTTGCAACAGATATAGCATATATTGCAACAGAATTAATTATTCAAAAAGATTTTATATCTGTTGCAATAAAATTGGAAATGATATTCGTTCCTATACATACAACAATTGTTGGACCACTACCAATAGATTGGAAATCTGTAACAAGATAAAATATATTTTATATAAACAAAAACTAATTTCACTAACATACATCATCAACTAAAATCATCAAGTTCAGAATAAAACCAACAACAACACTAATTACTATTATAATAATAATGGAGTATTTCAATCTGAGCATGTAGTTCTTTTGTGGTTAACCGTCTTACATATGGAACACTTATTTCTTCTCGTTAAAAATGATTTCCAGACTCCACTCTTCCTCTTTATTTGCCTTTTTCTTGGTTTGCTTGGGTCAATATATGGAGGAGGCATTTCCCTCTCTAAAATCTCCAATGGAACAATTCAAGAATCTTCAGGAGGCACCAAATAAATTTTCTCACAATATGAAATTATATATTTTTTTTACCGCATAATATGGAGATGAGTACTCATGAATCTGGTTTCCAAAATGTGCATCATATTAGGCTCGAAGCACTACCATAGTATGTGGATAAGATATTTTATCCCAGTCAAAAACTCTACATGTATAATTTTTTCTTTGCAGATAGAACGTAGCAACATCATTATGACCGGTCATACTGAACTTGTAGTTGGCAATTTGATGGGCCAATGAATTGTTCCCCAAGTTGACGTACTCTAATATTTTTTTTCATTGTAGAAACAAATCTGTTTGGTGAGTTGACCAACTCCATACGCCTCTGGTAAAATAATTCTGCAAACCTCTTATTTATTTCGTCAAATAGAGCGACAATGAGAAGTTCTCTTTCAACCTCGAATATTGCATTCACCGACTCGGTAATATTTGACGTTATAATATTATACCTATAAAAAAGCCACTTAGTAAGACTCAAAATTACAATAAGCTCAAACAAGATATTCAATTTACAATATTGTACCTATTTCTCGAGCAGAATGTCCTGCTCCATCCGTGAAATTCGACACGTTCGAGATGTTTGGCTGTCTTGGGTACCATAGCTCTTATTTGATTGAAATGGTCATTGAACTCACTTGTATCGTACGCTTTCGTTGCTTTATAAAAATGAGATACGACCTTTGAATTGTGAAAGTTTTTTTGAATATTTTCCTCAAGATGCCTCATGCAATAACCATAATGAGTTGTAGGATAGACAATGGAAACCATCTTTCGGATACTTGGATGCCTATCAAAAATTATGCACAACTCATCGGTATAATCTACATAGCTTCATATTTGTTCAAAAAAATATTGATATAAGGCATCACATTCCTTGTCCACTATAAAAAAAGTCACAAAAAAAAATATGATTCTCCACATCCTGTGTCACCACCGATAGAAAAACTCCTTCATACTTGCTCTTCAAGAATATCCCATTGACGACTATGTATTTTCTCATTTATTCAAAATCAAGAATCCAAGCCGCATAGGCTATAAAAAAGTATTTGAACTTTCTATTTTCATCAATATGCAATATCCTCTTAATTTTTGGATTTGCGAATTAAAGCATATAACGGTACACATCAAGCACTGCATAGTCATGCTCATGTGTTCCCTTAACCAAAGATTTTGCAATCTTCATGCCCTTATAAAGCTTGCTATAACTTATCTTACAACCCAATTTTGTACGGAGTTGATTGTCTATATCTCTTGTTGACGGGCTTTTACCATTGGGGAGCCTATTTTTAAAGTATTTACCAATTACTTTTATTGTGGCGTGGGGATTATGGCTCGTATATGCTCCAAACCACACGTGTGATACATTTCATAGGTTCTAATATAGATTCTATCAGAACTTATAAATTTCACAACCCTCAATCATCACTTGCACTCTGGATGTACACATTTAAAATAATACATACTATGCGAATTAATCACCTTCTTGAGTCTAAAATCATTTTTAAGCAAGCAATTGTCAATGAAGGTTCTTCCTTGTTCTTGAATGACATTTCCTTATAAAAAAACTGGTTTATCGTCTTGAACATGGCTCAACTATGCTAATTGAGAACTGGTCACTATATTGCTCACACCAATAGATGTAGGTATAGGAGTTTGGTCCTTCCCACAGTCCGGCACATCCACTTCATCTCCACTTTCATCATCTGAAATATTCATATTCACCTCATCCAAATTCATCATTTAATATATCTTGTTGGTCTTGTGAAAAATTGTGGTTCTCTATTGGTTTTTCAATCACATACACCCTTAAAATGGGCCTAGCTGCATCACTCAAATAAGCATGCAAATGAACCTGATCGCTTATCTTAAAAGGTAGGACTCTCTGATTTTCAAAAGAGTTGTGCATGTAACTAATGACAAGATCTTTCGGTTAATAATTTAATTTCACAATAGCTGATGATTAAGTTCACAAAATCATCATACAAAACATCTCTTTGGACAGTCATCGCTATCGTCTAACATGTGACCACCCTTCCAACATCAAGTAAACCGATTGTTCTTCTCGATCCATTCACCATGACAATCAACCCCTATTGTTATGATTCCTTCATTAAGGGTACGTAAAGAAATTTATTTTAAAAAAGTTAATAATGATAATGCAGTAAATTAAGTGATTATATATAACAAAAAAATGATATATTGCAGCAGCTTAATCATATGTTACAACAGATCACTATTCTGTTATAACAGATGACTAATCTGTTGGATACAACTTTTAGTTCTATCCCAGTTTTGCCAGTTGCTGTAATATGTATCCAATAAGTAAGTCATCTATTGAAACAGATGGCTAACCTGTTGCAACAGATGACTTATCTGTTGGATTCAGCTTCTAGTTCTATCCTAATTTTACCAGCTGATGTAACATGTATCCAATAGATAAGTCATCTGTTACAATAGATAGTTAACCTGTTGCAACATATAACTTATCAGTTGGTTCAGCTTCTGGTTCTGTCCTAGCTTTACCAGTTGTTATAACATGTATCCAACAGATAAGTCATCTGTTGCAACAGATGACTTATCTGTTGGATTCGGCTTTTGGTTTTGTCCCAGCTTTGCTAGTTGTTATAACATGTATCCAACAGGTAAGTCATTTGTTGCAACAAATAACTAATCTATTGCAACATATGGCTAACCTGTTAGATTCAACTTCAGATTTTGTCCCGGCTTTGCAGCTGTTATTCAATAGCTAAGTGATTTTTTGCAACAGATGACTAATCTGTTGGATTCACTTTAGACATCTGTTGCAATAGATTGTTAATCTACTGTAACAGATGACTTACCTGTTGGAACTGCTAAGTGAGTTTTTAACAGTAGTGGAAACTATCCAACAGTTGTTGTAAATGAATATAACAGTTGTTGGATACACTACTGTAAATTATTGGAAAAGCAACAGATATACCCAGACGAGAAATTAAACTAAAAAACATTATTTTACTTACCAAAATCACCTATGAAGTAATGCACAGTGATATACAAACAAAATTTGATCCAAAAATTACCTAAAAGAACAACAACAAGAAGAAGTAGCAGCAACAACAACAACAATGGCGAGAAGAAGAAGCAACAACAGCAACAATGGAGAAAATAGAGAAAAACTTGGAGAAAAAATCGCAGCAGCAACTGTAGAAATGGGTTAAGGTGTAAATATAATAACTTGAGGACAACTCCTATACATGAGTCAAAACTACTTAATTCAATTCTTAGTTTAATTTTTATCACCTACACTCAATTAAAATAACTGGTGTCACTATAATTTAATTTTGAAAGTTTTTTGTCACCCTTAATTCATTGTCCAATGAACTGTAATTATTGATGAGAGAAACAAGGGAGATTAATAATCAATGAGTACGCTCTCATTAACTTCGATGTTTATTCTTAATCGACATTCACTCTAATAATTGATTCTTTTGAATTAAATCATTACTTATCGTATCATAATCAAGTCAAAATCTACCTTTGAATAATCTTTCGTTTTGGATATAATAGTAT
Organism: Capsicum rhomboideum; assembly: GCA_031232105.1. Classification (NCBI taxonomy): domain Eukaryota; kingdom Viridiplantae; phylum Streptophyta; class Magnoliopsida; order Solanales; family Solanaceae; genus Capsicum; species Capsicum rhomboideum. The sequence continues at coordinate 103,375,907 of CP124718.1, forward strand.
AATGCCGCAACTTTCCAACTAGTAAGTAGTAACCATTTACCACAATTACACTAAGCAATAATGGACTTTTTCTCCCAAAAAAAAATTCATTCGTATAATTTTTATTGGAAAAATGGAGCAGCTTCACAAAATATTTTTTGAGACCTAGATCTACTTTTTCTGATGAACAAATACAAAGAGAGTTCTTTTTTTTTAAAAAAAAAAAAAAAAAAAAAAAAAGAAGAAGAAGAGATCATGATAATGAGGGATTGGAAAAAATAGTTGCAGGAGAGGGGAAAATTGGGAGGAAGAAGACGTCTTCCCTTTTTTTTTTTTTTTTAATTAATAACTTTTTTTTATTAAATTAGGTGTATAAGCTGGAAAAAAAAAAGAAAAAAATTATTTGCAATCGATTTACGCACATAAAGAGAGTTAAAAATATTTTTTTGCCCAACATTTTGCATCGGGATGACTTTTAAATAGTTGAAGTGTTCAATTAATACAACCGTATAAGTCTGAATTTAGATGTCTACGTGAATTTTGTGGACAATTTTAAAAGGTTATAAATGACTTAAGCCTACTAGTATATGTTCTTCCACATTGCAGGATTAACTTAAGATTCCATAATATGCATAATACTAGTCTCTACAATATGAACATATTCTAAATTTTAAGACAAAGCACATACACACAAATAAATGAAGGAACATAAGTAAAATTAACCTAAGACTTCATGTTTCTTCATTTAGTCATTTTTTAAGGAAAAATTACAAAAAAAAAAATGCAACTAATAATGTTACATTACAGAATATAGCCAACTCTATGTTACATTACCAAATATGGTCCAATTATATAGAAAAACAAAAGGGAATGGACAGAAATGGCACACTCGGCCAAACTAATTCCATGTAAATAGCCACTAAGTATGTTATGCTACTTTATGGCCATTCGTTGCTTCTAATTTCTGTTCTTTGTTTTTTTTAAAAAAAAAAACTTTTATTGGAATTATTAAAAAAAAGTTCACTGCTCTTTGTTTCTTTCACTGCTCCTTTTCTTTTTTCGTTGTTTTTTTTCAAAAAAAACTTTTGTTGCTCTTCTATTTTTTTTCAATATTTTCCTTTTTTAAAAAAAAATTGTTGCGCTTTTTAAAAAAAAATTCGCTCTTCTAATTGTTGCACTTTTCTAACAATCAAATGCAATTTTTAACATTGTAATTGCTGCTCTCTTTTTTTATCAATCAAATATAAAAATAGTATATTTGCTCATATACAATAAAAAAGAACGCATAAGTGCATATTTGATAGCAAATACATGTATCTTTGATACTAGATATATATTTTATACAATAATTATACAATTTCTTTACATTTTCTATACATATACATATTCTATACAATAATGATACAATTTCTATACACATCATATATATATATTTTATATACCAATTATACAATTTCTATACACTTCCTATACATATACATATTCTATACAATAATGATACAGTTTCTATACACATCATATACATATACATATTCTACAATAATTATACAGTTTTTATACACATCCTATACAACCTTTGGCTGCAATAGTTATTTAAATACATGTTATATACAATAATTATACAGTTTCTACACATATGTTATACATATACATATTCTATACAATAATTATATAGTTTCTATATAATTTATTATTATTTTTTTTAAAAGAAAAGCAGATTTCTTAGCCCAAAATAAATTGGAGCAAAAAAAAAAAATGAAATAAAGGGCCTGAATGGCCCAAATTGTGAAATAGTCATAATATGGTATTTGTTTGGGCCAACAGGCTATTTTCGTCCAATGTCCCAAACATGGGTCATTAATTTTAAAAAGAGTCAACCCATGTCCTTTACACAAATAGCACTTCGGCTGAAACTATTAACACAAAAATGGCCATTGAATTTTAATTCAATTTTCTAGCCATTTGCTGGCAGCTTTAGACAATACTGATACAAATTTGATACATATCTTATACATATTTATATTCTATACTATAAAGATATAATTTCTATATACATCCTATATATATACATATTTTATACAATAATGATTCAAATTCTATGCACATCATATTAAAAAAATACATATTCTATATAACAATGATACAGTTTCTACCCATAAATTCGATGCTCTATTTTTTTACGAACTATATCAGTATGGTATATGGATTGTACCAGTATGATATATTAACTGTATTTGAACTACCTGGGCCAAAATGACCCAAATTACGAAAGGATCATTTAGTGGAATTGTCACGCCCCGAACCCCCACGAGGCGTGATTGGCACCCGAAGCCGACAAGGCCCGAGAGAACCAATCTTTTCTTCTATTCATTCATATGCATGTCATAGTAAACACTATTATCACATAGAAACATGAGAGGCTAAAATCGGAAAGCATAGAACATGTGACGTATATACATAGGAGAAACTTGGTCGTTGAGGCCATCAAGTCAAGATTTCATCTATCATCTTATACACATACACCCACATACGTCTACAAAAGCCTCTAACAGATGCATTGACCAAAACCAACTGAAATTCGGGACAAGTCCCCGCTTTATACACAATGTACAATATCAAAGCATATGAACCACTGCGACTCGGAGAAGCCCCGAACTAACTGGTGCTCACCAATGAACCGCAAACAGCTGGCAACCTACTGTGGCGGCCTACTAGTACCTGCGCCTGCAACTGTTATACCCCATTTCAACACGGGTCAAACCGAGGTACAACATATTGGGAAACTTCTAAAGGTAAATTAAGGAAGTCGCCACCTAATTAGTTCTACGGTGAATTAGGACACCTATTATAAACTAAGTGATTAAAACAAATAAAGACTTCATTTTATGATCTACTTAACTTAAGTGATTCTAGGTAAGGATTCTAAATTATCATAAAGGGAAGGGGTTAAGCACCCTAAAGGATCCGCTAACTACGGTTAACCGGCCAAACTTAGATTAACAAGATTTGAACGTATTATCTACTTATTTTTTTTTAAAAAAGGGTTAATTTAAAAGGTGAAGTAAGAAAAAAATAGAAGTATGTAAAACAAAAGTACGCATGAGATTTATGAAAATAGCGCGTGAATAAAATGAGAACATTATAACGTATTTGAATTTATAGAAGAAAAAAAAAAGTAATAAGCAAAGATACAAAAGTGCAGTTTTGAAAGCTGTGTTGTCTTTAAAAATCTGCACTTCAAAATTCTAAAAAAACCTACGTTCTAATTAAAATATGCAACTTTAAATTCTTAGAAGACAAACGTAATCCTGCTTCAAAATCTGCATGGCAAGGCTAAACTTTGTACCTCTTAAACTCATTAAAAGGTGCATCTTTTAAAAAATCTACATTTTTAACTCTACTTTAACTGAACAGATTTGAAAAAAAGACAAAAGCATTTGGTTAGCTGCCACATATCCTTGAAACAAAAAGTTCTTCACAATATCACATTTTTTTAAAAAAAAAAACTATCCCTTTGCGACCAAAATAAATAAATATCTCAAGTAACAACCAAAGGTTTCCTGGAGGGCATCTAAACAAAAAGATTATACTAGATTCAATATTTAAAGGTAGGGAAAGAAACAATTAGATTTGCTATCATATTTAATGTCTTATATTAATTCAAATACAAGCAAACAAACACAAACTCCAAACAACAATGTGAAAAATGTAAATGAAAGATAATAATATATCTATACAAGAAAAAATAAAGCTTGGAGGAAGGAAAGAGACACTAGACTGCTAGCCGGTTCGACTTAAGAATATGGAATATGACACTATGCTCGGATGAGAGATAGCGTTGGGTCTCATTTTGAGACTCCATGCGGGTACGAGAGTCTAGCCTTAAGACTCCAAGTTTGTTGCTCCGAATACATATGCAAAAAGAAAATAGGATAAAGATTAGATAACGAAAATCTAATTCTTGAACGTACATAGAGAAGTTAACAAATAAAACCAAACAAAACAATGCACAGTGGCTTAATCACGGTAACTCATGAACCATATCAAACAAAATGGAATGCTTTGAAATTTCTTATAAGATTTCCCCTTAACATAAAAAAAAAAATATGCAGTAAACAAAATCTCACAAGGAAAGAAAAGAACAAAATGACAGAAATGAGTTTAAAAAATAAATTTTACAAGGATTCAAATGATCACGTCCTAAGGTGACTAATAACGAAGCTAAAATACGACCACCTCAACCAATGGCTCACAACTTACTATATACAAGAACAAATAGAAATTTTGAAGCAAGCATTTAATCGCAAAGTCTAAACAAAAACACCTTTTCATAGGCAAGGAATTCATTATCCAATATTTTAGGTATTACAGAGAACATGTATGGGCAGGGTAGACACGTTTGTATGCAGCTTCCAAATAAATAGGCATTTATCTCAAATCCATTTAATGCCTCAACTAAATTTAGAAATCAATTAGAACTCATGTTCATACTTGCAGGTCTTTAGACAGTGTTTAAATAGGAATAGGGAACTAATGAACATCTAGGAAAATGAACACTTTATACAATTAAAAAGAAAAAGAAAAAAGAAAACTACAATATGACGCTTATTGAGGATACTAAACACGTAAATCTTATATAACTAGCATCAAAGACCAAAACATCACCGGCATCTCATGTTATTTAGACCTTTTGACGAACATTTATGGCTTGATTAGAAAACTGCCAGCAACATAACCTCCTGACAAACATGATTTCTAGGCAAAAGAAATCTAACACATCATTTTTACTAGTCTATGATGCTTCAGCAGTAAGGAAAACCTTAAGAAGAGTATTAATCTTTGATAGACTGACCTTTTGGGTGGCAGTGAACTGAAGCCTTTTGGTCACAAATCTACTCCTTACTCTCGAAACAACTCAAACCTCGAATGGAGCAATGTAAATCGACACAAAGTCGACCAAGGCCAAAATAAAAATCGGGGAGGTTTTTATATATTTCGAAAATACTAACGACTGAAATTTAAAGCTTTCCTAATGAATAGGGCAACTAGCATATTTGAAAAGCTTCAGGTAAAGAGGTGGCTGAATCGCTCCCTCAAACTAGTTTCAAACATTGATATTTATAGGAAGATTTTCTAGGGTTAACACCTTAAGCGGGAATTTGAATTTGAAATTCAACCATTAGATGTATGGGGCGGGTAGCCGTTGCAGATAAAGGGGCAGGTCTTTTCCCCCAAAAGCTGCTTCCTCACCAGCGTGAAAGAGGGGAAAAAGATGGTGAAAGTCAAAAATTTTCTGAAAAATAAATAAATATAATCTTCATAGAGGATAGAGATGGGAAGAAGGTGAAATAGTGACCTTTGCTTGACAAGGATATATCAACTTGTGACCCAACCAAAGAAATTTGAAATCCGCTTCAGAGATGGAAATGAAGTCAAAATAACTTCTGTCTTTGCAGGGAAAGAAAGAGGTGCAACAGAAGGGTTTTGGGTTAAGAGTGGGTCTGGTCCTTTATTTGGGCTGCAGAAAAGGTATAGGAAATGGGTCATGGTGTTGGGCTAGTTTTGAACAGATTTAGGTTGTGTTTGGGCTTCAATTGGGTCTCTTGGACAAATTTACTAGTCCAATTGGCTGAGGCATTTTGGGGGATCTTTTCCTTCTTTTGATTAATTCTTTTGAACCTCTAATTTTAATAGTAAGTACAATATACACTAATAATTAATAAGATATCGAAAATAAAGTACTAATGTAATAGTTTTCCGCTAATATGTTAACATAAATATTAGATACAAAATATTGATTTATAACTAATTTGGAATAAGGTGACGATAATCGACAGTTTGATAAAATGAGAAGGTGTTACGTAAAAATAGTAATTTTGATAAAAGTGTAGATTTAATAGTAATGCTAAAAGTGACGTGACAACGATAATAATAATAATAATAATAATAATAATAATAATAATAATAATAATAATAATAATAACAACAACAACAACAACAACAACAATAATAATAATAATAATAAGAATAAGAAGAAGAAGAAGAAGAAGAAGAAGAAGAAAATGATACAATAATACGAATAGCAATTATATTCACAATAGTAAAAATAAGATATTTGAAATATTAATAAATAAGAAGCTCAACGAAATAAATTGAAAGAAAGGAGGGTCAAAATTGGGTGTCAACAGCAACAAGTAAGGTAAATTCCCCGAGAGGGGTCAGTACGAAATAAGTACTGAGTATGCAAGGCTCATATGAAACTGTACAATACATGAATATTTCCATGAACTCAAAACATATAAATAATCAATGTGAATAAGTCACCATTTTGCATTTTGGAAACCATGTGTGTTGCTTTCATTAATTTCTTTGCTTTCTTTACTTCAATGCTTACTTGTCAATACATGTGTCACAATGTACCCGGGCCCCTACTGATCAGTGGGTCTTTACATAACATATCATCATGTTGGGATCGGGTCGAGCTAGGCTTATTCCCCGACCTGCCACCCATAAATCAATGCATCGGGATCGGGTCAAGCTAGGCATATGCCCCTAGACCTGCCACCCATAAATCAATACATCGGGATCTAGTCGAGCTAGGCTTATGCCCCTAGACCTGCCACCCATACTTGATCATTGACCACATATGCATTACTTTGCTTATTACTTTGAGATTGGTACAATGATAGTCATAATATCATTTTGAACTTTGGAACATCACATTGGTGGAACCATGGAATCTTTGGAACATTAGTCAATGCTTATGAGACATGTGAATGACAATTGATCAATGCATAAAGAACATGCGAGGAACCATAATTGATACCCGAAAATAGGATACCCTTAGCTTATGAGAGATTGATACTTTGTAGCCATAACATTGTTGGAAGCTTTGGAACAATAACCAATGAACAAGATACATGAGTATAACCACTATTGGAACTTTGGAACACAACCTTATTGGGCTTTTGGAACATTATCCATGAATATAAGACATGTGATTCACAATTGATCAATGAGTAGGAAACATGTGATAATAATCATTGGTAACCGGAAATAGGATACCTTAGCACATTTCGGTATGGACAAGTGTAATGCCAATGTGAATACTATGTGCCGCAGAAAGTTACGGACAAAGTAACCTTACATACCTTGTATTCTCAATACGATTCTACAATCTTAAGTGCATACAATAGTCCCGCTCCGTCCTTATGTTTCACTCTACAACACAAGTACATGCGGAACCAACATTAACCACCAATTACCTTACAATAGCATATAATAACAATGATTCACATGTTTGGCTTTAAAAAATGTCGTGTCTTTCGCTACAATACCATTTTCGGCATGGTCATATCAATAATACCACAACATGCCCAACATTGACCAAAATATCATTTATGAATTTATTATCCCAATAATCCCACAATATTACATAGATTGACCAATACATGATATCCAAGATCATGTCACACCAAGTTCATACTTTACACTTCTCCATCACCACAACATCACAATTATACCATCAAATTACTTCAATACACCTCACAACAACAAATCGGCCAAAATACCATAATTTACACTCATATGAAAATAACAAGTTTATTAACATAATCACACCATACATGTTGGTATTTCATCCATACCATGCCTTTTCATCAAACCCACAAGTCATATTTTAAGTTTAATTCACAAGAATGCACATCTTTTATCAAAAACCAAAAGTGCACTATTCAACACCTTGCCACCATAACCACCATGATATACATAACCTCTCATGTACATAATATATTAAATCACAAGAATAAACACTTACTAATACTTGTAGGATGATGCTCTTGCCCAAGAAGTGGACTTAGGGTTTGAGAGTTTAAGAGCAATATGTTGGAAATATCTTCAAAAAGGCATGTGTGTTTTAAGAAATAAAAATTTTATTTGTGGTGGCTTTATATAGTCCCTCATGCTCATCTCTATCCATCCAATTAGTCAAAAAAATTGTGTTTACTTGTCCAACACAAGAATGGGTCATTTGACCCTTTTGGGCCTCTTATTTTTGGCTCATTTTGGGCTTTAAATTGGGCCCAATAACATATATCAATTTAGCCCACCAAATTGCATGTCTAATTCACCACATATCTCATGTTTAAAAAATTCCATAATGTCACGACAATATTTTCTTGCGAGATTCTCATTCGTTGTCTCAATCGCAAAAATAGACATTCTAGTCGTCCATGGCTTCCTTGAACATTTTTGATAACTACTTGTGTTTCATGGTTTAATCATGTAGAAGTATGTAGGAGTGTATTGAAGTATTTGAAGCTTTAAAAATGCTCAAAGAACTCCAAAGAACCAAAAGAAACCATCTAAGAATCGACGTAGAATCGCGTTACAAAACGAGCGCGGAAGGGCACAATATGTTGTGCCTTGCGCCACTAGCTGCAAAGCAAGCTTGTGGCGCAGGAAATGACACCCCTCTAAATCAGAGGCTTGTGCCACACCCCCTGAAACAGGGAGTGGCGCAAGTCTTGGTACTTTGCTGAATTTTTCGGCCACTTTTTCCAACACTTGCATATCGTCCAATACCTTATCAAAACACTACAAAATACTTACTTAGTGATCTTAATCATCAAGTACACATGACTCCAAGTCACCAAATGAGGTAGGAATATTTACGGGGTATTACACAAATTCCCCACTAAATCACAAAACACCTCCCACGAAGGTCTAATCGCATGTATGTGAGCATTACCAAATACATACTTATATCTCTCGACACCTAAGCAAACATTATTCAATATCATCAAGTAGGGTTGGGAAGGTACGGGGTGTTACATTCTTCCCCCCTTAGAAACATTCGTTCTCGAATGTTAGTAACATTGTCTCATTGTAACAACTTAAGTCGAGGTGAATCCTTCACATTATCGTATGCACATATAGCACTTGTAAAAAGTTACTTATTATGACTCCACTTCCGTATCTTGATCTTTTTCTTTCGTGCATAACAATTATAAGTACTTTAAAGTTCATTATTTCATGGGTCTCCCTTGTGACTCCTTCTACGTGCTAACTTTTCCAATAGGGCCTTTACGGAAATTACTCCCGCATCTCTTAATTCTTTCACTTATCGATTTATCATAACAATAAGTAACAATAAGTACCTTTTTCACATGTGAAATCCCCTGTAATTTGTACATTTCCACTGGCAGCGATATAAGATAATCGCCTATACACTTTCAAAGCATCGCATATAAGATACTGAATGAACTGTGAAAAGTTCCTGGACTAGTGCTAATAGACACGCAATTTGCCCAAATCTTTGGACAATTTACCTTTCTTTCCGATTCTCATTATTTCTTTCCTTTTCATTGGTCACACTATCAACAATACCTAATCACCTATGGCACACTTTATTCCCTTCTCCTAATATCGGCATATAATTTGTATTGACTTTGGGCCATTTGTAGCTGCTGTTATATCACCTTCACTTTCTCTATAGCTTAATGAACAAAATCTGACCCGGGCGAAGCAAATTCCGTCAGCTGTAACCCATCCAATTGATGATCTATATTTTTTCACATAAAGCTTCGTAAGGTGCCTTTTGATACTTTTATTGTAAGAAATTTCAATAAACCATAGATGTTCATCCCAACTACCTTTAAAGTACAATGTACAAACTCGTGACATATCTTCAAATGTTCGTATAATGTGTTCTGTTTGTCCATCCATCTGAGGATGACAAGCCGCACTTACATCTACCTGTGTACCCATGCTGTACTGAAAGGACTTCCAACACTGTGCAATAAAGTAAGTTCTCCTATTTGATATAGTAGTGAGTGGAATCCCATGTAATCGTACTATCTCCGTAACATACAACGTTGCATAATGTTCAGCTGTATCGGTGGTCTTAACTGGTAGGAAATACGCTGACTCGGTAAGTCTGTTAACTATCACTGATATGGAATCAACCTTCGCAGTGTATGAGACAACCCTGTGATTAAATCCATATTATTCATGTTCCACTTCCAAACTGGATGGATAATATAGTGCATAAACCATACAGACTTCTGATGCCATACTGTCAATTAGTGACCGCTTGGACCTTGAGCTACAAGTTCTACAATGTTCTTCTCAAGTATCTTTACCAAGACCTCTTTACTACACCATGGTACATTTTGGTTGCTTCCGAGTGAATGAAATACTGTGAACGATGTTCTTCTGTCGTAATTCATTTTCTTAACTCATCTATACCCAGTACACACAATTTACATTGGCGTTAAAGTACTCCCCCCTTGTGTTTGTTCAAATACTCTCGGCGACTTTGCTGTACACACACACACACACACATATATATATATATATATATATATATATTTTCCAATTGAACTAAAAATGGAATTTACCTATTGCTTTTTCCTTTATCTCAAATATCAATGACAATCCTGCCACATTTGACACTATACTTCTTTCATCTGGAGTTTCAAGAAACAAAACCCCATATTTCCTCGTTAATATAGATTTACTGGAGCCGGCCATTCATACTTCTACTGCCTTGCAGCTTAATTTATCAACTGCCCCATTTGCTTTTCCCGAATGATACCAGAGATCAATGTCCTAATCTTTCAATAGTTCAGGCCATCTTCGCTACCTCAGACTTAAGTCTGTTGGTTTAGAAATATATTACATTTTCTTATGACCAGTATATGTCAACACGAATCCTTTACAAATAGTGACACCATAACTTTAAGCAAATATCGCAGCCGCTAGTTTAGGGTCATATGTTTGGTAATAATTTGTGTTCTCATGTGGCCGCCATTGTCGTGACGCATATGCTATTACTTTACCATGCTACATCAATATACATCCGAGGCCAACCCCGGAAGTATTACCATACATTGCATAACATTCTTATGCCTTCGGAAGGCACTTACAATTAGTGTGAAAGTTACTTTATCTTTCTACTCTTGGACACTTTTCTCACATGCATCATTTTACTGGAACTTGATTGCCTTGTGTATAAGCTTTGTTAAGGGTGTAGGGATAGAAAAATATCCTTCCACAATTCTCATATAAGGATCAACCAACCCAAGAAATTGATGGATCTCTATAAGCATCGTAGGACTTAGCCAATTGTTCACCATTTCTATCTTTTGTGTGACAACTTTCATCTCTTCATCCTATACAATGCATTGTCCTCTTGTGATTTTTTTTTTTGAATACCATCATCGAATATGGTCACACACATATTGAAAAGTGTCTTGAACACCCTATTCCTTAAACCCATAACAACGACAGGTGCATTCGCTAACCCAGTTGACATACTAGGAATTCATAATAACCATACCATGTTTGTAATGTTGTCTGGGGTATATTATCATCATTTTTATTTTTATCATCATTCGTTTCATCATTTCATCATTCATTTCACCCTTTTTTTCTAACCCCATAACTAACCAAACAAATCATCCACTCTGGGGAGGGAATATTTATTCGTAATTGTCATCTTATTCAGTTGCCGATAATCGACACACATTCTCAGCGTACTGTCTTTCTTTTGTACAATTAACACTGGTGCACCCCAAGGGAACATACTAGGTCTTATGAATCCCTCGTTCACCACGTCTTTCACCGTTTTCTGTTTGTTTCCCCAATTCCTATAACTTTACCGGGCCCATACTATATGAAGAAATAAAACATAGGCTAAGTACTTGACATCGCAGTAATACCAGCTCATACATCGAGGAATTCATTTACCATCAGAACTGTTTGAAGAGTTGGTGGTCTCTTACCAAGTGACATGTGTATCCCTTAGAGTACCCTTTTACTTTCTTTACTATGGGGAACAATTTTTTTCCTCTTAGTGCCCCCACATTTCTTCTTTTGGGGCAAACGCCAATATAACTTCTTAGTTCGGCAATCTACTATGGCACAATCCCGTTATAACATTAAAATCCACTATTCCCAGCTCAATAAGATCACCCGGTGTCTCATGACCACAAACAATTACTATACACTTAAGATATATAGATTCTCCGACTGATGTATAGACCTCATATGACATAACTAGTAATTCTGGTGCATGTTTAAATTTTCAACAATTAATGAAATAACATATGCAATTGTCAAATATGGGTCAATCAATACATGTACGGTACCTGCAGCTTATCAGGAGAAGCCTAATTTTATGGCCCGACATATCACACCAATAACAACATTTGGCCCCAACCAACATTTCACCTAGATGATAACTTCCGCAGCACTCACACGACTGACAAAGAGACTTCGGTTGGTTTATACTTTCTACGTTCTAGTACTTAATACCCTATTGCCCATGAATCCTGAATCTCACTTCTTTGCCAATTCGATTGTCTCTACACCCTTGGAATCGAGGTAAAATATTTACTATCGACTAAGGGAATAATGATCTAGGCGGTCTGAACACCCGAGACCTAAATTCTCCCTGGGACGCCATGAACTGTCCCATAGGTCTAGCCCTCTTTGGTGACCCTTCTTCAAATAGCTGTGTCCTTTTCTGTTGCCGCTGGTCTTTCATTATCTATGCAAAATGCCTATTTTCGGACTATATCCATATCTTTTTTCAAGGTCGCAATAGTACAATCCATCTGTCCATATACTGATGCGCTCTATCGGTCATAACAGTTATCACTTTTGGGCCATACCTAGCCAAAGACTTAAATCGAAGACTGTACTTTATGATACTCATAATCCGTTAGCAAAGATTTAGCAATTGGTCCGCACAAGCTTTTCGGACCCCATATGGAAGACACTAGTCAAAGATTATCGTTTAAAGTTCCTCCCAACTAGCTGAAAGTACATCAATGCACTTGTCACATGCATAACATCTCTTTTAATGTGATCTATAAGGTCCTGTGGGTCTTCATTCATATTCGACTCGGTTGACATAGGAGGGGAGTTTAATTTTTCAGAAAATCTTATGTGCGGCGACTAGCTGTCCTAGCCGCACCATCATCACTCGTTATTGGGCCAGCTTGCCCATGACATTATACAACAACTATCTGAGTCAACATATCCACTACATTTCTTACATCCCGTTCAGTGGCATTTATAGATGGTTCTGCGGATACTTCTCTATCTTTTGGATAAAAGAGACCCGTATAACAAATTCCATGTCAACTCCACCTTGACTAACTTGGTCACGTGGTGATTTACTCATTTCTACTTCGGCAGGCATATCAACTTGCTCACCTTTGTCTTTATCTTGTCTGATACTCAGCATTTGACTATACCAAATAAAACCAATGTCAATACGTACATATGTGCCCACCTACAACTTTGGCTCTATTGCACGATCTAGAGGTGAAGGAAAGAAACAACTCCTAAATGTCTCGTAGCCTTCTGCTTATCGATGTGGCGCGCAACACATCCATAAGCAAGACTCTACTCAGACACGGCTTTGTAGACACCCTTAGAATGACCTACTCTGATACCACTTTTGTCACGCCCCGAACCCCCACGAGGCGTGATTGGCACCCGAAGCCGACAAGGCCCGAGAGAACCAATCTTTGCTTCTATTCATTCATATGCATGTCATAGGAAACACTACTATCACATAGAAACATGAGAGGCTAAAATCGAAAAGCATAGAACATGTGACGTATATGCATAGGAGAAACTTGGCCGTTGAGGCCATCAAGTCAAGATTTCATCTATCATCTTATACACATACACCCACATACGTCTACAAAAGCCTCTAACAGATGCATTGACCAAAACCAACTGAAATTCGGGACAAGTCCCCGCTTTATACACAATGTATAATATCAAAGCATATGGACCACTGCGACTCGGAGAAGCCCCGAACTAACTGGAGCTCACCAATGAACCGCAAACAGCTGACAACCTACTGTGGCGGCCTACTAGTACCTGCGCCTGCAACAAGTAAGGTAAATTCCCCGAGAGGGGTCAGTACGAAATAAGTACTGAGTATGCAAGGCTCATATGAAACTGTACAATACATGAATATTTCCATGAACTCAAAACATATGAATAATCAATGTGAATAAGTCAACATTTTGCATTTTGGAAACCATGTTTATTGCTTTCATTAATTTCTTTGCTTTCTTTACTTCAATGCTTACTTGTCAATACATGTGTCACAATGTACCCGGGACCCTACTAATCAGTGGGTCTTTACATAACATATCATCATGTTGGGATCGGGTCGAGCTAGACTTATTCCCCTAGACCTGCCACGCATAAATTAATGCATCGGGATCGGGTCGAGCAAGGCTTATGCCCCTAGACCTGCCACCCATAAATCAATGCATCGGGATCAAGTCGAGCTAGGCTTATGCCCCTAGACCTGCCACCCATAAATCAATACATCGGGATCGAGTCGAGCTAGGCTTATGCCCCTAGACCTGCCACCCATACTTGATCATTGACCACATATGCATTACTTTGCTTATTACTTTGAGATTGGTACAATGATAGTCATAATATCATTTTGAACTTTGGAACATAACATTGGTGGAACCATGGAATCTTTGGAACATTAGTCAATGCTTATGAGACATGTGAATGACAATTGATCAATGCATAAAGAACATGTGTGGAACCATAATTGATACCCGGAAATAGGATACCCTTGGCTTATGAGAGATTGATACTTTGTAGCCATAACATTGTTGGAAGCTTTGGAACAATAACCATTGAACAAGATACATGAGTATAACCACTATTGGAACTTTGGAACACAACCTTATTGGGCTTTTGGAACATTATCCATGAATATAAGACATGTGATTCACAATTGATCAATGAGTAGGAAACATGTGATAATAATCATTGGTAACCGAAAATAGGATACCTTAGCACATTTCGGTATGGACAAGTGTAATGCCAATGTGAATACTATGTGCCGCAGAAAGTTACGGACAAAGTAACCTTACATACCTTGTATTCTCGATACGATTCTACAATCTTAAGTGCATACAATAGTCCCGCTCCGTCCTTATATTTCTCTCTAAAACACAAGTACATACGGAAACAACATTAACCACCAATTACCTTACAATAGCATATAATAACAATGAGACACATGTTTGACTTTAAAAAATGTCGTTTCTTTCGCTACAATACCATTTTCGGCATGGTCATATCAATAATACCACAACATGCCCAACATTGACCAAAATATCATTTATGAATTTATTATCCCAATAATCCCACAATATTACATAGATTGACCAATACATGATAGCCAAGATCATGTCACACCAAGTTCATACTTTACACTTCTCCATCACCACAACATCACAATTATGCCATCAAATTACTTCAATACACCTCACAACAACAAATCGGCCAAAATCCCATAATTTACACTCATATGGAAATAACAAGTTTATTAACATAATCACACCATACATGTTGGTATTTCATCCATACCATGCCTTTTCATCAAACCCACAAGTCATATTTCAAGTTTAATTCACAAGAATGTACATCTTTTATCAAAAACCAAAAGTGCACTATTCAACACCTTGCCACCATAACCACCATGATATACATAACCTCTCATGTACATAATATATTAAATCACAAGAATAAACACTTACTAATACTTGTAGGATGATGCTTTTGCCCAAGAAGTGGACTTAGGGTTTGAGAGTTTGAGAGCAATATGTTGGAAATATCTTCAAAAAGGCATGTGTGTTTTAAGAAATAAAATTTTTATTTGTGGTGGCTTTATATAGGCCCTCATGCTCATATCTATCCGTCCAATTAGTCAAAAAGATTGTGTTTACTTGTCCAACACAAGAATGGGTCATTTGACCCTTTTGGGCCTCTTATTTTTGGCTCATTTTGGGCTTTAAATTGGGCCCAATAACATATATCAACTTAGCCCACCAAATTGCATGTATAATTCACCACATATCTCATGTTTAAAAAATTCCATAATGTCACGACAATATTCTCTTGCGAGATTCTCATTCGTCGTCTCAATCGCAAAAATAGACATTCTAGTCGTCCATGGCTTCCTTGAACATTTTTGATAACTACTTGTGTTTCATGGTTTAATCATGTATAAGTATGTAGGAGTGTATTGAAGTATTTGAAGCTTTAAAAATGCTCAAAGAACTCCAAAGAACCAAAAGAAACCATCTAAGAATCGACATAGAATCGCGTTACAAAACGAGCGCGGAAGGGCACAATATGTTGTGCCTTGCGCCACTAGCTGCAAAGCAAGCTTGTGGCGCAGGAAATGACACCCCTCTAAATCAGAGGCTTGCTCCACACCCCCTGAAACAGGGAGTGGCGCAAGTCTTGGTACTTTGCTGAATTTTTCGGCCACTTTTTCCAACACTTGCATATCGTCCAATACCTTATCAAAACACTACAAAATACTTACTTAGTGATCTTAATCATCAAGTAAACATGACTCCAAGTCACCAAATGAGGTAGGAATATTTACGAGGTATTACACAAATTCCCCACTAAATCACAAAACACCTCCCACGAAGGTCTAATCTCATGTATGTGAGCATTACCAAATACATACTTATATCTCTCGACACCTAAGCAAACATTATTCAATGTCATCAAGTAGGGTTGGGAAGGTACGGGGTGTTACAGGAATTACAATGACTGACTGACCACTTCATGTCCAATGGCTCAAACATGGGGCCAATTGTTTTGAGATGGGCCAGCTTGTGTCATTTTTCTAAAAAGAAAGTTACTTTACATCCTTAGCTAAATTATTACACTCTCTCTCACATCTCCCATCTTCATCTTACAAAATAGGAAATTGTTGTCTCCTTTCAATAATTTCACAGTAGAGCCTGGGCCCCAAATAACACATAGTCCTAAATGAATGGTGCATCATGCAAGACGTCTATTTTCGCAATTTTTTCTGCCATCACAATTTCATTCTTCCAATTGTGAACAGGTGAGAGATCAAGACTTTTAGACCCTGCTAGCTATTCTGTTTCTCGAATTTTGCTGCCATAACAATTCACACTTCTAGTTGTAAGCAAGTGAGAAGTCAAGGCTCATTTTTTAGGACTTGCTAATTGTTAACAACAGAGGCTTGACAAAGAGCCTCCTTATCATAACAAGAATCAGTTTTGCTTCCAGCTGATCTATTTTGGTGTTGCAAACCTTGTTTATAACACCTATATTGTAGGATTTACGTAGAGTGTGTCTGTGAGGCCACTACCTCCTTGATGTGTTTGGTTCCGTGGTTGGTCGCTTTTAGACTTTGTATGAGTATACTATACACCTCTTATAATTTTGCATAATGTTGTATATTAGGGGTATATATACAATTACACAATAATATTGTAACACCCCGTACGTTCCTAACCCTATTTGACAACATTAAATAATATGTACTTAGGTCTCGAGAGCTATAAGTATGCATTTGGTAATGTTATCGGTGAGATAAGTGAATTTGGCTCTTGTTGTGTGATTAAACTTGCATAGAGGGTGTTTTGCAATTATCATGGCACATTTGTGGGGTTCAAAACAAGGCTAAGAGTACCCCTAAACAAAGTATATTAAGGTTAAGAAGTAAGTTAAAGAATAGGACTTGAAGTATCTAACCAAACCCGCGAAGAGAAGTCGAAAAATGGAATTTTTGAAAAAACTAAGTATGGGGCGCGTTTGGGACCGTGACACGCCACTCTAGGCTAAAATTTTTAGCCCAGAGGCAGTAAGTTGGCGCGCCCAGGGGCGTGCCACCTTGGGTTTTCCACTTTTTCGAAAGTTGGAAATTTCTAAGTCCCAAGGGTATCCGGGGTCGTATTGAGCCGATTTTTGCCACGTTTCTTCTACAACCATGAGTATATACATGAAATGAGTCAAGTATTATATTGGTATGATAAAATTACTCGAGAACGAATTTGGCATCAAAATGACGATTTTACCCTTTTGGTCAAAATAGGTCATACGTGGCTAGAATCACTTGTTTTTGGCATTGAGGCTACGGATATGAATAGCGTGAGTGGGAATATTGTTGTAACGAGTATGAAATGATTTAAACCTGAGGAATTATTGAGTCGATTGAATTGGGCTCAACACAAGCCCAAAATGAGACAAAAGATATGGCCCAATTAGGCCAAAAATTACCCATTCTTCACCTTTGACCATTTGTACATGGCATTTAATGCCAAGGAGACTTGAGGGACTATATATACATGGAAAAATCTGATTTTATTCAAATAAACACCCAACCTATCTCTAGAAATTTCCCAAAATTTCTCTCAACTCTCAAGAACCCTAAGCCAACTTCTTGGAGCAAAATCATCAATTTTCAAGCTTAGGTAAGTCATTATTCTTATGGAATAATATATTCTATGCATGGAAAAGCATGTAAATCATGTTGGTTATGCTTGGAAGTGTTGTATATGGCACCTTGTGTTTTTATAAAAGATGTGAAATCCATGAGCTTTAAACTTGAAAGATAACTTGTTGTCTTGATGAAAGATCATGGTATGGATAAAATATGAACGTGTATGGTGTTATTTTGTCATTTAACTTGCTATTTTTCTATAAGTGCAAATTGTGGGATTTTGGCCGATTTGTGCTATGGGGTGTATTAAGGTGAATTGATGGATTGTTTGTGATGTGGTATGGATAAGAAAGTGTAAAGGGGAAGTGTGGTGGTGGAATGTATTGATTATCATGTATTGGTCAATGTTGAGAATATTGGAGGATATTTGGAATAATGATGCTATCAATGGTTGTTAAGGGGAAATGACATGTTTCAAGGCAAACATGTACCCCATTGATGTAATATGCAATTGTAAAGTAGTTGTTGGTTAATGTGAATTCCGTTATGTATTTGTGTTGTAGAGTAAGACGTAAGGAAGGAGCTGAACTATCGGGTTCCCCGTATAGAATTGTATCGTCATATTGAGAATACGAGGTATGTAAGGTTACTCTTTCCATATCCTTCTGCAGCACATAGTATCACATAGTTATTATACTTATTCGATTCCGAAATGCTCTAAGATCTTCTATTTCCGGTGGTTAACTAGTGTTACTCTCATGTTCCTTATTCATTGGTCAATGGTGATTCTCATGATTCATATTCATTGGTTAATGTTCCAAAATTCCAATAATGTACCATCTCCAATTTATTACTCTCAAACAAAAGTAAAAGAATTAAGTAATGCTTAATTGGTTATTGTTGAGCACAGGGGGCAATCCAGAGGGGTGAACACCCTGGTCGGAACGAACCTGTTTTATTGGAATGGATCGCAATCTAAGGGGCGTAAGCCTGGCTGGAACGATCCTAAAATTATGCTATGATGGATCGCAATCTAAGGGGCATAAGCCTGGCTGGAACGATCCCAATAGTATGGTATTTTCCCACTGATCAGTCGGGGCCCGGGTTTGATACGAATAGATGATGGTTAATGGATGTAAATTCAACCAACACAATGAACGTAATGTACATACGTCTATATATACACAAATGATGACTTATCCACATTGGTTACTCACTTACAGTTGATTCCATTGAAGTATCGGTGTAATGTGCTATTTTTTTAATGGCCTTACATACTCAGTACTTTATTCGTACTGACCCCTCTTGGGGAATTTACCTTACTGGCTGCAGGCACAGGTACTAGTAGACCTCCCCAATAGGCTACGGGACTTCTGCTGATCTTTGGTGAGCTCCAGTTGGTTCGGGGCTTTCCGTGTACGAGTTGTACATTGATTTTGGTGTTGTACATGTTGTATAAAGCGGGGACTTGTCCCGACTTTCAGTTGATTTTGGTAAATGTCTATGATAGAGGCTTTTGTAGACGATTGTGGGTGTATGGATGTAAGATGATACATGTTGTTTGACTGGATGGCCTCAACGGCCAAGTTTCATGTGTATGTATATGTCCCATGTTTTCTGTTATTCGTCTTTCAAGTTCTTACGTAATGGTGGTGATGCTTCTGTTATGCATATGAGTGAACATAGGCAAAGGTTGGTTCTCTCGGGCCTTATCGGCTACGGGTGCCAATCATGTCTCGATGGAATTCGGGGCGTGACAAATATGCATAATTATATAAATATATACATATGTATATATAATGTTTAAACAATGTATCTACATTGTATAAGTATGTATAAAATGGAGAGGAAGAAGAAAATCAGCAAAACAAAAAGACTGTCTTGTATATACAATAATATAAGAATATATACAATAATATACAATACAGTATACAAATATATACACTATCAAAACAAATTTCGTCTTCTTCCTCGAATCCAAGCATCAAATACATTCAAAAACACCTCAAAACTACACCAAATCATTCAAAATTTTAGATTTGGGCCTCAATACATAATCGATCTTTTATAACTATACCCACTCTAAATCGAGCTTGTTTATGAAAACATTGGAACCTTGAATTGTAGAAAAAAAAAACTAGAAACAATGCTGAGTTTTTTTACCAATTTGTTTGAAGTTTTTTGGGAGAGAATTGGGAAAGAATTGAAGTGAAAATCGTGAAGAAGAAGCTGGGAATTTGATATGAGAAGTATTGCTCCATATACAACAAGAAAGAAAAGTTAATTTACAGTGAATGATCAAATCAAATTTTGAACTATAAAGTGTAAAGTATATTTTTGGCTATTTAAATATAAAGTATATTTGCTAGTTGCACTTTTATATAATTATCCCTTTTTTTTTTATTATGTTATAGAAAAGGGCTAAAAAATGCGCTTAACCTATTCAATTTGGTTATCGTTGCCCTCAGTTAAACTATTGTTCCACTAATGCCCCTATAGTTATTTCTTGGTTCATATTTACCCTTAAAACAAGCACTGCTAACATCAACTAAGATTTAGATGATGTGGCACTCCCCTAGTCCCCTGTTAGTCCTTATACTAATATTACATAAATTCACAAACATCCTTATCATATTTACTTATTCTCTCACTACTTTAAATTAATTACATAATATCCCACAATAACTTAAGATACACACGGATACATGCTGTAACCACGCGGATACATATGGATGCGTACTGTAACCTCTCAGATACATGCGAATACACGATGTAACCCCAGATACATGCGGATACATGCGATGTATCTGAGACTGAACCATGTATCTGGGATACCATAATCATGTTTCTGAACTCCTTAATATCCATGTATCTCATGTATGTGGAGTGTTCTTTGTCTATAATGTATCCGCGACTACATAATGTAGTGGTGTCATTTTTTAATGGTACATTATGTAATAGTAAAAACTTATGGGAGAGAGAGTAATTAGCTTATATAGTAATAAAATTTATATTGTTTATCCTTAATTAAAAGACCCGTTAATTTATGTTGTTTATCCTTAATTAAAATACCCGCTGATCATTTCAACCCACCAATTATAAGCCGACCCAGATTTGCAAACAAAAGGCCCATGTATCCCATATTCTTTTACATGTATTTGTTTCTCGTAGCAATTTCATCAGAGACATTTCACTTTTTATCCTGCTTTCTGGAAAATGTACAATTCCTAATAATACTTCTCTTATCCCTAATGTTGGTGATCCTATTATCAAGAAGAGTATGCCAAGATAATTTATTGCATGCCTAGGTCAAACCTCGTGTGTTGACACTCAATTTTGATCATTCAGAATTTAATTAATTTTTGAGTTTCTTCAATTTTAAATAATTTAAATTAATTGTTTACAAAAATTAAAAATATTCTCAAAATCATTTTCAAGGCAAATTTTTCATTTTCCAATAACGAATATATCTCTATATACTTAAAATATATATATTTATATAATTTTCACTTTTAATAAATACTTGGAAAATCAGTTTATCAAAAAATAGTGTTTGAGTTAAGTGTGCACTTTATTTTTTTCAAAATCAATTAAAATACTGTTAGTCTTTTATTTTTTCTTAAAAATTAAGCTTTATGTTATTTCATTCCCAATTTTATCAAAATCAAATTCAGCTTGTGTTTGGATATGCAATATGAAGTCATGATTTCAAATTCATCCAAAAAGCAAGATTTGAGATTCCAAATTATGATTTCAACTTTTTAAATTGTAAATATTTGATATTCCAAATTATGATTTCAACTTTTTAAATTGTAAAGATTTGAGATTCGAATTATGATTTCAACTTTTTAAATTGTAAAACTTGACTCATAAGTTTATATTTTATAAAAAGAAAAAAAAAAACCATCATTTTAAATTTTGCAAAAAATATTGATGCTCGATGTGGAAGAGATTGTTCGTACCATGTGAAATGATTATATTAGATATAATACTAATTACTACTATTGTTGACTAGTGGATCTTTTATAAAATTATGCGTATTTAAAAAATTTTAATCGTAAACATTTATTTATAAAAAGAACATAAAAATATGTGATCTATCAAAGTGGCGCCTTAAGACATTCTCATATCTTGTTTATTAACTATTGTTTGTGTAACACCCCGTAAGTTTCGGAGTCGGATTAATTCCTATAGCATTTATGGAAATAAAGAAACATGAGAACTTTGATGATTTTTGCATTTAAAAAATTTGGGCTAGTTATTGGGCCTTAAATAGAACCCACAAATAAAGAGAAGACATGGCCCAACACAAGATTTTGACCCATTCTTCCATTTATGACCCATTTGACCCATTCAACATAACAATTAATGTTGATAAAAGGATAAGAAAGACTTGGGGGGCCTATATAAGAGAGAAAATCAGATTTTTCTCTCATTTGGACACCCATGCCAATTCTAGAAATTTCTCCAATATTTTTGCTCTCAACTCAAACTCTAGGTTTTCATCTTTTGGGCCAAAGGCATCATCTTGCACACTTTGGTAAGTGTTCATACTTATGATTTAATATATTATGTGCATGAGAGACTACTCATATCATGTTGGTTATGTTGGTGAAGAGGGAGAAGTTCCCTATGTGCAAAACAATTTGTGTTTGCTAAATCGGAGGATGATTTATGGCTTGAAAACTTGAACATGGGTTTGTGATCTTGATGGAAATGAACTTGACGGATTCAATATTGATATATGAGATGTGATTATAGTCTTGACTTGTTTTATACTTGTGTATAGTGTTTGGAATTTCATTGATAAATTGGTTATGGTTTTGGTGGCATGTTGGCCGTAAAGTGTCGTTTTGGTGATGTTATGTGTGTTGTGAAATCATGGCTGGTGGTTGTCATGTTGAATGATCAAAAATATGTTAAAATGAAGTTGGTTATGATCATGGACCATTCATGGCATCAAAAGACCCAAAACGAAGCCATTTTGGACCAAAACGGGCATCCGCCCCGCAGACGAGGGCATCTGCGGGCGCAGATGCCAACGCAGATGGCACTGGCTACTGCCAATGGCCATCTGCGTGCGCATGTGACTGACCTGCGTGCGCAGGTGGCTGCGCAGGTCAGTCCAGAAATGTGTTTTGGTTGCTTTCGTATTCCTTTGATCCCCGAAAGCCCCGATACCCTTTTTGGATGTAATTAACAACTTGTGATGTCGTTGTAATGACTTTAAAGTATCGTATGAAGGAATGTTGGACTGTATTAAAATGTGGATAGTTGTTTATATGTTGTTATGAGGCAAATTGATAGAGTAAGTATGACAGAAGGATAATGGGAAGGCATAAAGGGTAAGGGAGATGCGAAATGCTATTGTTGAACGAAATCTTGGTCAATGTGTGTAATGTGAAGGTGTTGTTGGTATGATAATGTAGTGAGTTGTATTGTAAGGAGTGAAATGGAGTTATATGGCGGTCATATAGTTCATTGTCGTTTTGGTACACTTATACGGAAAATGATCGTTAACAATAGTTTCATTGTGGACTTGTATTGTAGAGTGAAACATAAGGAAGAAGCTGGACTATTGTATCTTCATATAAGCTTGTGTATGCATATTAAGATGCAAAGGTATGTAAGGTTATTCTTCTATATCTTTCTGCAACATATGGTGTTCACATTGTCATAGTACTCATTTGATTCCGAAATACCCTAAGGTATTCCGTATCCGAGAATTGACTAGAGTTACTCATATGTTCCTTATTCATTAGTCAATGGTGAATCATATGACTCAGGACCATTGGTTGAATTGTGTTCACTGGCTAACATGTCAAAAGTTCCAAATGTTCTAAGATATCCTATTTCCGGTTACCAAGGGTAATGGTCGCATATTTCTTCCACATTGCTCACTTGTGAATCACATGTCTCATATGCATTGATAAGGTTCCAAAAGCTCAATAGTGGTTATGTTCATGTGTCTTAATTAGTGCTCATTGTCCTAAGGTCCCAAAAGTGTTGTTCTATAGTAGTCCAACTAAGGTTGATATAATGTTTTACTCCTAGACGAATCATGACCCACTTAGTTCTTATTTACGACGGAAGTTCTTAAGTTGTCATATGTTGTAGATCCTAAGAGAATTATCCCAACAAGAGCAATGAGGTAAAGAGAGCTTGTTTAGTGGAATAGCATTGTTCCAATCATGTTATGAGTCCAAATTCCAATAGAGTTATATAAATGTCTCATATTCAGTAGAAATGTTCCAAAAGTCCGATGAGGTTATGTTCCAAGGTTACAATAGTGGCTATACTTATGTATCTTATCCATTGATTATTGTCCAATAGTTCCAATAATGTTATGTCTCCAACAAGGTAATCTTTCCAATAATGGTTATTCACATGTTACTTACTCGTTGATTATTGATCCAAATCTGTAAACAAAGTTGTGACTAGCATTGTATTAATCTCTCAAAGGCAAGGAAAGAAGTAGTGTGCAAGTTAATATAATTAATCCTCACAAGTGAAGATGTCGACCTCATGAAGTAAAAGAGTGAAGTGAAATGTGTAGATAAGGGTGTGCTTAAGTAATGTCATGATCTCTAATGTGTCACTCTCTTAGTTAGGTTAAGGAGATAAGATTGTAAAGAAGTAATGTGCATATGGTTACTTACGTTACATTGAGTATGGATCACAATCTAAAGGGTATAAGTCAAAGAGGGAATAAATCCCAATATTATGCTATGTTATATATTATTATGATTATCCACCTATAAGGTGATGAACGGTATATATATATGATTATCCACCTATAAGGTGATGAGCGGTATATTATTATTATGATTATCCACCTATAAGGTGATGAACGGTATATATATATGATTATCCACCTATAAGGTGATGAGCGGTATATTATTATTATGATTATCCACCTATAAGGTGATGAACGGTATATATATATGATTATCCACCTATAAGGTGATGAGCGGTATATTATTATTATGATTATCCACCTATAAGGTGATGAACGGTATATATATATGATTATCCACCTATAAGGTGATGAGCGGTATATTATTATTATGATTATCCACCTATAAGGTGATGAACGGTATATATGATTGTCCACCTATAAGGTGATGAACGGTATTATATTTAGATCTACAGAGTAAAGATAGTTGTAAAAGAAAGAATAGAAGTTGTATATCCCGTGCATGAATACAAATATGGAGGTTATTAAAAGAGTTATGATGATAAGAATAAATGACCAAGTGATGGAAATAATAGAAGTAATGAACCAGGTTCCACATATTTCACAGACAGTGGTATATCCATATTGATTATTCTCTTACGCTTAATTTTTCTTGAAAGTACTTATGTATTTTTTTACAGTTTCATATGGCCTTACATACTCAGTACATTCTTTGTACTGACCCCTCTTGGGGACTTACCTTACATGTGCAGGTGCAGACATTAGTAGACCTCATCTGTAGACTGGGGATCATTTGCAGAATTTTGGTGAGCTCCACTTGGTTCGGGGCTTTCCGAGTCATAGTGTACATTGTTTTGATATTGTAAACATTGTATAGACATGGTCATGTATTTGTTAGAGGCTTTCGTAGACATATGTGGGTATGTGAATGAAAGAGATGACGTAATGGCTCCAACGGCCAAGTTTTATATATATGTTGATGGCATATGTTTTCATGTTTATGATTTCTACATAGTTGCATAAGAAAGAATAAGATGCATATGAGGGCATGCATGCGAAGGTTCATGAGCAAAGATTGGTTCTCTCGGGCCGTATCGGCTTCGGGTGCCAATCACGTTCCGATGGGATTCGGGGCGTGACAAAAGTGGTATCAGAGCAGTTCGTCCTAAGGGTGTCTACAAAGCCGTGTCTGAGTAGAGTCTTGCTTATGGATGTGTTGCGCGCCACATTTATAAGTAGGAGGCTACGGGACATTTAGGAGTTGCTTCTTTTCTTTATTCCTATATCGTGCAATAGAGCCATTGTCATAGGTGGAATTACATCTGACCATTGAAATTGGTTTTCTTTGATATAGTACAATGCCGATTACCAGACAAGATAGGGGCAAAGACAAGCGAGTAGACATGTTGGCAGGGGAAGGAAGTGGTAAATCACCACCCGACCCAGCTAGACAATATGGGGCTGAAACTGAGTTCCCGGAATCACCTGTTAATGTTATGAAGCAAGAGTTACAGGATTTGAAAAATGCAGTGCATCTGTTGACTCAGCTAGTGGCTGTACAAACTCAGGGACGAGTTGGTTCAGTGACAAGTGATGATGATGCGACAAGGATAGCTAGTCGAAGAACACAGGATTTCCTGAAATTGGATCCTCCCACATTTACCGGGTCCGATCTTAATGAAGATCCGCAAGACTTTATGGATCAAATTCAAAGAGCTTTAGATGTTATGCATGTGACTGGTGCAGAAACAGTGGAGCTTGCAGCGTATAGACTAAAAGGAGAGGCTATACTATGGTATGAAGATTGGAAACGATCCAGGGGTATCGGTACACCTCCAGCTAGTTGGGAGGAATTCAGAGAGGCATTCCTTGACCATTATCTCCCATATGAGATCCGCGAGGCTCGTGCGGATCAGTTTTTAAATCTTCTTCAAGGAAATATAAGTGTCAGGGAGTACAGTCTTCGATTTAATTCGTTGGCTAGATACGCTCCTAATATGGTAGCGACTATGGCTGATAGGGTTCATCGGTATGTAGACAGATTAGAGCCATACTTGGTAAGGGACTGTACTATTGCTGCTTTAAATAAAGATATGGATATAGCTAGAATACAAGCCTTCGCGCAAAAGATGGAGGATCAAAGGCAAAGGAGAGGGATACAAGAATTTGAAGAAGGGCCATCAAAGAGGACGAGATTTGTGGGACAGTTCATGGCGTCCCCAGGAGGATTTGGGCCCCAAATTTTTCCTACACCGCCCAGACCATCAGTTTCTTATCAGACAACAGGCAATCCATCTCAATTGCGCAGGTTTAGAGACAGTCAGACCGGACAAAGTAGTGAGACTCGGAATACACAGACAGTAGGGTATAGGGAACAAGGAAGTATTGGCCAATCGAGGTCTTCTCGTCGGCTGTGCCAGCGCTGTGGAAAGTTTCATTCAGGAGAATGTTGGCTTGAAACAAATGTTTGCTTCTGGTGTGGTAAGTCAGGGCATCTGAAGAAAGAATGTCCACAGAGAGTCACGGGTGGTATGACACGACCTACAGGGTCAGCAGAGTTTGGAGGCTCTCCTTGATATCTTGACAGGTATGTTATCTATAGTTTTATCTAATGAATATGCATCAATTGATCCGGGTGTTTCCCTATCATTATGTTAATCCATTGACTGTTAAAATTAATAGTCCAGACATTTAAGGTGGCCACGCCAGTTGGTGAATTTCTTATAGCTAAAAGAGTATGTCACAATCGTATCGTAAATGTTGTGATCACGTTACCTTTTACATTTTCACTTTCCACAAAGGATTTTCTTGAATAGAAGGGTACATATGTCGTTAGCCAGAGTGAAGGATACCAAAGTTAAAGCTACTAATGTGAAAGATACTAGTCTACACCCGTAGGGTGTCCCAGTGTAAATTGTATCGACGAGGGATGACACGTCAAGAGTGTGCATTAATTATAGGCAACGGATTGAAGTGTCAAGAAGATTTTACGTATCGTATATATATATATGAGCTAAAGAAATGCATTATGGTAAAGCACATCATTCACGATATACTATTTAGTAGGGAGTAATCAATATGTACCATGATTTGGAAGCGACTTATTGATGAGATTACATGAAAAGAATAATGCGGAATTAGAAGTGATAACTAGTAAAGGTAAAGTGTTTGGGATCAGAAGGTTATAGATTATATAGAAATTCTGTTTCAGTTAGACATAGATGTGATGCCACATGGGTTATACTTGATGGGCTTACCAAGTTAACACAGTTATAGAAATGGTTTTGGGAATCCAAGTGAACGTAACCATGGCTATACGTCTTCATACAGAGGAACAAGCAAACGGGAGTGGAGAAAGACTATGTGAATATCTATATGAGCATATGTATAGAGATACATTGTTACGCATAAGACGACGTTGTTAACATTCGAGGACGAATGTTCCTAAGGGGGGAAGAATGTAACACCCCGTAAGTTTCGGAGTCGGATTAATTCCTATAGCATTTATGGAAATAAAGAAACATGAGAACTTTGATGATTTTTGCATTTAAAAAATTTGGGCTAGTTATTGGGCCTTAAATAGAACCCACAAATAAAGAGAAGACATGGCCCAACACAAGATTTTGACCCATTCTTCCATTTATGACCCATTTGACCCATTCAACATAACAATTAATGTTGATAAAAGGATAAGAAAGACTTGGGGGGCCTATATAAGAGAGAAAATCAGATTTTTCTCTCATTTGGACACCCATGCCAATTCTAGAAATTTCTCCAATATTTTTGCTCTCAACTCAAACTCTAGGTTTTCATCTTTTGGGCCAAAGGCATCATCTTGCACACTTTGGTAAGTGTTCATACTTATGATTTAATATATTATGTGCATGAGAGACTACTCATATCATGTTGGTTATGTTGGTGAAGAGGGAGAAGTTCCCTATGTGCAAAACAATTTGTGTTTGCTAAATCGGAGGATGATTTATGGCTTGAAAACTTGAACATGGGTTTGTGATCTTGATGGAAATGAACTTGACGGATTCAATATTGATATATGAGATGTGATTATAGTCTTGACTTGTTTTATACTTGTGTATAGTGTTTGGAATTTCATTGATAAATTGGTTATGGTTTTGGTGGCATGTTGGCCGTAAAGTGTCGTTTTGGTGATGTTATGTGTGTTGTGAAATCATGGCTGGTGGTTGTCATGTTGAATGATCAAAAATATGTTAAAATGAAGTTGGTTATGATCATGGACCATTCATGGCATCAAAAGACCCAAAACGAAGCCATTTTGGACCAAAACGGGCATCCGCCCCGCAGACGAGGGCATCTGCGGGCGCAGATGCCAACGCAGATGGCACTGGCTACTGCCAATGGCCATCTGCGTGCGCATGTGACTGACCTGCGTGCGCAGGTGGCTGCGCAGGTCAGTCCAGAAATGTGTTTTGGTTGCTTTCGTATTCCTTTGATCCCCGAAAGCCCCGATACCCTTTTTGGATGTAATTAACAACTTGTGATGTCGTTGTAATGACTTTAAAGTATCGTATGAAGGAATGTTGGACTGTATTAAAATGTGGATAGTTGTTTATATGTTGTTATGAGGCAAATTGATAGAGTAAGTATGACAGAAGGATAATGGGAAGGCATAAAGGGTAAGGGAGATGCGAAATGCTATTGTTGAACGAAATCTTGGTCAATGTGTGTAATGTGAAGGTGTTGTTGGTATGATAATGTAGTGAGTTGTATTGTAAGGAGTGAAATGGAGTTATATGGCGGTCATATAGTTCATTGTCGTTTTGGTACACTTATACGGAAAATGATCGTTAACAATAGTTTCATTGTGGACTTGTATTGTAGAGTGAAACATAAGGAAGAAGCTGGACTATTGTATCTTCATATAAGCTTGTGTATGCATATTAAGATGCAAAGGTATGTAAGGTTATTCTTCTATATCTTTCTGCAACATATGGTGTTCACATTGTCATAGTACTCATTTGATTCCGAAATACCCTAAGGTATTCCGTATCCGAGAATTGACTAGAGTTACTCATATGTTCCTTATTCATTAGTCAATGGTGAATCATATGACTCAGGACCATTGGTTGAATTGTGTTCACTGGCTAACATGTCAAAAGTTCCAAATGTTCTAAGATATCCTATTTCCGGTTACCAAGGGTAATGGTCGCATATTTCTTCCACATTGCTCACTTGTGAATCACATGTCTCATATGCATTGATAAGGTTCCAAAAGCTCAATAGTGGTTATGTTCATGTGTCTTAATTAGTGCTCATTGTCCTAAGGTCCCAAAAGTGTTGTTCTATAGTAGTCCAACTAAGGTTGATATAATGTTTTACTCCTAGACGAATCATGACCCACTTAGTTCTTATTTACGACGGAAGTTCTTAAGTTGTCATATGTTGTAGATCCTAAGAGAATTATCCCAACAAGAGCAATGAGGTAAAGAGAGCTTGTTTAGTGGAATAGCATTGTTCCAATCATGTTATGAGTCCAAATTCCAATAGAGTTATATAAATGTCTCATATTCAGTAGAAATGTTCCAAAAGTCCGATGAGGTTATGTTCCAAGGTTACAATAGTGGCTATACTTATGTATCTTATCCATTGATTATTGTCCAATAGTTCCAATAATGTTATGTCTCCAACAAGGTAATCTTTCCAATAATGGTTATTCACATGTTACTTACTCGTTGATTATTGATCCAAATCTGTAAACAAAGTTGTGACTAGCATTGTATTAATCTCTCAAAGGCAAGGAAAGAAGTAGTGTGCAAGTTAATATAATTAATCCTCACAAGTGAAGATGTCGACCTCATGAAGTAAAAGAGTGAAGTGAAATGTGTAGATAAGGGTGTGCTTAAGTAATGTCATGATCTCTAATGTGTCACTCTCTTAGTTAGGTTAAGGAGATAAGATTGTAAAGAAGTAATGTGCATATGGTTACTTACGTTACATTGAGTATGGATCACAATCTAAAGGGTATAAGTCAAAGAGGGAATAAATCCCAATATTATGCTATGTTATATATTATTATGATTATCCACCTATAAGGTGATGAACGGTATATATATATGATTATCCACCTATAAGGTGATGAGCGGTATATTATTATTATGATTATCCACCTATAAGGTGATGAACGGTATATATATATGATTATCCACCTATAAGGTGATGAGCGGTATATTATTATTATGATTATCCACCTATAAGGTGATGAACGGTATATATATATGATTATCCACCTATAAGGTGATGAGCGGTATATTATTATTATGATTATCCACCTATAAGGTGATGAACGGTATATATATATGATTATCCACCTATAAGGTGATGAGCGGTATATTATTATTATGATTATCCACCTATAAGGTGATGAACGGTATATATGATTGTCCACCTATAAGGTGATGAACGGTATTATATTTAGATCTACAGAGTAAAGATAGTTGTAAAAGAAAGAATAGAAGTTGTATATCCCGTGCATGAATACAAATATGGAGGTTATTAAAAGAGTTATGATGATAAGAATAAATGACCAAGTGATGGAAATAATAGAAGTAATGAACCAGGTTCCACATATTTCACAGACAGTGGTATATCCATATTGATTATTCTCTTACGCTTAATTTTTCTTGAAAGTACTTATGTATTTTTTTACAGTTTCATATGGCCTTACATACTCAGTACATTCTTTGTACTGACCCCTCTTGGGGACTTACCTTACATGTGCAGGTGCAGACATTAGTAGACCTCATCTGTAGACTGGGGATCATTTGCAGAATTTTGGTGAGCTCCACTTGGTTCGGGGCTTTCCGAGTCATAGTGTACATTGTTTTGATATTGTAAACATTGTATAGACATGGTCATGTATTTGTTAGAGGCTTTCGTAGACATATGTGGGTATGTGAATGAAAGAGATGACGTAATGGCTCCAACGGCCAAGTTTTATATATATGTTGATGGCATATGTTTTCATGTTTATGATTTCTACATAGTTGCATAAGAAAGAATAAGATGCATATGAGGGCATGCATGCGAAGGTTCATGAGCAAAGATTGGTTCTCTCGGGCCGTATCGGCTTCGGGTGCCAATCACGTTCCGATGGGATTCGGGGCGTGACAGTTTGTTCATTTGGTAAAATTATGTAAGAATTAAGAAATTTCAATTGGGATTTTCATGTTAATGAAAAAAAAATACAACTTAAGAAATTCAAATTGCATGTCGAAACAAAACTTCAACGTATCATTTTATTCTTTGGCCAAATGACCTTCACTTACAAATTATAGCCAGACCTTCATTCACTTCTCTTCTTCTTTCTTTTTCCTCATACACACAACAGACAGTCAGACATAGAACCTTCAATAACCTTTTGCATCTCGTAGCTTTCAACGTGTTGTGAACGAAATTCTTACCATGGGAAGCTTCCAGATACCTTCCACGTGACAAGAAGGAGTTGCTCGGATGGTAAACACCCTCACTTCTAATCCGAAGGTTGTGAGTTCGAGTCACCAAGGGAGCAAAAAGGTGGGAGGAAAGAAAAAAAAAACAAAACAATTTCCTTCCACGTATGAAAACCACAAGCAGGGTCAGCCTTATGCTCAAAAGGTCCACCAATAGAGTAAAGGTCTCATTTCAACAAACTCAACATACTTCTTTTATCTTTTTATTCGAGGAAGAACGTGTATTTTAATGGTGGATGATGTAATTAATAAACTGCATGGTTGTTTTATACTTTAGACTCCTTATTCCTATAAAAAAAAATCAAAGATTTTAAAAACAGTGCTTTTACCATCAACAAATGATCTTGGAAATCAACAATAATCTGTTAGACTACTTGCTTCTTATTCTTCTTTATATTTGATACATTTGCTGATTTCTTAGTAGTTTTTTGTAGTATTTTGTGCTTGAATGTTCTTAATTTGGTTTGATTTGCTATGTAGTGGCTGTCTGTCAATTGAATCTAATCTAAGTTGACCAGATAAATCGTTAAATACAGTGATTGTTAGTCATGTAACCACAAAAAGGAAGAATTTTGAGTGACACTATTGGTGTAGCTCTTTCAAAAATCAGGCTATATTAATGATTTGTATCCCTCATCTTGTAGATACTATTGCAACCTTATATCTTTAGCAGAAACATGGCACTAAGATTCAACATCAATCGAATAACAACTGACACACCAGATTGGACCTGCAAAGTACAAATTGTGGACATGAGTCGCCAGCTAGAGAGCCCTGAGAAGAAAATCTGATTTTGGAAGACAAAGAATTAATTTTCTCTACAGCAGTACATATAACGTCATACGACCCTCTATATATTGTGATCGAAATTCAGAGAGTGAAGAGAGGACAGGGTTCAAGCTAAGCCTTGGAAACAGCTTCAGGCAGAACTGCAAGGTAAGGCTGAGTACAATAGACCCTTGTGGTCGGGCACTTCCCCGGACCTTGCGCATAGCGGGAGCTTTAGTGCACCGGGTTGTCCTTTTTTTTTTTTTTTTTTTGAAGAGAGGACAGACCCCTCTTTTTAAGTCCTACGTACTGCTCTTCTCTCTATCTTTGTACTAGGAAGTGGAAAGTGAACTGCTCAGTAGAATATGGTGCATAACACATGTTGTCATGAAGGCGTACTTTCTAAATTCGTAGGATTGAATTGTAGCTAGACAATGTGGTTGATTCCTTTTTGTTTCGTGTTTGTTGCCATATGTATTCCTATATGACCATATTTTGAACTTATTGTAATTTTATTATACTTATCAGCATATTGTATTTTTGGTAACATGTAAAGAGCTTTCTCAAACTTGAATGCATGTAGTTGACTTGGTAAGCTTATGTGATGGCATTGAAATCCATTGTTTTCGAGCAAATGTAGACAAAGCTGCTTCGGATCTTTGTAGTTTCAAATGTTTGGGTCATATGTTCTTAACGACCAAGGACCATTCAATATCTTATGAAGATTAATAATCAACTTATTTTAAAAAAAGATTGCTTACTTTAAGTTTTAACATCAATAATACTTTGTTCTATAATTAACTGGTTGAGCAGCCATTCTGTACCCATCCGAAGCCGAGCTCGGGAAGGGAATTGACAATTAAAGAATACTAGTTATACTGCTTTATTGTAACTTGATGCAACTAAAATAAACATGAAATTTTATTGGGTGCTTGACAGAGAAACATCTTCGCCGCAAGAGTTAAGAGTTTCACTAACTTCGTATGGCAGGCTAATACATAAATTTTATTGGGTGCTTGACAGAGAAACAATAGTTGAGCATGTTAAATTATCTGATGAGTTAGAGAAACCACTTCCACCACCGATCAAGCTGAATATCACAACTTTTGACCACATAACTCATTTGACCGCTAATTCTACTAGAGAAATTGGTATATTGTTCCTACCATCTATTAGCATTCTGAAATATATATATGCTATGCACATGAACACACTCATTATATTTCCTTGTGTCTTACAAGCAGATATACTGGCAGTCGCTCTCCATTGTGGCTCTCCAAAGTATGCAGGTCACATTCAAAACAGGTGCCGAGAAATTACTATTGTTGACAATCAGGTAGTATAACATTTCTTATAAAATTTCACATTATATGCCTTTATTTTCCATTTAAAAATATCCATATATCCTTGAGATGGATACTCAAAATTTTATCATTATGTTTCCTGCGTTTTCAGAAAAAAAGCAGTTTCTCCTCACTTTATGGGAGGATTTAGGAGAAGTGGAAGGAAATGAAGTCCAAGCTAAAATGGAAAAGGATGTAGAGTTCCCTGTAATCTTTTGTAGGAGTATAGGAATATCTTCTTAGCAGGGTATGGATGCATTAACATTTTTTACTTTTTTTTTTTTTTTTTGAAAAAATACAACTGTACACAAACTTTGTGCTATACAGGTTTGTCGCTGCAGACTAGGTTCAATTCGACAATACGTGTAGATCCTACTTACCCACAGGCATTGGAGCTCATCAACAGGTACTAATATTTCACTGTTACTCTGTAGATTTAACTTGCATTAAATGAGCGTATTGAATACATTATTTGGTGTGACGATAGGGCAATAACAAACAAAGACATGTTTTTAAGCTATGCATCAGATAGCTAATCCGCTCCGCTGGGTCGTCCACCCCTCTCATAGTGACTCTTGTCCACCAACAAGCTATTGTTGTTTTTCGGGTTTAGTAAAATCTGTATTTTTTCCAATAATAGCTTCAATCACATGTTCAAACTAAATAAGAACAATCACATGAAGTTGTAATTTTGTATTTCACAACTTTGAACTTCAAAATAAATTCAACCCAACTTATGAACATCAACAAAATGAAGTTTAAACTATTTTTCTGGAAAATAGCAAAACCAACATTTAGAAAGAGATGAAAAATGAAGATTCAAGTCCACCGAATTCACGGTGTGTCCTTAAGGAAATTATTCCCCCCAAGTACCCGAGGTTCTGGAATATATCCTCCAGGATAAAATGAATCACTTCGACAGAATGGCGGTACCTCAAACTCTGTCGAATAACGAACGCACTCAACGATTCGTAAATCACACTTGAGCTTTTTATGAATAAGAAGATGTTTTTCACTTCAAAATTTCGTCACTATACCTGAGGAAAAATTCAGATATTTATAGCCAAAAGGTGGTGCTTCAGAAGAGAAGCAGACGCACTGTTTTGAACAGACGCAACCACCTGCCCCGCAGGTGGTCGACCTGCATCCGCAGGTGACATAAGGCCCGAAGCAGAAGCATCTGCGTTGGCCACCTGCGCGGGCAGGTGACCACCTGAGCGGGCAGGTCGGCCTTTTCGTCTTCAAACAGTGCCTCGAATGGTCACGTCCCTTCGAGGTACGTTATGACATGCGTCCGCACTTGCCATGTGCGTCGACAAATGGAGAATATTTTCGTATCATATTTTTGGATTAAAACCTTCACTAATTCTCAAGTTTCAAATGAATTTTGTCCAAAAAGATAGTCTCTTGATCGATCATTTTCCAAATCCAAAGCCGAAGCCGAAGCCGAGCCGAGCGAGCGATGACGACGACGGCGCGAGGCATGTCTTGTTCTTGCCTCACTATCCATATGAATAAGAGTGTTCCAATATAAACACTAAGAAGTTTCTTTCTCCCACCAATGTGGGATAACTTAACTTTCCTAAAGTGAAATATTACTCTCACTTTCCCTCCATTTTTCTTCCCTCCATTTTCCATTCACAATGTACTTAGAACCCAACAATCCCCCACATGAATAGAGAATGGCTATTTCATTTAAAAATATTCGGACAAGTGTGTGATCTACAAGCAAAGACTAATTGCATCTAGATAAGTAGGTTTTCCTTTGGACTTTCCGTAGTGAACTTGCATTGGATGCACTCGGTCAATCGGTAGATATGATATCTTTGAACCGTTCACTTTAATATACACCTAGACAACACAAGTCACACAACCAGCCTTTTACCATTTATGGTTCTCATGGTTTTATTCGTTTCATCCATGAACACGACCTGGTTTCATGAGAGCATAGAGAATAGGCCTTTACTCTCATTTTCCTTGAAGCGACTTCCACTTCACCCTCACATAGGTGATTCTTAATCATTTAATCCTATAGATCAAACTATTTGGTCAAATCTGCCAAACTTAGAAACCATTAGAAGACTTCCATCCATAAGTCTTATCCTTATTTCCTGAACATTGTCTTTATCATGAGAATGGGTTGAGTTTATTGACAATGTTGAACCGTCAGTCACAACTTTGTTTTATCTCTTTGAACCTAGCTCTTGGGATCTCCGGTCTGCTAGGTAGAGTTACCGCCATGACGACTTATCCTAGGCCATAAACTCATTCCCTTCGATGATCTCTCAACTCCCTCTCTAGATAAGCCTTTTGTAAGTGGATCCGACACATTATCCTTTGACCTTACATAGTCAATTGTGATAATTCCACTAGAGAGTAATTCTCTAACGGTATTATGTCTCCGTATTATATGACGAGATTTACCGTTATACATCATGCTCCCTGACCTACCTATCGCATCTTGGCTATCACAGCGTATGCATACTGGTGCCAAAGGTTTAGGCCAATAAGGAATATCTTCTAAGAAATTTTGGAGTCATTCAGCTTCTTCACCGGCTTTATCTAACGCAATAAATTCAGATTCCATTATAGAGTGGGAAATACATGTATGTTTGGATGATTTCCAAGAGACTGCTCCTCCACCTAAAGTAAATACGTAGCCACTCGTGGATTTTACTTTATTTGATCTGGTGATCCAATTTGCATCACTATATCCTTCAATTACCGCAGGATATTTGTTATAATGCAAAGCATAGTCTTGAGTATGTTTTAGATACCCCAAAACTCTTTTCATTTCCATCCAATGAGTTTGATTGGGATTACTCGTGTACCGACTCAATTTACTAATAGTGCATGCTATATCTGGTCGCGTACAATTCATGATGTACATCAAACTTTTCAACACTCTTGTATACTCCAATTGTGAGTCACTTTCACCTTCATTCTTTCGAAGTGCATATCTCACATCCAATGGAGTCTTGGTAATATTGAAATCCAAATACTTGAACTTGTCAAGTACCTTTTCAATGTAATGAGACTGTGACAATGCCAACCCTTGTGGAGTTCTATGAATTCTTATCCCTAAGATCACATACACAACTCCAAGGTCTTTCATATCGAACAAGCTCTCAAGCATTCGTTTCGTAGCATTTATATCAGAAATGTCTCTCCTGATGATCAACATGTCATCCACATACAAACAAACAATGACCTTGTGATTTGGAGTGTCTTTAATGTAAACACGTTTGTCACATTCATTTATCATGAATTCGTTTGCCAAAATGGTTCAGTCAAACTTTGCATGCCACTGTTTGGGTGCTTGTTTTAGTCCATAAAGTGACTTAACAAGTTTGCACACTTCCTTTTCTTTACCAGGAACCACAAAACCCTCGGGTTGTTCCATGTAAATTTCTTCCTCCAATTCTCCATTTAGGAATGCTGTTTTCACATCCATTTGATGGATTTCAAGATCATATACCGTAGCTAATGCAACTAACATCCGAATGGATGTTATCCTTGTTACTGGCGAGTATGTGTCAAAATAATCAAGGCCTTCTTTTTGTCTAAAGCCTTTCACTACAAGTCTTGCCTTGTATTTGTCAATAGTACCATCAACTTTCATTTTCCTTTTGAAGATCCATTTAGAACCTAAAGGTTTATTTCCTGGAGGAAGATCAACCAACTCCGAAGTATGGTTACTCAAGATTGAATCAATCTCACTATTGACAACCTCTTTCCAAAAGGATGAGTCCGCAGATAATATCGCTTCTTTAAACGTTAGAGTTTCATTTTCAAGAAGAAATGTTACAAAATCTAATCCTAAGAAAGTCGATGTTCTTTGTCGCTTACTACGCCTTGGATTCTCTTCATTATGTACATTCTTCCTTGGTTCATCCCTAGGTCGTTTAGACCCTTTGCTGGACAACTCATGTCTAGTCTTATATGGATAAATGTGTTCAAAGAACTCAGCATTATCTGATTCCATTACCGTATTATCATGGATATCCGGATATTTGGATTTATGAACCAAAAATCGACATGCTTTACTGTTTGTATCATATCCGATGAAAACATAGTCCACAGTCTTTGGTTTTATTTTCACCCTTTTGGGTATAGGAACTTGGAATTTTGCTAGACACCCCCATACTTTGAATTATTTCAAGTTGGGTTTCCTTCTTTTCCATTTCTCATATGGAATAGATTGTGTCTTTCTATGGGGCACTCTATTAAGTATTCGATTAGTTGTAAGGATAGCTTTGCCCCACAATTTTTGCGGTAAACCTGAACTTATAATTAAGGCATTCATCATTTCCTTCAATGTTCGATTCTTTCTTTTTGCAATCCCATTTGATTTGGGTAAATACGGGGCCGTAGTTTGATGGATAATTCCATTTTCCAAACATATCTCCGTAAAAGGAGATTCATATTCTCCACCCCTATCACTTCTTATCATTTTAATTCTTTTATCCAACTGATTTTCAACTTCAGTTTCATATTGCATAAATGCATCTATTGTCTCATCCTTACTATTCAGCAAATAGACATAACATTATCTAGTGCATTCGTCAATAAAAGTTATGAAATACTTTTTCCCACCACGAGATGGTGTCGATTTCATATCACAAATGCCTGTGTGAATTAAGTCTAAGGGATTGGAATTCCTTTGAACAAACTTATACGAATTGCCTAGCATACTTTGATTCAACATATGTTTGACACTTTGATTTACTGCACTCAAAGTTAGGCAAAACTTCCAAGTTAATCAGTTTTCGCAAGGTTTTGTAATTGACATGGCCCAAACGTTCATGCCACAATTCATTTGACTCAAGCAAGTAAGAAGAAGCCTCAGCTTTATTCTTTTCAACAGCCATTCCATTAAGTTTGAAAAGACCCTCAAAAAGGTAGCCCTTTCCTACAAACATTTCACTCTTGCTTATTTCAACTTTCTCCGAACCAAACACATATTTAAACCCATTTTTAACAAGTAGTGTTATCGACACTAAGTTCTTCCTAATAGTAGGAACATAAAGAACATTGTTGAGAGTCAACACCTTGTCGGAAATCATTTTTAAGAATATTTTCCCCACTTCCTTCAACCTTGGCTGTTGCATTATTTCCCATGAAGATCACTTCTTTGGTACCAGCGGTATCATAAGTAGAAAAAGATTCTTTGTCCGCACAAACATGTTTAGTGGCTCCTGAATCTAACCACCATTCATTTGAATTTCCAACTAGATTATATTCTGTGATCATTGCACACAAATTTTCAATCTTTCCAGTTGCTTCCAACATGTTTATCTTATTTATTTTCTTGTTCTTATTCAGAACTTGACAACTTAGAGCTTTGTGGCTAACTTTACTACAATTGTAGCACTTGCCTTTGAACTTTTTCTTGTTCTGCTCTTTCTCTTGTCTAGAAGAATTCTTCCTCTTCATATTATGTGCAACATTATCTTTAACAAGATTAACACATATCATTGCTGATTTCTCACACAACTTAATGTCTTCTTCTATCTTGAGACGAATCACAAGATCTTCTAAACCAAACACTTGGTTTTCAAACATTCCTTTTTTTGGAACATGAGGATATCTACTTGTGAACATTTGCATTTCAAGTTTGGTCAGCCAAAAGAACATCATTTGCTGCCATTCTTTGAAGTTCACACTAGAATATTTTTCCGATTTCTCTATCGTGTCCATTGCTTCAGCAATATCTGAACGACTTAATGACGCAACATTGGTTGTCGTTGGGACAACACCAATCACAATCGAATCAATTTGTTGTTTAGTTCATTCTTCATTTCCTTGTCAAGCTTTGAAAAACACTCTAGTATTTCAGAATACTAACTATAAAGACTTTAATCTTTAAACACTTGTTTCTAGTTTAACGACGAAGTTTTTATATTCTTCAAATCATCAACCGAATGATCTTTGGCTCATGATGAAGTTTGTATATCTTCAAATCACTATCAAGTTCAGACAGAGTATAAAACCAAATGGTTTTAATCTCTAGAAACCAAAAATACAGATTAACAAGTACTAGTAATTTCCTTAAGATTGTTGTTTTTCGGGTTTAGTAAAATCTGTATTTTTTCCAACAATAGCTTCAATCACATGTTCAAACTAAATAAGAACAACCACATGAAGTTGTAACTTTGTATTTCACAACTTTAAACTTCAAAATAAGTTCAACCCAACTTATGAACATCAACAAAATGAAGTTCAAACTATTTTTCTGGAAAATAGCTAAACCAACATTTAGAAAGAGATGAAAAATGAAGATTCAAGTCCACCAAATTCACGGTTTGTCCTTAAGGAAATTATTCCCCTCAAGTACCCGAGGTTCTGGAATATATCCTCCCAGGATAAAATGAATCACTTTGACAGAATGGCGGTACCTCAAACTCTGTTGAAAAACGAACGTACTCAATGATTCGTAAATCACACTTGAGTTTTTTATGAATAAGAAGATGTTTTTCACTTCAAAATTTCGTCACTATACCTGAGGAAAAATTTAGGTATTTATAGCCAAAAGGTGGTGCTTCATAAGAGAAGCAATGGTTCTCAAACGAATGCACTGTTTTGAACAGACGCGACCACCTGGACCCGCAGGTGGTCGACGTGCGTCCATAGGTGACATAAGGCCCAAAGCAGAAGCATCTGCGTTGGCCACCTGCGCCCGCAGGTGACCACCTGCGCGGGTAGGTTGGCCTTTTCATCTTCAAACAGTGCCTCGAAGGGTCACATCCCTTCGAGGTGCATTGTGACATGCGTCCACACTTACCATGTGCGTCGACAAATGGAGAATATTTTCGTATCGGATTTTTGGATTAAAACCTTCACTAATTCTCAAGTTTCAAATGAATTTTGTCCAAAAAAATAGTCTCTTGATCGATCAATTGACAAATCCAAATCCAAATTCGAAGCCGAGCCGAGCAAGCAACGACAACGATGGAGCGAGGCATGTCTTGTTCTTGCCTCACTATCCATATGAATGGGAGTGTTCCAATATAAACACTAAGAAGTTTCTTTCTCCCACCAATGTGGGAGAACTTAACTTTCCTAAAGTGAAATATTACTCTTTCACTTTCCCTCCATTTTTCTTCCATCCATTTTCAATTCACAATACACTTAGAACCCAACAGTTATCCCCACTGCAGAAATTTCACCAGCAGAAATTTCATCACAAACTTCCGTAAGTTATACAAATATCTAGGTGTGGATAAGTTTATTCATGCAACAGAGTAATATATATGTGATTTTTGTTTTTCCCAGCAGATTGGAGTTTTCTACGCTGAGGCAGAAATGTTAATGTCAAATGACCTGCAGAAGTTGTGTGCTTGAATGTTCAAGTTGGAAACAGAAAAAGCGCACGAACGACAGAAGGGAGTTTAAATGCACAAAGTGTAATTGACAGAAAACATTAGTGCCTGGGTATTACGATTTTATCTTACATATAAAGTTTACTTTCTACATAATATAGCATATAGTATTAACAAGTATCAAATTCGCCCTCGTTCCAGGTGTACCTTTCAGATCTTATTGATGTTAGTGGCTCGATAACAACATTAATTTCTAGTGAGGTAGGAGAACAGATACTCTCCATGACAGCAAAAGACATAGTTGGCACAACCTGCGCTAAGGTTAACTTTATTTATATGTATTAGTAATATTGTATATATGCTTTTAGCTTGTTATTTCTGCATAACTACCATTAAATAATTTTTACTACCTTGACTAGCAACTGTTTAAAATAGATGTTCACTTCTAAAAATCTAAGAAATAACTCTTTTTGTTTGCAGAATTGCTGCCTGTTAACCATGTCCATTAGATGTTGTCGAACAAATTTTTCTGATTTTAACTAAAAGTCATCTAGGAGCAGCTCTAATGTCACGCACACAATTCTATCAGTTCTGTCCTACGCAGAAAAGGAACAGATTCCTCCGTCAAGCATTACTGAGAGGGACCCCCAAAAAAGTCGAGCATATAAGCATAAGTGAGGCAGAGATGCAAGCAACAGTTGTTGCATCTGGTTCTTCAAGCGTGGAGCTGAAAATTGAACCACCCACACCAGTAAAAAAAGTGTAAAAGGTCAAGTCTACATTCCAGTTTTAATTAGAAAAGTTGCAAAAGTAGGACCTCTTGCTACAATTTTTTTCCAGTTTCTCTTATACAACAACAACATACTCAGTATATTCCCACAAAGTGGGGTCTGGGGAGGGTAAAGTGTACGCAGTTCGTACCATTATGCTTAAAAGAAATTGCTTTGAAAGGTTTGAAAACCCATCAAGTGTCTCCAAAACATACTCCCTGCCTCTAATATGCACATAACTTTAGGTCATCTTAACTTAGTGCAGGCAATTAGTTTTCTATGTTTCAATATTTACAAAGATACTTCTTTTCGTTATTTTAATCCTCTAATATGCACACAAGAATGCATCTACAAATGAAAACTAATCTTGAACCCCTCAAAAGGTTGTATCTTTGGTTAAAAGATTTATACGATAGAAGATTAGGTAATGGCTAATTGTACGAATTATATTCATATATAGTTAAATTTGTTTTCTTTTCATTTATTGTAGACTGTAGTTTGTCAGCTGGAAATTTGTTCATACTATGTTGGTGCTAACTGTTGACTAATTCGTCAAAATAATTCAGTTGCACAAAATCAG
Source organism: Capsicum rhomboideum (assembly GCA_031232105.1). NCBI lineage: Eukaryota > Viridiplantae > Streptophyta > Magnoliopsida > Solanales > Solanaceae > Capsicum > Capsicum rhomboideum. The sequence continues at coordinate 103,419,124 of CP124718.1, forward strand.
TTAGTGAGTCGGGTTTTTTAAGATTAGTGGGTTTAAGTTTTTACCTAGTCAATGCATTATCTTCTTATTGTAGTGGGTCATGTTTATCACTTTCACCATGTTTTTCCAATATTAATTAGTTGCTTTATTTTAGCTTAAGTAGTTAATTGTAAGCCTATAAATGGCAGTAGGTGTTCTTGTTTCCAGAAGAAAGAAAATTGAGCAGTAAAAAAAAACCTTTGTTTCTGAAAGTTTTTTTTCATTGTCTCTTGTCTCTTGTTCCAACAGTTTTTGGTATCAGATCCATTAGAAAGCAAAAGAAGTGGGCCACAGCAAAGGAAAGCAAAAGAAGTGGGCCACAACAAAGTCCTTCTTCTTTTCTATTTCCAGGTTTATTCCCCTGGGAACCAGCAGTAACGTGAGAGAGTGAAACCCATCAAATTTTATCGCTAAAAGCACCAAATCAGAGACAAAACAATGGCAGCAAGCTCTAATTCTAACTCCCAACATTTTCTAATTTTCAAAGGGGTGAATTATCAGTTTTGGGGTCTTAAGATGAAGACTCTTTTTAAGTCTCAAGAGCTATGGGCTTTTGTCACGCCCCGAATCCGATCGAGACATGATTGGCACCCGTAGCCGATAAGGCCCGAGAGAACCAACCTTTGCCTATGTTCAATCATTCATATGCATCTCATAATCATAACTACCATTGCATAAGAACATGGAAGACGAATAAAGGAGAACATGGGACATATTTATACATACATATGAAACTTGGCCGTTGAGGCCATCCAGTCAAAACAACATATGTCTTTTACACTGATACACCCACATCCGTCTACAAAAGCCTCTAACAAGAGCATTGACCAAAATGAACCATAAGTCGGGACAAGTCCCCGCTTTACACAGCATGTACAATACCAAAACATATATACACTCTGACTCGGAGAAGCCCCGAATGAGCTGGAGCTCGCCAAAGAACCGCTAACACTGGCAATCTACTGAGGAGGCCTACTGGGACCTGCGCCTGCAGCAAGTAAGGTAAATTCCCCGAGAGGGGTCAGTACGAAATAAGTACTGAGTATGTAAGGCTCAAATGAAACTTTGCAACACATGAACATGCTAATGAATTCAATACAAATGACTAGACAATGTGAGTAAGTCACCATGTTGCATTTTGGAAACCATGTGGATTGCTTTCATTACTTTCTTTATCTCAATGCTCACTTGTTATCACATATGTCACAATGTACCCGGGCCCCGACTGATCAGTGGGTCTTTCATATCATATCATTGTGTTGGGATCGAGTCGAGCTAGGCTTATGCCCCTAGACTTGCCACCCATACATCAATGCATCGGGATCGAGTCGAGCTAGGCTTACGCCCCTAGACTTGCCACCCATAATTCCAAACCTCGGGATCGAGTCGAGCTAGGCTTACGCCCCTAGACTTGCCACCCATACTTGATCATTGACCACATTTGCATTACTTTGTTCATTACTTTGAGATTGATACTTTGATAATCATAACATCACTTTGGAACTTTGGAACATAACATTGTTGGAAGCTTTGAGTCATTAACCAAGACATGTGAATAAACATCATGAGAAATATAACATAACTAGCACCATGATACCATTGGAACCATTGGACAATAATCCATGAATAAGAGACACAAGTATAGGCACTATTGGAATATTGGGACATAACCTTATTTGAACTTTCGGAACATTAACCATGAATATGAGAAATGAGATTCACAATTGATCAATGAGTAGGAAATATATGACAATGACCATGGACAAGTGCATATGGGATACCTTAGTACATTTCGGAATAGAACTAGAGAAATGTCAATGTGAACACTATTGGCCGTAGAAAGATACGGACAAAGTAACCTTGCATACCTTGGATTCGCAATACGAATATACAACCTTAGATGCGTAGACAATAATCCCGCTCCTTCTTTATGTGTCACTCTACAACATAAATACATAACGAAATTCACATTAACCACCAATTACTTCACAAATGCATACCTTGTCAATGAGTTACATGTTTGCCTTTAAACATGTCATTTCCCCTTGACAAAACCATTGATCATACTATTATTTCAAAAATTTCATAATATTCCCAACATTGACCAATACATGATAATTGATACATTTCACCACAACACTTCTCCTTTACACTTTCTTATCCATAACACATCACAAATAACCCATCGAATGACCTTAATTCAACTCATAACACATATCGGCCAAAATCCCATAATTTCCACTTTTAGACAAGAACAAGTTTAAGACCAAAAATAACACCATACATGTTCATATTTTGTCCATACCATGCTTTTTCATCAAAGGCACAAGGCCTAATTCAAGTTCAAATTATCAAGATGACACATCTTTCACCAAAGGCAAAAATACACTATTCATCACCTTGCCAACACAACTAGCATAACATACATAATCTCCCATGCATATAATATGTTAATACATGAAAATAAACACTTACCAAAGCTTGTAATAGGATGATCTTGTCCAAATATGCCTTAGGGTTTATTTGCTTTAGGGTTTGGAAATGAAAGAAATGTGTGTAAAAATATCCAAAAGTTATGAGAGGCTTTGTGGAATAAAATCTGATGTTGGGGACTTTATATAGACCCAAGGTCATCCTTAGCCCCATGTGGCATTAAGGGATATGTTCAATTGGTCAATTATTGAAAGAATGGATCATTTTTGCCTTTGGGCCCATGTATTTTCTTCCATTTTGGGCCTCAAATTGGGCCCAATAACACATATCCATGTAACCCATTAACTTCCATGTATTATTCACCATATATCTCATGTTTACATAATTCCATAATGTCACGACAATATTCTTTTAAACAATTCTCATTCGTCCTTTCGATCGTAAAAATTGGAATTCTAGTCGCCCTTGGTTTCATTGGACATTTTGGATCACTATTCACATTTCATGATTTGATCATGTAGGAGTATGTAGGAGTATATTGAATTGTTTGAATCTTTAACAATGCTCAAATAACTCCAAAGAACCAAAAGAAACCATTCAAGAATCGTCGTAGGATTGCGTTACGAAACGACTCCGGAAAGGCACATCTTTTGTGCCTTGCGCCACTGCTGAAAAACAAGGCAGTGGCGCAAGAATACACTACCCTCTGAATCTCCAGCCTGCAGGTGGCTTGCGCCACACCCCTGAAATAGGGTAGTGGCGCAAGTTTCAGCACTTTGCTGAAATTTCCAGCCACTTATCCAATGTTTACGTATCGTCCAATCCCTTATCAAAACACTACAAAATACTTACTTAGTGATCTTAACCATCAATTAAACATGACTTAAAGTCACCAAATGAGGTTAAAATGTGTACGAGTTCTTACCCAAATGCTCCACGAGATCACAACACACCTCCTACGAAGATCTAATCGCACATGTTAAGTCCGATATCAAATGTTTCACCAATAACACTATAAAACACATATGCATGGCATCTCAACACCTATGTAGGTATGATACCAAGGTATCAAGTGAGGTTATAAAAGTATGGGGTGTTACAGACTTGGTGGAGAATGGATTTCCAGATCCGGATGAAGGCCACGCACAACATCTCTGGGAAAATTGTAAGAAGGATTTGAAGGAAATGTTCCTGATTCAACAAGCCATTCATGATGATATCTTCCCCAAAATTTCAGTTGCGGAGACATCTAATGAAGCTTGGGAAATTTTGCAGCAGGAGTATATGGGAGATAAGAAGGTAATTGTAGTTAAATTGCAAACTTTGCATCGTGATTTTGAAACTTTGAGTATGAAAAATGGTGAATTGGTGCAAGATTATATGTCTAGAGTCTCTGCAATTGTTAATCTCGTGAAGTCTTATGGAGAGAAAATTAATGATGAAACTATTGTAGCAAAGGTGTTGAGGTTTTTAACCAATAAGTTTAAGCATGTGGTTGCTGCTATCGAAGAATCCAAGGATCTATCTGATTATTCATTTGATGAACTAATGGGTTCTTTGTTAGCTTATGAAGATAGGCTAAACAGATCTCACGAGAAAATTGAAAAAAAAAAAAAGCATTTCAGGTGAAACAGGAGTCGTCTTTCTCCAAAGAAAAATCCTCAAATTTTTCCAGCAGAGGTAGAGGAAGAGGCAGATTTCGTGGTCGAGGCCGCGGTAGAGGCAGAGGATAATTCAGTGATTCAATTCAGCCTAAGAGTGACTTGCAATATTGGTATTGCAAGAAGTTTGGCCACCCTGAAGCATATTGTTGGACCAAGCAAAGAGATGAGCAGAAGCACACCAATTTCTCTGAGAAAGTTAGGGATGAAAGTAAGTTGTTCATGGCTCATTCTCCAATTACTAACAATTCTGATGGTGTTTGAATTATTGATAGTGGATGGTCAAATCATATGTCTGGTACAAAGTCTCTATTTAGAGATCTTGACGAGTCAAAAAGAGTGAAGTTCAACTCGGTGATGACAAACAAGTACGAGTTGAAGACAGAGGTACCATAGCCATCAAAACAACACAGGGTAATTCTAAACTTATTTGTGATGTGCAATTTGTTCCTAGTTTGGCTTACAATTTTCTAAGTGTTGGGCAATTGATAGTTAATGGTTACTCTGTTCTGTTTGATAATGACTCATGTATTGTTAGTGACAAGAAATCTGGTCAAACTGTTGCAACTGTGTCTATGACTCAGAACAATATGTTTCCCATTAATGTTTCAAATATTATTAAAAATACGTTGGTTGCTAAAGGTGTTAATGAAACTCAACTTTGGCATCTTCGCTATTGTCATTTGAACATTAATGGGCTGAAACTGCTGACTAGAAAGAACATGGTGTTTGGTTTACCAAAAGTGGGTGAGCTTGAGTTATGCGAAGGGTGCATATTCAAAAAACAAAGTAGAAGATCTTTCCCTGTAGGAAAATCTTGGAGAGCTAACAGTTGTCTTGAGCTTGTACATGCTGACTTATGTGGACCGATGAAGACTGAGTCACTTAGTAGTAGTCGGTATTTTCTTCTGTTTACTAATGACTACAACCGTATGAGTTGGGCTTACTTTTTGAAGTTCAAATCTGAAGCGTTTGAGAATTTCAGGAAATTCAAGGCACTCGTGGAGAAGCAAACATGTTACAACATAAAAGCTCTTCTCACAGATCGTGGTGGTGAATTTGTATCTAATGACTTTAATTTATTTGTGATGAGAATGGAATTCGCAGGGAGTATACAACATCATACTCACCACAACAAAATGGAGTCGTCGAGCAAAAAAATCGCACGGTAGTTGAGATGGCCAGAAGCTTACTTAATGGAAGGGGACTTCCTATTCACTTTTGAGGAGAAGCAATGGTTGCCGCTCTGTACCTCTTGAATATTTCTCCAACAAAAGTTGTTTTGGATCGAACTCCATATGAAGCATGGACGGGACGAAAACCACGAGTAAGCCACTTGAAAGTTTTTGGTTGTATAACTTATGCTTTGGTTAATATGCGTTCTAAACTAGATGAAAAATCAGAGAAATGCATTTTCATTAGTTATAGTCCTCAATCCAAAACTTATAGATTATATAATCCTACTAGTGGCAAAGTGATTATCAGCAAGAATGTTGTATTTAACGAGGAAGCAGCCTGGGAGTGAAATGGAGAGAAAGTAGATTCAGTAATCCATATTCCGATTCAATCAGAAGGAGAGCATACTACGATTCTTGAATCAACAGGTTCTGATCCTTCCTCTCCTTCCAGCAATGATACCAATCATTCTTTTCATGGCAGTAGCTGCAATAATTCTACTCCAGCAAGCTCCCAATCTTCGTCTTCGATTTTATCCATCAAAACACCACCAACAAAGTTTTGGTCGCTGAAAGATATTTATGCATCTTGTAGCTTTTTCTTGTTAGCTGCTGAACCGACATGTTATAAAGAAGCTGCAAAGCAACCTAAGTGGCAGAATGCAATGATTGAAGAGATTCAGGCCATTGAGAAAAACCAAACCTGGGAGTTGGTTGATTTTCCTAAAGGGAAGAATGTTATCGGGCTAAAATGGATTTTCAAAATGAAGTACAATGCTGATGGATGTGTCAAAAGGCATAAAGCATGACTTGTTGCAAAAGGATATTCCCAGCAACAAGGAATCGACTTTGAAGAGACATTTTCACCAGTAGCTCGCTTTGAAATGGTTAGAACTACTCTAGCCTTGGCTGCTCAACTTGGTTGGCTTGTGTACCAATTTGATGTTAAGTCTGCCTTCCTAAATGGCGACTTACATGAAGAAGTATACGTCTCCGAACCTGAAGGCTTCATCTCCAGAGAAGGAAAGAGCAAAGTATACAAATTGAAGAAGGCATTGTATGGTCTAAAGAAAGCTCCACGGGCATGGTATAGCAAAATTGATTCCTTTTTCCAAGAGCAGCAGTTCAAAAGAAGTGAGAATGAACCTACACTTTATGTAAAAAAGCGAGGTAATGGTGATTTTTTGGTTGTTTGTCTTTATGTAGATGATATATATATATATATATATATATATATATAGGCTCTTGTGAATCTATTGTTCCTGAATTTAAGAGTTGCATGATGAGTAAATTTGAGATGTCCGACTTGGGTATGCTGCATTATTTTCTTGTGAGACAAGGTTTGGATGGGATTTTTATTTCACAAAGAAAATATGCTACTGAACTTTTATAGAAGTTCAACATGTTGAATTGTAATCCATCTCCCACATCCATGAAAATGAATGAGAAACTGGTACTTGATGATGGTACATGTGCAACAAATGCTTCTTATTTTAGAAGCTTGGTTGGTGGTTTAAACTACTTATCACACACAAGGCCCGATATAGCATTCTCTGTCAGTTTGATTTCAAGGTTCATGCATAGTCCTTCGAAGCAACACCTAGGTGCAGCCAAAAGGATCTTGCGATATATTGCTGGCATAACAAGTTATGAAATTTGGTACTCAAAAGTATCAGATTTCAGATTAATTGGTTTTACTGATAGTGATTGGGTAGGTAGCTTGGAAAATCGGAGGAGCACATCTGGGAATGTCTTTAGTCTTGGTTCTGGAGCAATCTCATGGAGTTCAAAGAAACCAAATACAGTAGCCTTGTCATCTTCGAAAGCAGAATACAGGGCTGCAACTTCAGCAGGTTGTCAAGCTATCTGGTTAAGGAAATTGTTAGTGGATCTTCAACAAGAGTAGATTGGTCCAACTGAAATATGGTGTGACAACAAGGCGGCAATTGCTATGACAAAAAATCCTGCTATTCACACTAGGACGAAGCACATTGACATCCGCTATCACTTCATTCATGATCTAGTTGCTGGTGGAATAGTCTCCTTGACGTTTTGTGGCACAAATGACCAGATTGCTGATGTTCTTACAAAATCGCTTCTGCGCAACAAGCATGACTTCTTCAGACAACAAAATGGGAGTTTGTGATTTTTGAAGAAAGGGGGAGTGTTGACTAATTCTTCAAAATAATTCAGTTGCACAAAATCAGTTAGTGAGTCTGTTTTTTAGGATTAGTGGGTTTAAGTTTTTACCTAGTCAATGCATTAGCTTCTTATTGTAGTGGGTCATGTTTACCACTTTCCCCATGTTTTTCCATTATTAGTTAGTTTCTTTATTTTAGCTTAAGTAGTTAATTGTAAGCCTATAAATGGCAGTAGGTGTTCTTGTTTCCAGAAGAAAGAAAATTGAGCAGTAAAAAAAAACCCTTTGTTTCTGAAAGTTGTTTTCATTGTCTCTTGTTCCAACACTAACAGTAATTATTAAAAAGAAAAAAAGAACAAACTAACAAAAATATATGGAGATGAAAATACTGTTACGAGGCTTATGTATGTTGATTTACCTTTTGATACCACGTATTTAGGGATCCACCGCAGAAATAGAATATTAGAGACTTTAAAATATAATTCTTTCTTCAGAAAAGTGGAATAATATCAGCTGCTTTAGCGCTTATGTTACCCTTGATTTAGTCCAGCAAGAGATACAGTACATAAAAGACGTGTAGTAAAGCCCTTCTTTTATTTGCTAGCAAACTCTGATATTTTGTGGCTTCTTAAAGAAGAATAGAGAATTTGGTTAAAAGATTTGTGCGTTACTGGAAGCTCCTAATTTCACTTCCTGCTCTAAGTTGGTTAAGAGAACGTTTGAATTGACACAATTGAGGTATAATTTAACTTAGATTTTGTTTTTTTGACCTTCTTTATGTTGTCTATATACAGGAAGAATCTTCCTTGTTTTCGTGACTGGCTTAATGGAAAAGAAAAGCTTTTTGGATTCTCAGTCGGTACAAGTTCGCGCTATAGGTGGCACCAATCATTGAAAACTAGGAAGGATGATTTAACAAAGATAATGACTAAGTGGTCATTCAGGTTCTTTTGTCGCCTCAGTATTCCAGCTTTACAGGTAAGGGGATATGCCGCTTTCTTTTAAGTTTCTTCCAACCTCTTTTTATTTATTTGTTTGAAATGATCACAGTCACTCTGTTTTGATTCTTATCTTCATAGACTCAGATGGTGATAACTTTATCAAGGAGATAATCGTTGATTTGTTTCGATCATATAATTCAAATTTAAATTCAAAAATAGTAAATTATTATCTATAGATTAAAATAATTCAAATTAAATATTTTTACATAACATAAATATTATCCTTAAATTTCTTAGCAACATTTTAGTAGTTTGTCACTTAGCTTAGACTTAATGCAAATTATCCTCCATATATATATATATATATATAGGTATAAATTTTAATATTTTGAAAATATAATGCTTGGAAAATTATCCTTTTTGATAACGTTAGATTCGGATCTAATGTTCATTCATATACTTGATTAGGTAAAACATTAGGTTTGGAATATAACTTCCAATAACTTGGACTATGATCTAACATTTTTTCATAAAAATTTCAATTGGATCAAAAGAAATCTTCTGACCAGAATCTAAAAGATGCATAAAAAAAGCCCCATTCATTAAACAACTATCTCAAAAAGAACCAACTTTATAAATTCTTCCTGCCCATAACTCTTCACCCCCGTACAGAAATTAAACTAATTCATAAAACATAATATAAAAAACTCATCAATAGTCGACATTTATTCTGCATTTTATAATAGGAATCTTCAAATCTCTAGCCAGCTCAGTTTGTTCCTTACTTGTTACCTCTAGTATTGCCTGAAAAAAATCTATCAAGAAAAGAGCAATGTATATGTCAAAGTGAAATATGAATAAATATTGCTTACCAAATTCTGAATTCAACGTCATTTGGCGTAAGAAAGGATCCACTGGTAGACCATTCTCAGCATAGATTGGATCATATAGGCTGTTACAAATTGGCCAGCACCATCAAATTTAATGCATTAAAAATAAAAATAATATAAGCATCCACATATCCACCCCCTCAATTTTGAGACAAACTAATAAAAAAAATAATAACATATAAAGTGGAATAGAGAAAGTATATGATTACGTTCTCTGTGGTTCTCTCGCCATGTAGGTATTTAGTGGAGGATTTGGATATTGATGATTTGTCTCCATGGGTCCTCTCTCAATGACTTTTGTCTGCATTTATTTTAAAAAATTATATAAAGATAATATAAATATTTTATGATGTATTTTTGAACAATTACACAAACTAAATATTTCCACATTAACATATTACTTTTAAAAAAGAAATTAGCTGCACAAGTTAATTTTTTTAAACCATTAAATATAAATTAGGGATTAGTCATATATACTCCTGAACACGAAAAGGATCCACGAAATAATCTTGGCATTCTTCCTCGTTTGTAACTTGCCTACATTTATGTAACATAAAAATGTGATTAACTAAGCTCAGTTGCATCTACTTACATTTATCATCCCACCTTGGTATAGATGAGGAGAATTATAAGTTATTTTTAATTTTTATAACTAATTGTACAATTTTTATAGGTTTGTAGTTTATTCTCTTTAATAGAAAAATGATCGTGCTCAGCATTTTATCATGCTGCAATTACTATTAGTATCATTTTGTTAATATAAAGCTTTTACTCTATCTTTATCTTTATCTGTATAGTATCTATTTAAACACTAAGGTATAGATAATTAATGTCATTGGTTTCTTGGCCAGTAGAAATATGTATGCATATAATCTTTCTAATGGTCATATAAAAACAAGATTTTCTGGTGTCCTTCAAAGATGAAAATGGCGATTATTTGATTCGGAATGAACATAAAAAAGGCAAATTCAGTATAATCTTATGGCAAATTTGACCTGGGCAGATAATAGTGTTTCCTCTTGGCCTTGAAAAATTATCTTGGATCTTGGCTGATGATGGTTGTCTGACTCAAATAAATTTGTAAAAAAGAGATATCTAGATGGGCAACGAGTGTATAAATAACTTTTAAGCACTTCAATCATATTCTTAGTACTCTTTGTTCTTTGAGAAGCTCATTGGATAATTAGTTATATATAATAGCTGATTCACCATGTATAACACCTATTAGCATAGCGAAAAGGTACTCTTACTTGTTGCAGAATGAAAAGTAATATTATACACCGGATATGTTGTTATTGTTGTAATTTTTGTGGAGGTAAATTTTATTTGAATTGTGTGTCTTGAACATCTGTTTTGAGGCTTAAATGTTCAACTTTGAGTGCTTTTCCTACTTCCACTTTGCCTTCTATGATTTCTCAAACATGTAATTATATCTTTCAGTGTTTTCATGGATGTCATCACTACTTCATTGGTAGATTTGTAATATCTTCTTTCTAAATGTATACACCTCTCTCAATTTCAGCTTCCTGGATTGATTGATATTACACGTTTTTCTTAGGAATCTCAACATCTCCCTACGTTAGGGTTTTTTTGGAATTCAAAAGATTGGTTATTAAGATTGAACTCCTACAGTTATTTGTATCTTCAGAAACAACAGAAGCATATCCTAATTTAACAACTAACAATAATTTCTTTTTCTAGATTTGAGCCTACATATTCTTAGTGTATTAAGAAGTTAATTTTTAGGTCTAGTTCTTGTGTATAAAGAACTACTAGTTCTATAAATATTTTAATTGGTTAAATAAAATCGGTACCTTTTGACAAAAAAAAACCCAATAGCTTAACACAAATGATGTAAGACTATAAGGAAACATAAGTACTTGCAAATGTTGGGTCCAATTATCCTAGCTACCTTTGTCTCTATGGATTGATTTCCTTCTAGAGCAAGTTGGACAAGGCCAAAATCTGTGACCTTAACCCTTATATCATCACGTAGAAGAATATTGGAGTGCTTCAGATTCCTACGAATGTAACTCTGGTTGGCCAATATGTGGAGGTATTCCACTCCCCTAGCCACATCTCATGCAATGGTTTGTCTGTTTTTCCATTCCAGGGGTTTTAGTCCTATCCTTTTCCCAGTGAAAAAGGTGGCTACATAGTGTCCCTTTAGGCATGCATTCATAACCAAGAATTTTTTCATTGCTAGTTAGACAGTATCCAAGTAGAGAAACAAGATGCCTATGTCCGAACTTGGTCAAAATATCGATCTCAGAATTGAAATCCCTGAGTCCCTCCTTAGTCATAATTGCACGAGATTCTGCTCTGTTGACGGCGATCTTCTTTCCCCTAGGTAATTCCCCTTTGTAGACTATAGCGAAACCTCTCTGACCTAGTATCTTGTCCTTGCTGAAGTTATTGGTCGCAGTTTTTAGGACTTGAAAGGGAAACCACCAAATTAGGAGCTTCGACCACTGGAATGTCACATTTGTTGGGTTCTAAGTGTATTGTGAATGAAAAATGAAGGGAAGAAAAATGGAGGGAAAGTGAAATGTGTACTTCACTTTTAAGAAGTAAAGTTCTCCCACATTGGTGGTAGAAAGAAACTTTCTTATGCATATATTGAAATGCATTCCTTCATGTGGATAGTGAGGCAAGAATTAGACAAGCCTCGCGCCATCGTCGCTTGCTCGGCTCGGCTCTGGCTCCGGCTTTGGATTCGGATTTGGAAAATCATCGAGAGAGAGACTATCTTTTTGGACAAAATTCATTTGAAACTTGAAAAATAGTGATATTGTAATCCAAAAATCCGATAAGAAATGATATTTCTCCATTTACGGATGCACCCGAGCATGTGCGGACTCATGTCACAACGCACCTTGAAGGGATGCGACCCTTCAAGGAAGTGAAACCCTATTTCACACGAAAAGGACGACCTATGTGCGCAGGTCGCAAGTGACCTTCGCAGAAGGCAGTAATGTTTTAGGAAATCGTCAATAAACATTTCAGAAAGTTGTCTCTTTTCATGAATCTTTGATTCTCTTCTAAAGGACCACCTTTTGGCTATAAATACCTGACTTATTCCTCAGGTTTTGGTACGGAATTTGTGAAAGAAAAACATCATCTTCTTCTTGAAAAACTCAAGTGTGATCATCAAATCATTGAGTGAGTGCATTGTTCGGTAGAATTTGAGGTACCACCATTCTACTGAAGTGAATCATTTTATCCTTGGAGGAAAGATTTCATAACCTCGGGTACTTAAGGGGAATAAATTCCTTAAGGACACACCATGAATTCGGTAGACTTGATTCTCCATTTCTGTTTCATCTCTTTTCTTATGATTTTGCTATTTTCAGAAAATAGTAGAAACTTCATTTTGATAGTTCATAGTTGTTGAACTTGTGTTTCAAGTTGTTGAACTTCTTTGTTTTTCTTGAACTTAAAGTTAAAGTTCTTGTTGTTTAAATGCAGATTTTGTACCCAGCAACAACAATCTTAAGGAATTTAATATAATCTGTATTTTTGATTTCTGGAGATTAAAACCATTTGGTTTTCTACTCTGTCTAAACTTGATAGTGATTTGAAGATATAAAAACTTCATCACGAGTCAAAAATCATTCGGTTGACGATTTGAAGACTATAAAAACTTCGTCGTTAAACTAGAAACAAGTTGTTTTAAAGTTTTAAACTTTGTTGTTAGTATTTAAGATACTAAATTGGTTGTTTCATTGTGACAGCAAAATGACTAATGAAATTCAAGTCAATGGTGGAACGACGAATGTTGCAGCAACAAACATTGCTACTTCAAGTCGTGCAAATGCTGCACCTGCCATGGCACCGACAGAAAAACCAGGAAAATTTATTGGTGTTAATTTCAAACTTGGCAGCAGAAGATGTTCTTTTATCTAACTACTTTGAGTCTGTAAAATTTCATCACAGAAAGCGTTCCTGAATTACCGGAAGAAACTTCGAAAAAGGATCGCTTTGTAGTAACTGGAGCTTGGAAGCACTCAGATTTTTATGTAAAAATTACATATTGAGTGGCCTACAAGATGACCTGTACAATGTGTATAGTATGATGAAGACTTCAAAGGACCTTTGGGATGCTTTAGAGAAAAAGTACAAAACACAGGATGCCGGAATGAAAAAGTTCATTGTTGTCAAATTCTTGGACTTTAAGATGGTAGATAGCAAAGCTACAGTTACTCAAGTCCAAGAGTTGCAAGTCATTATTCACGACCTCCTTGCAGAAGGTATAATTTTAGATAATTCCTTTGTTAAACATTTTATGAATGTTATTAATGTTCACTTAACCTTTATTGTAGGTTTGATTGTGAACGATGCTTTTCAAGTAGCTGCGATAATCGAGAAGTTACCACCTTTGTGGAAGGACTTTAAAAACTACTTAAAGCATAAGTGTAACGACATGTCAGTTGAAGACCTCATTGTGAGGTTGAGTATTGAAGAAGACAATAAGGTCGCAGAGAAGAGGTCTCGTGGGAACTCTGCTGTAAATGGAGCAAATATTGTAGAAGATGATTCCAAAAAATCAAAGAAGAGAAAGAAAGCACAAGCACAACAAGGCAATCCTCCTAAGAAGAAATTCAAAGGAAATTGCTTCAATTGTGGCAAAGTTGGCCACAAGTCAGCTGATTATCGGGATTCAAAAAAGGGCATGAAAAAATACCAAGCAAACATGGCTGAATCCAAACAAGAACTGGACAATCTGTGTGCTATGCTCTCGGAATATAATATTGTTAGAAATCCTAGAGAGTGGTGGATTGATTTAGGTTTCACCTGCCACGTGTGTGCCAACAAAAAACTATTTACATTATATGCTCCAGCTCGAGATGATAAGAAGATATTTATGGCCAATTCCACTATAGCAAAGGCTGAAGGAATGGGCAAGGTTTGCTTGAAGATGAAATCAGGCAAGATGGTGACACTAAACAATGTCCTTCATGTTCCAGAGTTGTGAAAGAACTTGGTATCTACTTCACTTCTGACTAAGAATGGTTTCAAATGTGTATTTGTTTTCGACAAAGTTGTAAGTAGTAAGAATGAAGTGTATGTAGGCAAAGGTTACCTCACCAAGGGCCTTTTTAAGATCAATGTAATGAATCTTGATATGAATAAAAGCTTTAGTTCTTCTTACTTTATTGAGTCAAATGATTTATGGCATGAAGGTTTAGGACATGTCAATTATAAAACCTTGTGAAAACTGATTAGCTTGGAAGTTTTGCCTAACTTTGAGTGCAGTAAATCAAAGTGTCAAACATGTATTGAATCTAAGTATGCTAAGCATCCGTATAAGTCTGTTGAAAGGAATTCCAATCTCTTAGACTTAATTCACACGGACATTTGTGATATGAAGTCGACACCATCTCGTGGTGGGAAAAAGTATTTCATAACTTTTATCGACGATTGCACTAGATTTTGTTAGTCTATTTGCTGAATTGTAAGGATGAGACAATAGATACATTTAGGCAATATAAAACTGAAGTTGAAAATAAGTTGGATAAAAAGATCAAAACAATAAGAAGTGATAGGGGTGGAGAATATGAATCTCCTTTTGCGGAGATATGTTTGAAAAATGGAATTGTCCATCAAACTACTGCCCCGTACTCACCTCAATCAAATAGGATTGCAGAAAGGAAAAATCGAACCTTGAAGAAAATGATGAATACCTTACTTATAAGTTCAGATTTACCTCAAAACTTGTGGGGGGAAGCTATCCTTACAGCAAACCGAATACTCAATCGAGTGCCCCATAGAAAGACATAATCTATTCCATATGAGAAATGAAAAGGAATAAAACCCAACTTGAAATATTTCAAAGTGTGGAGGTGTCTAGCAAAAGTCCAAGTTCCTATATCCAAAAGGGTGAAACTAGGACCAAAGACTGTGGACTATGTTTTTATCAGATATGCTACAAACAGTAAAGCATGTCGATTTTTGGTTCATAAATCCTAACATCCAAATATCCATGAGAATACGGTAATGGAATCAGACAATGTTGAGTTCTTTCAACACATTTATCCATATAAAACTCGACATGAGCTATCTAGTGAAGGGTCTAGATGACCTAGGGATGAACCAAGGGAGAATGTACTTAATGAAGAGAATCCAAGGCGTAGTAAGAGACAAAGAACGTTGACTTCCTTCGAATCAGATTTTGTAATATTTCTTCTTGAAAATGAACCTCTAACATTCAAAGAAGCGATATCATCTGCGGAATCATCCTTTTAGAAAGAGGCTGTCAATAGTGAGATTAATTCAATCTTGAGCAACCATACTTGGGAGTTGGTTGATCTTCCTCCAGGAAATAAACCTTTAGGTTCTAAATGGATCTTCAAAAGGAAAATAAAAGTTGATGGTACTATTGAAAAATACAAGGCAAGAATTATTGTGAAAGGCTTTAGGCAAAAATAAGGCCTTGACTATTTTGACACATACTCTCCAGTAACAAGGATAACATCCATTTCGGATATTAGTTGCATTGGCTGCGGTATATGGTCTTGAAATCCATAAAATGGATGTGAAAAATGCATTCTTAAATGGAGAATTGGAGGAAGAAATTTACATAGAACAACCTGAGGGTTTTTTGGTTCCTGGTAAAGAAAGAAAAGTGTGCAAACTTGTTATGTCACTTTTTGGACTAAAACAAGCACCCAAAATGGCATTCAAAGTTTGACCAAACCATGTTGGCAAACGGATTCAAAATAAATGAATATGATAAACATGTTTACATTAAAAACACTCCAAATCACAAAGTCATTGTTTGTTTAGATGTGGATGATATGTTGATCATCAGTAGAGACATTTCTGACGTAAATGCTACGAAGCGAATGCTTGAGAGCAAGTTTGATATGAAAGACTTTGGAGTTGCGGATGTGATTTTAGGGATAAGACTTCATAGAACTCCACAAGGGTTGGCATTGTTACAGTCTCATTATATTGAAAAGGTACTTGACAAGTTTAAGTATTTGGATTTCAATATTGCCAAGACTCCATTAGACGTGAGCTTCGCACTTCAAAAGAATGAAGGTGAAAGCAATTCACAATTGGATTATACAAGAGTGTTGAAAAGTTTGTTGTATATCATGAATCGTACACGACCAGATATAGCATGCGGTATTAGTAAATTAAGCCAGTCCCAATCAAACTCATTGGATGGCAATGAAAAGATTTTTGGGGTATCTAAAACATACTCAAGACTTTGCTTTGCATTACAACAAATATCCAACAGTAATTGAAGGATATAGTGATGCAAATTGGATCACTGAATCAAATGAAGTAAAATCCACGAGTGGATATGTTTTTACTTTAGGTGGAGGAGCAATCTCTTGGAAATCATCCAAACAGACTTGTATTGCCCGCTCTACTAGGGAATCTGAATTTATCACATTAGATAAAGCCGGTGAAGAAGCTGAATGGCTCCAAAATTTCTTAGAAGATATTTCTTATTGACCCAAATCTCTGGCACCAGTATACATACATTGTGATAGCCAAACTGTGATAGGTAGGGCAGGGAGCATGATGTATAATGGTAAATCTCGTCATATAAGATGGATATATAATACCATTAGAGAACTTCTCTCTAGTAGAATTATCACGATTAACTATGTGAAGTCAAGGATAATGTGTCTAATCCACTTACAAAAGGCCTATCTAGAGAGGGAGTTGAGAAATCATCGAAGAAAATGGGTTTACGGCCTAGGACAAGTCATCACAGTGGTAACTCTACCTAGAGGACTGGAGATCCCAAGAGCTAGGTTCAAGGTGATCAAACAAAGTTGTGATTGACGGTTCAATATTGTCAATAAACTCAACCTGTTCTCATGATGAAGACAATGTTCAGGAAACAAGGATAAGACTTATGGTTGGTAGTCTTTTAATGGTTTCTAAGTTTGGCAGTTTGACCAAATTGTTTGATCTATAGGATTAAAAGTTTAGAAATCACCTATGTGAGAGTGAAGTGGAAGTCGCTTCAATGAGAGTGGTAGTAAAAGACTATTCTCTAAGCTCTCATGAAATCAGGTAGTGTTCATGGCTGAAACGAATAAAATCATGAGAACCACAAATGGTAAAAGGCTCTTTATGTGACTTGTGTTGTCTAGGTGTACATTAAAGTTCAACATTTCAAAGATATCACATCAACCGATTGATCGAGTACATCAGATGCAAGTTCACTACGGAAAGTTCAAAGGAAAACCTACTTATCCAGATGCAATTAGTGTTTACTTGTTGATCACCCACTTGTCCGTAAATTATTTGATTAAAAAGCCATTCCCCATTCATGTGGGGGGGGGGGGATTGCTAGGTTTTAAGTATATCGTGAATGGAAATGGAGGGAAAGTGAAATGTGTACTTCACTTTTAAGAAGTAAAGTTCTCCCACATTGGTGGTAGAAAGAAACTTTCTTATGCATATATTGAAATGCATTCCTTCATGTGGATAGTGAGGCAAGAATTAGACAAGCCTCGTACCGTCGTCGTCGTCGCTCTCTCGGATCGGCTTCGACTTTGGATTTGGATTTGTCAAATGATCAATCAAGAGATTATCTTTTTGGACAAAATCCATTTGAAACTTGAAAAATAGTGATATTATAATCCAAAAATTCAATAAGAAATGATATTTCTCCATTTGTAAATGCACCCGAGCATGTGCGAACATATGTCATAACGCATCTCGAAGGGACGCGTCCCTTTGAGGAAGAGACACACTGTTTCACGTGAAAAGGACAACCTGCACGCGCAAGTCGTCACCTGCGGACGTAGGTGACCTTCGCAGAAGACAGTAATGTTTTTGGAAATCGTCAATTGACGTTTCAGAAAGTTGTCTCTTTTCATGAATCTTTGCTTCTCTTCTAAAGCACCACCTTTTGGCTATAAATACCTGACTTTTTCCTCAGGTTTTTGTATGAAATTTTTGAAATAAAAACATCTTCTTCTTCTTGAAAAACTCAAGTGTGATCATCAAATCATTGGGTGAGTTCGTTGTTGAGTAGAATTTGAGGTACCACCATTCTACTGAAGTGAATTATTTTATCCTGGGAGGAAAGATTCCATTGCCTCGGGTACTTGATGGGAATAAATTCCTTAAGGACACACCGTGAATTTGGTGGACTTAATTCTCCATTTCTGTTTCATCTCTTTTCTTATGATTTTCCTTTTTTCCAGAAAATAGTAGAAACTTCATTTTGATAAGTCATAGCTATTGAACTTGTGTTTGAAGTTGTTCAACTTATTTGTTGTTCTTGAACTTAAAGTTAAAGTTCTTGTTATTTAAATGCAGATTTTGTACCCGACAACAACAACATTTCTGTTAGATTTTGTACTATAGGCAGTTATGCCAACTAAAAAAAGAGCGGATGCAATTGCAGCAGATACTGCTTCTATAATTTTTTTCCCATTTTTTGAACTTTGTATAAGGAGGTCTAGTATCAACGCCATAACCAGAGCCAGAAGTTGGGCCATCTAAATTCGCTTTGCTCTTGTCCTTCTCAATGTCAGGATTTCCACTCATTTGCAACCGCACATTAGTCCCAAAAAGGGGTAGTTACCGTATACTTGGTTGTTTCTTAAATCAAATTCTTCAAGACCTGGAAAAATAGTGAGCTCCTTCAGAATTGAACCTTTGAGATTGGTATTTACATGAACTAATCTTTGCAATGCATTCGGTGAAGCAAATTTAGGAGAAATTATTCCTAAAAGCCCCATATTCTGAAAATTTATGATGATAAGTTGCCATTATTGCAAGTAATACCCAGCCAGTTTGCACATGGATCATTTCCCTTCCAATTCTCAATAAACGTTCTAGGATAACTCATTGATTTTGTAATTGAAATCAATGACTTCACTATAGGATCACAATCACCAGGTAGCAGTAAACAAAGCTATTGTTACTTTTACCAGAATCATAAAAAAAACCAGAATTTTACCCTTGGGCATTGGTCCTTGAAAAAAATTATCCCCCTGTGAATTACGTATAATATTATGTATTAATGACCCACATATATTTCTTGTAAACTTGTCACAAAAGGCACGACAACTTCTAATAACTAGTTCATTTTTGTATTTTCGAATTGATTCCGCCCCTAAAGCGAGTGGTAATAAATTTACCTTATCTCCCAAGTAAAGTAATAAATCAGTCAATTACTTTTTCTCCAAGTTATGCATATATGGTATTTCTTTGATAGCAAGAAATAACTATGAAAGTCCCAAGGGTTAAAGTTATTTGTCTAAGAGTCCCTAGCCTACCTATAAATACGCCTGTGGTTCCGTCAGTCTGGCATACTCTTTGATAAGCAAAGGCTAGAAGACTCTATAGGTTTCTTCTTCTCTATCTCTTTCTTCTTATAGTTCTTGGCAACACGAACACGATTATCAACAATATTTGAACAGTAATGGCTGAAGGTATGCTCCTATTTATTTTTTTTGCTGCATTTTGGCTTTGTGTATGTGTTGAAATTCAACATGTGGTATCAAGAGCCTACCTTCATCTGTATTGTTTGGTGTTTAGAGATGTTCATAAATTGTAATAATCTGATATGTTTTAAGTTAATTATTAAAGCTAACTATTGAGTGATGCCATTCTGAGTTCTTTTTATCATATGCTTGGATTAGCCACAGCATCCTGAGTATATGATATAAAGAAAATCTAAGATCTTTAATCACATAAAGTTAAGTGATAAAGATATAATAATGACATCTAATAAAGTTTAATTATCTTATCAAAATAGTAGTCTTACCCCCACAGGGAGGTAACTAGTTTGGTTAGATTAATTAGAATGAGATAGTAAATCTTTTTGTTTGAAAATTATCCTACGCCCATAGGTACGGATTATTTTCTATATTTATTTGGTTTACTAATCTGATAAAGTTAAGTAAATTTTATGCATGATTTGCAACCTCTACCCACAGGAAGGTTTAAAATTTACTTAGAATCGGTATTTACGCAATTCACTTTGATGATTATGTATTTCATAGCTTATGTATGTGCATCCTTGATTTCCAGTCCAAACAATTTTTCCTAATATAATATTTAATGAAAATGCTCGAATTTCAATGTTGTATGATGACAAATTTTTTGAATGGAAGGAGAAAGTCCTTCTCACTTTAGGGTGTTTGGATCTGGATCTAGCACTCCATGTGGAAGAACTACCTAAGCCCACGGAATCAAGTACGCTAGAGGCTAAGGCTTCTTATGAGCGGTGGGAGCGATCTAATCGCTTGAGCTTAATGATCATAAAAGCTCATATAAGCCAAATCATTAGGGGTTCCATCCCCAACAATGACAATGTCAAAGCTTACATGAAGGCAATGGATGAACAGTTTGTAAGCTCTGACAAGGCGTTGGCCAGCACCCTTATGAAGAGGCTATCAAGTGTGAAATTTGATAGAAGTCATATAGTGCGCAAGCACAATATGGAGATGAGAGATATTGTTGCTAAACTCGATTCCCTTGAGGTTGCTATGTCTGGACCATTTCTTGTGCATTTTATTCTCAACTCTCTTCCTACGAAATATAGTTTGTTCAAGATATCTTACAACACACATAAAGATAAATGGTCAATCAATGAACTCTTGACCAAGTGTGTGCAAGAAGAGGGGAGGTTAAAACATGAGATACCTTAAAGTGCTAATTTGGTGACTCATGATAAGAAAATACAATGAAAGGCAAAAGTGTTCCTATGAAGAAGAAAGACAGTCTTGACAAAGATACTTACCGTTTCTCCAAAACGAAGAGACACTGGAAGAAAGATTGCCTGAAATACAAGAAGTGGCTTCAGAAGAAAGGTAACTTTACCTTTGTATGTTATAAATCTAATTTCATTGAAGTTTCTAATAATACATGGTGGATCGATTCTGGTTCCACAGCTCATATTGCCAAAATCATGCAGGGTTTTCTAACTCTAAGGTAGCCGACGGGAAGTGAACAAAATGTTCATTCTGGCAATAGGACAACATCATATATGGAAGGCGTGGGGACTTATAGGCTCATTTTAGAATATGGTTTTCAATTAGATTTAGAAAACACTTTTTATGTTCCATCATATTCTAAGAATTTAATTTCTCTTTCTAGACTATCAATAGCTGGTTATGATTTCAATTTTCATTTGTCTACAATGAAACTTTTGAAAGGCAATAAAGTTATTGGTTTTGGAAATTTGTATGGAAAGTTATTTAAATTTGAGCTAGCCCCCAAGACTGAATGTAATGTCATAACTCTGCATGATAAAGAAATTGGCACTAAGCGATGAATTATCAATCAGAACTCATCAAGTCTTTAGCACAAGAGATTGGGACATATCTCTATTGAAAGAATCAAAAGGTTAGTTAATGATGGAGTTATTGAAGCTCTTTGATTTTTCTAACTTTGGGACTTGTGTGGACTGCATAAATGGTAAGCAGACCAACAAATCCTATAAAGGTGCCAAAAGAAGTTCTTAATTGCCTGAGATCATACATACAGATATTTGTGAACCTTTTCCTACCCCTTGCTTGAATGGTGAGACATATTTTATCTCATTTATTGATGACTATTCAAAAAATATGTATCTCTATTTTTGTTTAATAAATCAGAAGCACTTGATGCTTTTAAAGTTTTCAAAACAAAAGTTGAGAAACAAATTGGAGCTCAGATCAAAATTATAAGGTCTGATAGGGGTGGAGAATATTATGGTAGGTACACAAAAAAAGGGATAAGTTAAAGGTCCATTTGCTAAGTTCCTTGAAAAGAAAAGTATAATTGCACATACCAGGAACACCACAGTAAAATGGTGCGGCAGAAAGAAGGAACTGAACATTAATAGACATGGTAAGACGCAAGATTAGTAGATCATGTTTATCTTTATCCTTATGGAGTGAAGCCTTAAAAACTGTTGTGTATATTTTAAATAGGGTTCCATTTAAGGTTGTTCCCAAGAAACCCTTTGAATTATTTAAAGGATGAAAACCTAGTTTAAGCCATTTATATGTATGGGGATGTTCAACTGAAGTGAGGTTTTATAACCCACATTTAAAAAAGTTGAATGAACGAAAATTAAGCGATTTCTTTATAGGCTATGTGGATAACTCTAAAGGATTTAGATTTTATTGTCCTTCTCATTCTCCTAAAATTGTTAAGGCTAGAAATGCTAAATTTCTTGAAGAACATGAAGTAAGTGGGAGTGGTTCAACTCAAGTGGTGGAACTAAAAGAGATAAGGGAGCCACTTGTGGTGCCTTTATATACTGATAACTTGAATCCAAATCAGTTAAATTCTCATGAATTACCTGAAGAGCAACAAGTTCAAGAGACACCACCACTTGATGAGCCATATGAAGAGCAACCCACTTTACCTGAACCCATTGTTGAAAGATCACCTGAACAAGTAGAAGTAAAGAAACCCTCAAGAGTTCGTAAACCAGCAATTTCTAGTGACTATGTTGTATATCTCCAAGAGTGTGATTATGATATTGGACTAAAAGATGATCCATCTTCTTTTTCACAAGTCATGAGTGGAGAAAACTCCACACTTTGGTATTATTCCATGAAAGAAGAGTTGGAATCTATGGCTAAAAATAAAGTCTGGAATCTCGTTGAATTACCTAAAAACGTCCCTACTATAGGATCCAAATGGGTTTATAAAACCAAAAGAGACTCATCTGGTAATGTTGAACGACATAAAGCTAGACTTGTAGTCAAGGGTTTCACTCAAAAGGAAGGTATTGATTACCATGCAACTTTCTCTCATGTATCAAAGAAGGATTCATTAAGGATAATCATGGCATTAGTAGCTCACTTTGATTTAGAGCTACATCAAATGGATGTGAAAATGGCTTTCTTGAACGGAAATCTTGAAGAAGAGGTATACATGCGTCAGCCTGAAGGATTTGTGATAAGGACGAAAGTCACCTTATTTGCAAGTTGAATAAATCTATTTATGGACTAAAGCAGTCTTCCCGCCAATGGTATATTAAATTTCATAATGTTGTTTCTTCATTCTGATTTACGGAGAACATCATTTATCAATGTATATACCTTAAGATAAGTGGGAGCAAATATATTTTCCTAGTCCTATATGTGAATGACATTTTACTTGCAAGTAGTGATTTGGGGTTGTTGTATGAGACGAAATAGTTTCTTGTCAAAAATTTTGAAATGAAGGATATGGGTGAAGCCTCATATGTCATTAGCATAGAGATTCATAGAGATAGATCTCAACGACTGCTTGGACTATCTCAAAGATCCTACATTGAAAGAGTTCTGAAAAGATATGGAATGAAAAATTGTTCACCTATAGCAACACCTATCATTAAAGGTGACAAATTCTCATTGAATCAATGTACACAAAATGCATTGGAACAAGAGAAAATGAAAGGCATTCCATATGCTTTACTTGTTGGAAGCCTTATGTATGCACATGTATGCACTAGACCTGATATTGCCTTTGTAGTAGGAATGCTTGGTAGATATCAAAGTAACCCTGGTCTTGATCATTGGAAAATTGGTAAAAGGGTTTTGAGATATTTGCAAGGAACCAAGAATCTTAAGCTTACATACAAATATTCTGACACATTAGAAGTCGTTGATATTCAGACTCCGATTTGGATGGATGCAAAGATAGTGATAAATCTGCTTTTGGATATATTTTCCTCCTTGCTGGAGGTGCTATGTCTTGGAGAAGTTTTTAAGCAAACCATTGTTGCAGCATCCACAATGAAAGATGAATTTATATATTGTTATGAAGATACATCACAGGCCTTATGGCTGAAGAATTCCACTTCAGGCCTTCAAGTTGTCGATTCTATTGCAAGGCTATTGAGAATGTGTAACACCCCATACATTTCTGAACCTATGAGACTACCGTAACATTTATGGAATTATTTAAACATGATATGTTTGGGGTATTACACATTAATTGTAGTGGGCTGAATTCACATGTGTTAATGGGCTCAATAAAGGCCCAATAATTGAGCAAAAGACATGGCCTAAAATGGGAAAATGATCCATTCTTTCTTTGACCAAGTAAACCATCAATTATTGATCAAAGTGTGGCTAAGGATAAGATTAAAAAGACTATATAAGGTGGAAAATTAGATTTTTTGTAACACCCCGTACATTCCCAACCCTAACTTGATTGATTGGTTACCTAAGGTGTAGTTATAAACCTTAGCTTCGAGAGCACAAAGTACGTATGTTGTAGTGGTTTTGGATGGAACATTTGATATTGGTACTAGTCAATGTGTTTAGACTCTTGTATGAGAAGTTGGAAACCTTTTGGAACATGTTAGGAGCTATAAATGAAGCTTGAATGAGGCAAGCTAAATATTAGAACTTGAAGTATCTAACCAAATCCGCAACGAAAAGTCGAAGAAAGGGATTTTTTAAAAAATTTTGAGCCAGGGGCGTGCCAGGCCGCTCTGGGCTGAAATTTTCAGCCCACAGGCAGCAAGG
This sequence comes from Capsicum rhomboideum, assembly GCA_031232105.1. NCBI lineage: Eukaryota > Viridiplantae > Streptophyta > Magnoliopsida > Solanales > Solanaceae > Capsicum > Capsicum rhomboideum. The sequence goes on from CP124718.1 coordinate 103,443,822, forward strand.
GGGCGCTCCAGGCAGCGTGCCAGGCCTCCCCTGCACACCCTTCAAATGTTGGAAATTTTTCTAAGTCCAAGGGACGCCCGGGGCCGTACCGGGGTGCTTTTTGCCGAATTTATTTGCCAACCACGAGCCTATAAATGTGATTCTTGGGTTATTATATAATTTTTCCACCTTGGTAAGACTACACTAGTATGGAGTTAGCATCCAAATTACGTTTTTACCCTTCTATGTTCAATTAAGCCATAAGTGGCTAGACTGTCTTATTTGGAGATTGAGGCTACGAATATGAGTCTCGTGAGTTAAATATTGATGTGACACTTACAGAATTATTCAAACATGATATATATGATGAATTACACCTTGAATTTGGTGGCCTAAGTTGACATGTGTTATTGGGCTCAATTTAAAGCCCCAAGTGGAAATTAGAATTAAAGACATGGCCCAATGGGTCAAATGACTCATTCTCCCTTGGACAATCAAATATTGAACCAAAGTGGATAAATATAACCATTGAATGAAGGATATATAAGGCCAAAAATCAGATTTTTAGTCAAAAAATCTCTCATGCCATTTCTAGAATTTTCTCTCCATTTCCAAACCCTAAAACAATCAACTCTTGGGCAAGATCATCATCTTCCAAGATTGGGTAAGTGATTATTCTTGTACTTTAACATATTATAATCATGATAGATTATGTATATCATGGTGGTTATGTTGGCAAGGTGTTGAATAGTGCACTTTGGCTTTTTGCTAAAAGATGTGCATCCTTGTGAATTAAACTTGAAAAAGGACTATATGTTTTGATGAAAGTGAATGGTGTGGATGATATCTCAAAATGTATGGTGTGGTTATGTCCATAACTTGTTATTTTTATCTATGAGTAAATTGTGGAATTTTGGTTATAAAATGGATTGGAGTGATTTGATGGATTCATTGTGATGTGGTGTTAATGAGAACATGTAAAGGAGGAACTTGGTATGAAAAGCTATTGGTTATGATGTCTTGGTCAATGTATAGCATGTTATGGTATTGTTGGTATGATGGCATGAAAAGGCCATGAATGGTATTGTAAAGGGTGAAATAATGTTATAGGGGAATCATGTAACTCATGGTCGTCTTATACACTTGGAATGTAGCTTGTGGTTAATGTTGATTCCATTATGTACTTGTGATGTAGAGTGAAACGTAAGGAAGGAGCGTAATTATTGTACTCAGATATTGGATTGTGTATTCATATTGGGAAGATAAGGTATGTAAGGTTACTCTTTCCGTATTTTTCTGCAGCACATATTAGTCACATTGACATTGTACCTATTCTATTCCGAAATGATCAAAGGTATCCCATTTCCGGTTAGTAATTACTGTTATTCACATGTTCCTTATTCATACATCAATTGTGATTCACATGACTCATGTTCTTTGGCTAATGTTCCAAGTTCCAATAATGTTAGAATCATCAAAAGTACCAATCTCTCATAAGTGAATGTATTAATCTCTCACAAGTAAAGGTATCAATCTCATGAACAAAAGTAAAGAGAAGAAGTAATGCAAAGAAGTAATGCTTATATGGTTACTTTATGTTTCATTGAGTATGGATCAAATCAAAAAGGCATGAGCTTGGAAGGAACAATCCCAATATTATGCTATGTTATTATTATATATATACGACTATAGCCCACTGATCAACTGGATGTCTGGTTTACATTATAGCCCACTGATCAGCTGGATGTCCGGTATTATATTATGAGCCACCTATAAGGTGATGATCGGTATTATATTATAAGCCACCTATAAGGTGATGATCTGTATTATATTATAAGCCACCTATAAGGTGATGATCGGTATTATATTATGACCCACCTATAAGGTGGATAATCCAGAAGATATTATGAACCACTAACTAGTTGGATGAACAGTAATGAAAATAGTTGTAAAATAAATGAGAGTATATCCCTTACATGAATATATAAATATGAAGGTTATTATAAGAATGATGATGATAAGAATGAATGACCAAGTAATGAAAATAATGGAAGTAATAAACATGGTTCCACATATTCAGAACGGAGGTCTATCCATATTGATTATTCTGTTACGTGTAATTTGTATTATACAATTTCATATGGCCTTACATACTCAGTACTTTCTTAGTACTGACCCCTCTTGGGGGACTTACCTTACTTGTTGCAGGCACAGGTGCTAGTTGACCGCCGCAGTAGGTTGAAGATCATTTGCTGATCGTTGGTGAGCTCCAGTTGCTTCGGGGCTTTTCGAGTCATTATGCACATTTGTTTGGTATTGTTCTTGAGTATAGAGCGGAGTGCTGTCCCGGCTATAGGCTTTTCATAGTTATGTATCTGTAGAGGCTTTGTAGACTTATGTGGGAAACTGAACGTAAGATATGTATGTTCATTTTGACGTGATGGCCCTAACGACCAAGTTTCATATATTGCACATGTTGCCATGACTTCCGCTATTGATATTTAATTACATGGGATAGAATGATATTCATACATAAACAGGCATATGAGAGTACATGAGCGAAGATTGGTTCTCTCGGGCCTTATCGATTTCAGGTGCCAGTCCGGCCCGAATGGGATTCGGGTCGTGACATTTTTATTCACTAAAGGGCACATGCCAATTCTAGACTTTTCCAAAAAAAAAAAAAAAGAGATATTTCATTTCTCTTCATACAAACCCTAAGGAAACCATCTCTTGTGGACAAGATCATCACTTTGCAAGCTTGGGTCAGTATTTACTCTTGTGATTTAATATATGATATGCATGAGAGATTGTGTAGATCATGATGGTTATGTCTAAAAGTGTTGAGTAGTGTACTTTTGCTTCCTTGCTAAAAGATTTGTCATCTATGTGACTTGAACTTGAAAGGAGACTTGAGGTTTTGATGGAAGTGAATGGTGTGTATGAAATATCAACATTTATGATGTGGTTATGTCCCAAACTTGATTTCTTTTTGTGTATAACATTTGGAATTGTTGTTGTGAAAATTGTGCATGGAATTGGTGGTGTAATGAAAGGGGGAAGTAGTTTTGGTGATGTTCATGTGCATGTTGAAACCATGGTTGTTCGTTGGCATCTAAGTTAACCAAAAAATATGAAATGGGAAGCTTAATTATGACCATGGACCATTCATTGTGAAAAAGGACCCGAAAATGACCCCTGGAGGCTGAAACGGGCACCTGTGGGTGCAGATGCCAATGCAGGTGGACCTGGACAGGGCTATATGGGCACCTGCAGCCGCATGTCACCGACCTGCAGGTGCAGGTGACCCCACAGGTCCCTCCAGGACCCCGTTTTGCATGTTTTTGTCTCTTTTTGATCCCCGAAACTCTCTACCCTTCTTGGATGCAATTATCAACTTATGGTACCTTTTGAATGACTTTAAAGGAGTAGCCCAGAGGTATTTTGAATGGTATCAATTATGTATTGTCTTTAATGTGTTGTTGTGAAAGGTGTTTACGTGACGTAGTGAGGTAAATGTGACATTGTATTGAAGAGAAAGTGTAAAGTATAAACTTGGAATGAAATGCTATTGATTTATGATGTCTTGGTGGATGTGTGGCATGATGTGGTGGTGTTGGTATGGTGATACAATAAATGATATTGTAAGAGGGTGAAATGACGTTATATGGCAATCACGTAGCTCATTGTTGTCTTATGCACTTGCAATGTAGTTAGTTGTTAACGTGAGCTCTGTTATGTACTTGTGTTGTAGAGTAACACGTAAGAAAGGAGCTGGACTATTGTATTCACATATAGAATTGTTGTATTCATATTGGGAAGACAAGGTATGTAAGGTTACTCTTTCTGTATCATTTGGCAGCACCTCTTGTTCTCACTATTATCGTACTTATTCCATTTTGAAATGTTCCAAAGTATCTCATTCAGGTTTGACATATATTGTTATTCACATGTTTCTTATTCATTGACCAATTGTGATTAACCTGTCTTTTATTCATTGACAATGTTCCGAAGCTCCAATAATGATGTTATAACCACCAATGTATCAATCTCACACAAGTAAAGGAATGAAGTAATGCATATATGTGTTTCTTAGAGGCAGGGTGGTAGCTCAAAGGAATGAAAGCCCAGCTAGAGACGATACCGATGATTGTTGATATGATACTTTATGTTATGTTATGGCCCACCGATAAGGTGGATGATTATGCTATGGCCCACTGATCAGCTGGATGAATGGTAATAAGGATGAACGTAAAAGCAAAGAAAGTAATGAATGTAATGTACACGATTCCACACATGTATAATGCGGTGGTTTAATATATATTGTCCATTCACTGGTACTTGATTTCATTAAGGTTCTTATATCTCACGTAGTTACTTACGGCCTTACATACTCAGTACATTCTTTCGTACTGACGTCCCTTGGGGGACTTACCTTACTTGCTGGAGGCACAGGCGTTAGTAGACCTCCACAGTAGGTTGCGGATCATGTATGGATTACTGGTGAGCTCTAGTTTGGTTCAGGGCTTTCCGAGTCATATGTGTACATTGGTTTTGGCATTGTATAAATATTGTATAAAGTGGGGACTTGTCCCGAATTTAGGTTAGTTATGTCTATGCATCGATTAGAGGTTTTATAGACGTTGTGGGACAAATGAAAGAATGTAAAGAATGTATGCTTTTGTCGTGGTGGACCTAACGGCCAACTTACATATATATATATCATATGTTCTCCATAACTTTCGTCATTCGTACCTTGTATCTAGATGTGATAGAGTGTTGTTCATTTAATGACATGCACATGGGTGTACATGAATGAAGATTGGTTCTCTCGGGCCTTAACGGCTTTGGGTGCCAGTCCACCCCGTTGGAATTTGAGGCGTGACAAAAGTGGTATAAGAGCAGGTCGTCCTAAAGGTGTCTACAAAGCCGTGTCTGAGTAGTGTCTTGCTTATGTATGTGTTGCGCGCCACATTTATAAATGGAAGGCTACGGGTCATTTAGGAGTTGTTTCTTTTCTTCATTTCTTAGATCGTGCAGTAGAGCCAAAGTTGTAGGTGGAATCATATCTAACCATTGACGTTGGTTTTCTTTTGTATAGTAAAATGTTGATTACAAGACGAGGTAGGGGCAAAGGTAAGCAGGTAGATATGCTTGCCAGAGAAGGAACGAGAAAATCACCACCTGACCAAGCTAGTCAAGTTGGGGCTGAAACTGAGTTTGCATCGCAGGCTTCTTCTACTTTTCTAGCTCCAGAAGAGCCGAGAAGGAGAGAAGAACCTGCCGAACCACCTATAAATACTACTGAGCAAGATATAAGGAATGCGGTGCACATGTTGACTCAGATAGTTGCTGCACAAATTCAAGGACAAGTTGGTCATACTATAAGTAATGACGATGCGGACAGGGCAGCTAGTCGGAGGACACAGGATTTTCTGAAATTAGACCCTCCCACCTTTATCGGGTCAGATCTGAATGAAGATCCACAGGACTTCGTGGACCAAATTCAAAGGGCTCTAGATGTTATGCATGTGACTGGTATAGAAACAGTCGAGCTTGCAGCATATAGATTGAAAGGAGAGGCTATATTATGGTACGAAGATTGGAAACGATCCAGGCTTCCAATAATGTTACAACTTCCAAAGTATCAATCTCATGAACATAAAAGATTGAAGTAATGCACTTATGTGCTTCCAAAAAAGGTTATGATTCCCCCAATGTAGATATCTCAGAACAGGAAAAGAGAGAAGTAATCCAATGAGGTAATGGAAGAAGTAATTCCCGTATGGTGACTTTATAATTTTCTTTATATATATTCCCTCATGGTTACTTTATATATATTCCCTCATGGTTACTTTATATACTTTCCCTCATGGTTACTTTATAATTTTCTTTATGGTTACTTTAACATTATTTTCATACTACTTTATAATTACTTTATGGTTCTTTGAGTGCGGGTGATAGCTTTGGGGGGAAAATCCAAACTTGATGCCGAACCTGCTTCCTTGTTTTCTGGGTGGTAGCAGGGGGAAAGCTCAGTGGGGCGGAAGCCAAGCTTGACGCCGAACTTTATTATATTCACTGGATCAAGGGGGAAGCTCAGTGAGGTAAAAGCCAAACTTGATGCCGAACCTGCTTCCTTGTTTTCCGGGTGGTAGCAGGGGGGAAGCTCAGTGGGGCAAAAGCCTAGCTTGATGCCAAACTTGAGACGGTTATATTATTGATGGTTGCATATTGACGGTTGCATATTGACGGATGCATTGTATATTGACAGTTGCATATTAACGGTTATACATTATTGACGATTATCTATTGATGGTTATGAATATTGATGGTAATGGACATAAAGGAAGAAGAAAGGCTATGAACGTAAGGTACATAATCCCACACATACTAAAAGGTGATTGATCCATATTGACTATACTCCTGAAATCAAGTTCATTGAAGTGTTTAAGTTTCATGAAGTTTCTTATAACCTTGCATGCTCAGTACATTCTTCGTACTGACCCCTTTTGGGGAACTTAATTTATTTGCTGCAGGCACAGGTGTTAGTAGACCTCCTCAATAGGCTATGGGTTATCCGCGGATCATTGGTGAGCTCCCATTTGGTTCGGGGATTTCCGAGTCACATGTGTATATTGTTTTGGTTTTATAATTATTGTATAAAGCGGGGACTTGTCCCGACTACAGGTTGTTGTGTTCATGTATTGGTTAGAGACTTTGTAGACATATGTGGGAAGGTTAATGTAAGAGATGTGTATTCGATTTGACTTGATGGCCCTAATGGCCAAGTTTCATATATTGTTAAGTTTTCCATGACTTTCGCCTAGTTGTACGAAGTATAATAAGATGCATACTGAAATATGCTTGCGAGTGAATAGGAGCAAAGATTGGTTCTCTAGGGCCATATCGGCTTCGGGTGCCAGTCCGGCCCGAATGGGATTTCGGGTCGTGACAAAAGTGGTATCAGAACAGGTCGTTCTAAGGGTGTCTAAAAAGCCGTGTCTGAGTAGAGTCTTGTTCATGGATGTGTTGTGCACCACATTTATGAGCGGGAGGCTATGGGGCATTTAGGATGTTGTTTCTTTTCTTCACTTCTAGATCGTGCAATAGAGCTAATATCGTAAGTTAAATTGTATCTGACCATGGGAATTGTTTTTCTTTGGTAAAGTAAGAAATGCCGATTACAAGAAGAGGCAAGGGTAAGACTAAGAAGCTAGACAGGATTGGCGGAGAAGGACCTAGTAACTTACCACCCAAACGGTTGAGCAAGATGAAGCTGAAAGTGAGTTTGCATCGCGGGCTTCTTTTACTTTTCCAGCTCTAGAAGAGCCGAGAAGGAGAGAAGAACCTGTTGAGCCACCCGTTAATGCCACTGACCAGTATTTAAGGGATTCAGTATATATGTTGATTCAGATAGTTGCGGCACAGAATCAGGGACAAGCTGGTCCAATGACAAGTAATGACAGTGAGGCAAAGGCAGCTAGTCGAAGGACGCAGGATTTCCTGAAATTAGACCCTCCTATATTCACTGGATCGGATCTTAATGAGGACCCGCAGGATTTTATTGATCAAATAAAAAGGGCTTTGGATGTTATGCACATATTTGGTGTAGAAACAGTTAAACTCGCGGCGTATAGATTGAAAGGGGAGGCGATATTATGGTATGAAGATTGGAAGCGAGCTAGGGGAGTTGGTGCACCCCCAGCTAGTTGGGAGGAATTTAAAATGGCATTCCTGGATCACTACCTTTCATATGAGATTCGGGAGGCACGCGCAGACCAGTTTCTAAATCTTCGTCAAGGGAATATGAGCGTTCGGGAGTACAGTCTTCAGTTTAATTCTTTGGCCAGATATGCTCCCCATATGGTAGCCACTATGGCTGATAGAGTTCATCGGTATGTGGATCGATTGGATCCATCATTGGTCAGAGATTGCACCATTGCTACCCTGAATAGAGACATGGATATAGCCAGAATACAGGCTTTTGCACAGAAGATGGAAGATCAGAGGGGAGGAAGAAAGATGCACAAAGCTGAAGGGGGCCATCAAAGAAAGCTAGACCTATGGGACAGTACCTGGTGTCCCAAGGAGAATTTGGGCCTCGGGATTTTAGTAGACCGCCGAGACCATCACTTTCTCATCCTATAGGCAGTCACGTTGGGCAAAGTAGTGGAATGCGAGGTTCACAACCAATGGGGTTAGAGCAAGGAAGTATGAACCAATCGGGGTTTCCTCGCCAGCCGTGTCCACACTGTGGAAAGCTGCATTTAAAGGAATGTCGGTTTGGGAAGAATATTTGCTTTTGGTGTGGCATGTCCGGGCACATGGTGAGAGATTGCCCAAGAAGGGGCACGAGCGTTATTATGCGACCTACGGGGTCAACCATTGCACCATCATCATCGGTTCCTTTCTTAGGCCAGGATGTGCAGCCGTTTGGTCGTGGTAACGGTACTAGAGAAACAGTGGGTCAGTAGAATGTGGAGGCCTATCCTGATGTAACTACAGGTACATTATCTGTTGTTTTCATAATGTCTCTATATATGCATTGATTGACCTGGGTTCTACAGTATCATATGTTATTCCATTAACCGCTACGAAATTGAAATAACATCAGAATTATTAGTTAGACCATCTGGAGTATTTACACCTGTTGGTGAATCTACTATAGTTAAGGTATTATATATCGTAACTGTATAGAACCTATTTGTGAGCATGCTACGATGGATTGCCGAGCTAAGGAAGTCTATTTTCAGTTCCTATAAAAGACAGTCCTTGAATGGAGGAGGAGTATTGGCGTATCGAGGGGTAAATTTATTTCATATCTTAAAGTAAGTAAAATGATACCCACGGGGATTTATAAGGTTTAGTATGTCCTCTGGGGATACACCAGAATGATGTGTACGGAAGAAAGCCGGCACATTCAAAGTGTGCATGGATTATTAATGAATACGGTGACAATCGAGAATAAATAGTCCCTCCCCAAAACTGATAATTTCTTTGATAAATTATAGGGTGTCAAATGTTTCTCACAGGTTAACTTGAGATCCGGATATCATCAGGTAAGATTGGAAAAAATAAGAAGACGTCAAGCCATTCTTGGGTATGTATTGATGCAGCATGGTAACGTAGTAGCTTATGCCTCAAGATAGTTGTGACCACCGAGAGGAATTAGCCAACACATGCTATGGAGTTAACAGATGTGAGAGTTGCTTGGGAAAACCAACTATAGATATAGGGCGCCATTAATTGTAAGGGGTTCAAGTTGATGCATATACTAATTTCAAGAGCTTGCGATCTATCTTTAAATAGGAAGATCTAAACTAAAGATAGCAAAGGTGGTTGGAAATATTAAAAGACTATAATGTTGAGACATGAAAATATTCGGGGAAAGCAAGTGTGATAATCGATTCATTAAGCCGTAAAGCAATAGAAAATACTAAGGGTCAGTTTACGGCAAAATAAGGTATAGCCAAGGTAGATAGGTCGTCTTCATAAGACTCTAGATGAAAGAATTATAGTGTATAATGCGGCAGAGTCTTCATTTGTAACTGAGAGAAAGGAAGACAACATGTAAATCCTAGTTCCTTTGAGTTGAAAAAGACACATGGTATGCGGATTCTATGACAAACGCATTGGATCTTACGCAAGAGGGAATACTGTAATGCTCAATATACGAAATTCTATTTATTCGGAAGTGACCAAAAGGTACCATGGGTTGAAAGAGATGTATTGATAAGGTTACATGAAAGGAACATTGCAGAAATTATAACTCATGATCCGAATTGTCAACAAGTAAAATAGAGAGCATCAAGAATCTGGAGGGTGTATACAATATAGAAATCTGCTGGTATGGAAAAAGGCTATGATCAACATAGGCTTCATCACAAGTTTCCATGTTATATAGTTCATATGAAAGTATCAAAAGGATTCTAGATCGACAGGTAAAGAGGTTGAGGAATAAAGATGTAACGTCCGTAAAAGTCCGTCGGAGAAATCAACAAGTAGATGATGTGATAAGATGGAAAAATAATGAAATCGACGTACCCATATTTTTTTCAAATGGATTAAAAAAGTTCAACATGTGGAAGTGGACCAATAACAAGTAAGTATCTATGAGTATTAAGCGTCTATGTCTACGTATGCTAATATCGGGAAGCATTTGTTGTAATTGAAGCGACATCATTAACATTCGAGGATGAATGTTTCTAAGGGGGGGAGAATGTAACACCCCATACCTTACCAACCCTACTTGACGACGTTGAACAATGTATACTTAGGTGTCGAGAGTTATAAGTATGCATTTGGTAATGTTAATGTTGAGGAAATTGAAATTTGGTTTCATACATATGATTAGCCCTTCATAAGAGTTGTTTTGTTATTTTTTTTGGCGCAGTTGTTGAGTTCAAAATGATGCTAAGAGGACCTATAAACAAAGGATATTAAGGTTAAGAAGTAAGTTAAAGAATAGGACTTGAAGTGTCTAACCAAATCCGCGAAGAAAAGTCAAAGAAATGAAAATTTTGAAAAAAAAGAGGTGGGGCGCGCCCAGGGGCGTGCCGGGACGCTCTGGGCTAAAATTTTTAGCCCACAGGCAGCAAGGTGGCACGCCCAAGGGCGTGCCGGGCTGCTTGTGCGCACCTTTCAAAAGTTGGAATTTTTCTTAAGTCCCAAGGGTGCCCGGGGATGTATCGAGCCAATTTTTGCCACGTTTCTTCTACAACCATGAGAATATACATGAAATGAGTGAAGTATTATATTTGTGTGGTAAAATTACTCGTGAACGAATTTGGCGTCAAAATAACGATTTTGCCCTTATGGTCAAAATAGGTCATACGTGGCTAGAATTGCTTGTTTTTGAAATTAAGGCTACGAGTATGAATAGCGTGAGTGGAAATATTGTTGTAACACGTATGGAATGATTTAAACATGAGAAATTATTGATTTTATTGGGTTAAGTGATTTGGGCTCAATAAAGCCCAAAAAAAAATGAAGAAGAAAAACATGGGCCAAGAATGGGTCAAATGACCCATTCTTCTTTTGACCAAACAATAATTGAGCAAGGACTTCAAGGGTCTATAAAAGGGAGGAAAAATCAGATTTTATTACCACAAACACACATGCTTTCTATTCTTTTTTTTTTCTTCTAGAATTCTCAAGAAAGTTTCTTTGGGGCTCTCAAACCCTAAGCCCTCTTTGGATCAAGATCATCATCTTCCAAGCTTAGGTAAGTGTTTATTCTTATGGATTAACATATTATATGCATGGGAGAGTATGTATATCATGTTGTTTATGCTTGGAAGTGTTGTATATGGCACTTTGTGTTTTTGTAAAAGATGTGTCATTTATGGAATTTAAACTTGGAATATGACTTGTGGTTTTGATAAAAGAGCATGATATGGATAAAATATCAACATGTATGGTGTGATTATGGTCCTAAACTTGTTATTTTCATGTAAGTGTAAATTATGGGATTTTGGCCGATTTGTTGTTGTGAGGTGTATTGAAGTAAATTGATGGAACCATTGTGATGTTGTGGTGATGTAGAAGTGTAAAGTATGAATTTGGTGTGACATACTAGTGGTTTATGATATTGGTCAATGTTGAGAATATTGTGGGATTATTGGTATGATAGTTTTATAAATGGTATTGTTGGTGTGATAGTTTCACACATGGTATAATAAAGAGGGAAATGACATATTAAAGCCAAATATGTAACTCATTGTCGTTGTATGCATTTGTAAGGTAGTTGGTGGTTAATGTAAAATCCATTGTATATTTGTGTTGTAGAGTGAAACATAAGGAAGGAGCGGGACTATTGTATTCACGTAGATAATTGAGTGTTCATATTGAGACGATAAGGTATGTAAGGTTACTCTGTCTGAATTTTTATGCAGCACATATTGTTCATGTTGTCATTGTCCTTGTTCCATTCCGAAATGTTAAAAGTTATCTCATTTCAAGTTGCCATATATTATTATTCTCATGTATCACATAATTATGGACATGATCACAAGTTCCAATAATATTATGTTCCAAGGCTTCCATGTTCCAAGGCTTCCAATAATGTTACAACTTCCAAAGTATCAATCTCATGAACATAAAAGATTGAAGTAATGCACTTATGTGCTTCCAAAAAAGGTTATGATTCCCCCAATGTAGCAATCTCAGAACAGTAAAAGAGAGAAGTAATCCAATGAAGTATGGAAGAAGTAATTCCCGTATGGTGACTTTATAATTTTCTTTATATATATTCCCTCATGGTTACTTTATATATATTCCCTCATGGTTACTTTATATACTTTCCCTCATGGTTACTTTATAATTTTCCTTATGGTTACTTTAACATTATTTTCATACTACTTTATAATTACTTTATGGTTCTTTGAGTGCGGGTGATAGCTTTGGGGGAAAAAGCCAAACTTGATGCCGAACCTGCTTCTTTGTTTTTCGGGTGGTAGCAGGGGGAAAGCTCAGTGGGGCGGAAGCCAAAATTGACGCCGAACTTTATTATATTCGCTGGATCAAGGGGGAAGCTCAGTGAGGTAAAATACAAACTTGATGCCGAACCTGCTTCCTTATTTTTCGGGTGGTAGAAGGGGGGAAGCTCAGTGGGGAAAAATCCTAGCTTGATGCTGAACTTGAGACGGTTATATTATTGATGGTTGCATATTGACGGATGCATTGCATATTGACGGATGCATTGCATATTGACGGTTGCATATTGACGGATACATTGCATATTGACGGTTGCATATTAACGGTTGCATATTGACGGATGCATTGTATATTAACGGTTGCATATTAATGGTTATACATTATTGACGATTATCTATTGATGGTTATGAATATTGATGGTAATGGACATAAAGGAATAAGAAAGGCTATGAACGTAAGGTACATAATCCCACACATACTAAAAGGTGATTGATCCACATTGACTATTCTCCTAAAATCAAGTTCATTGAAGTGTTTAAATTTCATGAAGTTTCTTATAACCTTGCATGCTCAGTACATTCTTCGTACTGACCCCTTTTGGGGAACTTACTTTATTTGCTGCAGGCACAGGTGTTAGTAGACCGCCTCAATAGGCTACGGGTTATCCGCGGATCATTGGTGAGCTCCCAGTTGGTTCGGGGCTTTCCGAGTCACATATGTATATTGTTTTGGTTTTGTAATTATTGTATAAAGCGGGGACTTGTCCCGACTATAGGTTGTTGTGTTCATGTGTCGGTTAGAGGCTTTGTAGACATATGTGGGAAGGTTAATGTAAGAGATGTGTATTCTGTTTGACTTGACGGCCCTAACGGCCAAGTTTCATATATTGTTAAGTTTTCCATGACTTTCGCCTAGTTGTACGAAGTATAATAAGATGCATACTGAAATATGCTTGCGAGTGAATAGGAGTAAAGATTGGTTCTCTCGGGCCATATCGGCTTCGGGTGCCAGTCCGTCCCGAATGGGATTTCGGGTCGTGACAATCGAGGGCAAGGAAGTATGAGCCAATCGAGGTCTTTTCATCAGCTGTACCAGTACTGTGAGAAGTTTCATTCAGGTGAATGCTGGTTTGGAATGAATGTTTGCTTTTGGTGTGGTAGGTCAGGGCACATGATGAGAGAGTGCCCACAGAGGGGCACGGGTAGTATGACACGACCTACAGGATCAACCGTTGTGTTATCATCGTCAGGTGTACAACCTGCTGGTCATGGCGGAGTTGCTAGTGGAGTAGCTAGTTCTAGTGGAGTACAGAACCGTACCTATGCTCTAGCGGATCAGCAGAATTTGGAGGCTTCTCCTGATGTAGTTACACGTACATTATCCATTTTTTTCACATAATGTATATGAAATGATTGATCCGGGCTCTACCCTATTATATGTTACTCCATTGATTGCTAAAAAATTTGAAAGAACACCAGAATTACTAGTTAAGCCATTTGAAGTCTCTACACTAGTTGGTGACTCTATTGTAGTAAAAAGAGTATATCACAATTGTATAGTAACTGTTTGAGGTTATGATACACTGGTTGATCTTATTGAGCTGGAAATGGTGGATTTTGATGTTAAAGGGGTATGGATTGGTTGGCTTCTTGTTATGCCACAGTAGATTGCCGAGCTAAGAAAGTACATTTCCATTTTCCATAAAAGACCGTCCTTGAATGGAGGGGTAATGTTGGAGCACCGAGATTTAAGTTTATACATATGCCACCTAGAAAAGGAGTGCAGGATACCGACATGAAGTCACCAACTCTTCAATCGGTTCCAGTAGTAAACGAATTCCGTGATGTATTTCCTGAAATGGGAAGTAGCGTTTGGTATTGATGTGATTCCAGGCACTCAGCCTATCTTTATTCCTCTGTATAGAATGGCCCCAGCAAAGTTGCGAGAATTGAAGGAGCAACTAAAGGACTTGCTAGAAAAAGGATTCATAAGGCCTAGTATGTCCCCGTGGGGTGTACCAGTGTTATTTGTACGAAAGAAAGATGGCACATTGCGAATGTGTATTGATTATCGACAACTGAATAAGGTGACAATCAAGGATAAATATTCCCTCCCCAGAATTGATGATTTATTTGAGAAATTAAAAGGTGCCAAATGTTTCTCAAAAATTGACCTGAGATAAGGATATTATCAGGTAAAGGGTTAGAGACAAGGATATACCCAAGACAGCTTTCCAAACAGAGTATGGTCATTATGAACTTCTAGTTACGTCATTTGGACTAACAAATGCACCAGCTATTTTTATGGATTTGATAAATAGGGTGTTCAAGTCATTTCTAGACGTGTTTGTGACAGTGTTTATAGATGATATTTTGGTTTACTCAAGATCACAAGAGGACCATGCTAATTACTTACGACAGGTGTTACAGATTTTTCGTGACCGTAACTTATACGCAAAGTTCTCTAAGTGTGAATTTTGGTTAAAATCTGTAGCATTCTTGGGTCATATTGTGTCAGATGAAGGAATAAGGGTTGATACGTAAAAGATAGAAGCGGTGAAGAATTGGCCACTGCCAACGACGCCTACAGAGATTCTTAGTTTTCTTGGATTGGCAGGTTATTATAGAAGATTTGTTGAAGGGTTTTCTTCCATTTCGGCACCCTTGACAAAACTAACACACAAAGCAACCAAGTTTCAGTAGAATGCTGCATGCGAGAAGAGTTTCCATGAGATAAAGGATAAATTGACGACTACATCTATATTGGTACTTCTGTAAGGCACAGAAGGGTACGCGGTATATTGTGACGCTTTCGGAGTTGGCCTAGGATGTGTATTGATACAGTACCATAATATAATATCCTACGTCTCACGAAAGTTGTGACCACATGAGAGAAATTATCCCACACATGATCTTGAGCTAGCAGCTGTGATATTTGCTTTAAGGATATGGTGCCATTATTTGTATGGGGTCCACGTTGATATATATACTAATCATGAAAGTTTACAGTATATTGTTAAGCAGAAGGACCTAAACTGGAGACAGCGAAGGTGGCTGGAACTACTAAAAGACTATGATATCGATATTTTTATATCATCCAGGGAACGCAAATGTGGTAGCTGATGTATTAAGCCGCAAAGCAATAGGAAGCACTCATAGCCAGTTGACAAAAAAACAAGATATAGTTAAGGACCTACATCAACTAGCCAGCTTGGGAGTTTGCCTTCTTGAATCTCCAGATGAAGGGATTATTGTGCAAAATGCGGCAGAGTCTTCATTTGTAGCTGAGGTAAAGGAAAAGCAATATGCGAATCCTATTTTATTGCAGCTGAAAAAGAATGTACAGCAAGGTTCAACAAAGGTATTTAAACTTATGCCAGGGGGAGTGCGTCAGTGTCAAAATAGATTATGTGTACCTGATGTGGATGAGCTCAGAAGACGGATTATGACAGAGACACATCATTCACGATATTCTATTCATCCGGGAGCAACTAAAATGTATCAAGATTGGAAGGAATTATATTGGTGGGTTAATATGAAGAAGAACATTGCAGAATTTGTAGCTCAATGTCCCAATTGTCAACAAGTAAAAGTAGAGCATCAGAAACCTGGAGGTTATATGCAAAGTATAAATCTTCCAGTCTAGAAGTGGGAATGATTAACATGGATTTCATTATAGGTTTGCCTCGTACATTGCGGAAATTTGATTCCATATGGGTAATAGTTGACAGGCTTACCAAAATCCACGCATTTCCTACCAGTCAAGACCACTTATATAGCGGAAGATTATGCACAGTTGTATGTTAAAGAGATAGTGCGACTACACGGGATTCCAATCTCTGTTATATCAGACAGAGGAGCTCAATTTACTGTACACTTTTGGAAATCTTTTCAGAAGAGTTTGGGAACCCAAGTGAATTTAAGTACTACTTTTCATCCTCAAACAGATGGGCAAGCAGAACGTACTATCCAAACACTTGAAGATATGCTACGAACTTGCACATTAGATTTTAAAGGCAGTTGAGATGATCATTTACCTCTTATGGAATTTACCTACAATAACAGCTATCATTCAAGTATCAAAATGGCATCTTATGAAGCTTTATATGGAAGGAAGTGTAGATCACCAATTGGATGATTTGAAGCAGGTGAAACTGCCTTACTTGGGCCAAATCTTGTTCATCAAGCTATGAAGAACGTTAAGGTGATACAACAGAGGCTAAAAACGGCCCAAAGTCGACACAAGTCATATGCCGATATTAGAAGAAGGGAATTAGAATTTGCCATAGGTGATTGGGTATTCTTGAAAGTGTCACCAATGAAACGGGTAATGAGATTTAGAAAGAAAGGAAAGTTGGCCCTATATAGAATGCTATATAAGATTGTTCGAAGATTTGGTCGAGTCGCGTATGACTTTGAATTACCCCAAGCACTCTCCACAGTTCATCCAGTGTTTCATGTTTCGATGTTTTGAAAGTGCATTGGAGATCCATCTCGTATTGCTCCCATTGAAGAGGTACAAGTTACGGAGGATCTCACTTGTGAAAGAGATACCTATGGCCATTCTGGATCGACAAGTGAAGAGGTCAAGGAATAAAGAAGTAGCTTCTGTGAAAGTACTTTGGAGAAATCACCAAGTACAAAAAATCACATGGGAAACCGAAGAAATGATAAAGTCGAAGTACCCGTATTTATTTCAAATGGAAGAAAAAG
Organism: Capsicum rhomboideum; assembly: GCA_031232105.1. Classification (NCBI taxonomy): domain Eukaryota; kingdom Viridiplantae; phylum Streptophyta; class Magnoliopsida; order Solanales; family Solanaceae; genus Capsicum; species Capsicum rhomboideum. The sequence continues at coordinate 103,460,951 of CP124718.1, forward strand.
TTCAAGGTGCGGAATTGGAGCAATAACAAGTAAGTTTTTACAAGCATTATGTGTAAATGATAACATGAAGGATAAACTTAGACTTAACTTTATGTAAATGGGATAATGTTACTAACATTCGAGGACGAATGTTCCTAAGGGGGGAAGGATGTAACACCCCGTACATTTTTGAACCTATGAGACTACCGTAACAGTTATGAAATTATTTAAACATGAGATGGTTAGGGTATTACACATTAATTTTAGTGGGATGAATTCACATGTGTTAATGGGCTCAATAAAGGCCCAATAATTTAGCAAAAGACATGGCCCAAAATGGGAAAATGATCCATTCTTTCTTTGACCAAGTTGTCACGACCCGAAATCCCATCCGGGCCGGACTGGCACCTGAAGCCGATATGGACCGAGAGAACCAATCTTTGCTTATGAACCTTCGTATGCATATCCTCGTATAAATCTTAGGATACCTTATGCAACTATTCAGAAAACATGAACATGGAAACATACGCTATATAAATATATTTAGGAAACTTGGCCGTTGGAGCCATCAAGTCAAAACGGACATTTGTCTCTTACATCCATAACCCACATAATATGTCTACAAAGCCTCTAACCGATCCATAAATACAACAACCTATAGTCGGGACAAGTCCCTGCTTTATACAATAATTACAAAACCAAAACAATATACACATGTGACTCGGAAAGCCCCGAACCAACTGGGAGCTCACCAATGATCCGCGGATAACCCGTAGCCTATTGTGGAGGTCTACTAACACCTGTGCCTGCAACAGATAAAGTAAGTCCCCCAAAGGGGTCAGTACGAAGAATGTACTGAGTATGCAAGGCTATAAGAAACTTCATGAAACTTAAACACCTCAATGAACTTGATTTCAAGAGAATAGTCAATGTGGATCAATCATATTTTAGTATGTGTGGAAATAGGTACTTTATGTTCATTACTTCATTTGCCTTTATGCCCATTACCATTAACAGTTAGAACCGTCAATAATGTATAACCGTCAATATGCAATGCATCCGTCAATATGCAACCGTCAATATGCAATGTATCCGTCAATATGCAACCGTCAATATGCAATGCATCCGTCAATATGCAACCGTCAATATGCAACCGTCTCAAGTTCGGCATCAAGCTAGGCTTTTGCCCCACTGAGCTTCCCCCCTGCTACCACCCGGAAAACAAGGAAGCAGGTTCGGCATTAAGTTTGGATTTTACCTCACTGAGCTTCCCCCTTGATCCAGTGAATATAATAAAGTTCGGCGTCAAGCTTGGCTTTTGCCCCACTGAGCTTTCCCCTTGCTACCACCCGAAAAACAAGGAAGCAGGTTCGGCATCAAGTTTGGCTTTTTCCCCCAAAGCTATCACCCGCACTCAAAGAACCATAAAGTAGTGATAAAGTAATTATAAAGTACTTAAAAAAAAATAATGTTAAAGGAACCATAAGGAAAATTATAAAGTAACCATGAGGGAACATATATATAGTAACCATGAGGGAATATATATAAAGTAACCATGAAGGGATTACTTCTTCCATTACTTCATTGCATTACTTCTCCCTTTTACTTTTATGAGATTGATACAGTGGGGGAACATAACCTTTTTGGAAACACATAAGTGCATTACTTCAATCTTTTGCATTCATGAGATTGATACTTTTGAAGTTGTAACATTATTGGGAGCTTTGGAACATAATATTATTGGAACTTGGAATCATGTCCATAATTATGTGATACATGAGAATAATAACATATGACAACTTGAAATGAGATACCTTTTAACATTTCGGAATGGAACAAGGACAATGACAACATGAACAATATGTGCTACAGAAAAATACGGACAGAGTAACCTTACATACCTTATCGTCTCAATATGAACACTCAATTCTATACGTGAATACAATCGTCCCGCTCCTTCCTTATGTTTGTTTCACTCTACAACACAAATATATAATGGAGTTTACATTAACCACCAACTACCGTACAAATTCATACAACGACAATGAGTTATATGTTTGGTTTTAACATGTCATTTCCTCTTGATTATACCATGTGTGAACCTATCACACCCACAATACCATTTACAAAACTACCATACCAATAATCTCACAATATTTTCAACATTGACCAATATCATAAACCACTAGCATGTCACCCCAAATTCATACTTTACACTTCTACATCACCACAACATCATAATGGTTCCATCAATTCACTTTAATACACCTCACAACAACAAATCAGCCAACATCCCATAATTTACACTTATGGAAAAATAACAAGTTTAGGACCATAATCACACCATACATGTTGGTATTTTATCCATATCATGCTCTTTTATCAAAACCACAAAGCATATTCCAAGTTTAAATTCCATAGATGGCACATCTTTCACAAAAATACAAGGTGCCATATTCAACACTTTCAAGCATAACCAACATGATATACATACTCTCCCATGCATATAATATGTTAATCCATAAGAATAAACACTTACCTAAGCTTGGAATATGATGATCTTGATCCAAATATGGCTTAGGGTTTGAGAGCCCCCAAAGAAACTTTCTTGAAAAGTCTAGAAAAACAGAGAAAAAGCATGTGTGTTCTTTGTATTAAAAATCTGATTTTTGTGCCCCTTTTATAGACCTTTGAAGTCATGCTTAGCCACTCTTGGCATTAAATGCTATATGTGGCTTAGTCAATGGAAGAATGGGTCATTTGACCCATTCTTGGCCCATGTTTTCTTTTTCATTTTGGGCCCTTTTTGAGCCCAATTCACTTAACCCAATAAAATCAATAATTTCTCATGTTTCATCCATTTCATACATATTACGACAATATTCCCACTCACGAGATTCATACTCATAGCCTCACTTCCAAAAACAAGCAATTCTAGCCATGTATGACCTATTTTGACCAAAAGGGTAAAATCGTCATTTTGACGCCGAATTCATTCCCGAGTAATTTTATCATACCAATATACTACTTTACTCATTTCATGTATGTTGTAGAATAAACGTGACAAAAATTGGCTCGGTACGTCCCCAGATACCCTTGGGACTTAAGAAAAATTCCAACTTTGAAAAAGTGAAAAAACCGGCGTGGCACGCCCTTGGGCGCGCCAGCTTGCTGCCTCTGGACTAAAAATTTTAGTCCAAACCAACGTGGCACGGTCCCTAGCGCTCCCCAGACTTAATTTGTTTGAAAATTTCATTTTTCGACTTTTCTTCGCGGGTTTGGTTAGATACTTTAAATCCTATTCTTTAACTTACTTCTTACCCTTAACATACTTTGTTTAGGGGTACTCTTAGCCTCATTTTTAACCCCACAAATTCTCCATGAAAATCGCAAAACACCTCTTACGCAAGGTTAATCACACATTTTAGGTCCGATATCAAATGTTTCACCCATGACACTATAAAACACATACTCATGGCATCTCAAAACGTAAGTAAACATTGTTCCACGTCGTCAAATAGGGTTGGGAAGGTACGGGGTGTTACACAAGTAAACCATCAATTATTGATCAAAGTGTGGCTAAGTATAAGATTAAAAGGACTATATAAGGTGGAAAATCAGATTTTTATTCACTAAAGGGCACATGCCAATTCTAGACTTTTCCAAAAAAAAAAAGATATTTCATTTCTCTTCATACAAACCCTAAGGCAACCATCTCTTGTGGACAATATCATCACTTTGAAAGCTTGGGTAAGTGTTTACTCTTATGATTTAATATATGATATGCATGAGAGATTGTATAGATCATGATGGTTATGTCTAAACGTGTTGAGTAGTGTACTTTTGCTTCCTTGCTAAGAGATTTGTCATCTATGTGACTTGAACTTGAAAGGAGACTTGAGGTTTTGATGGAAGCGAATGGTGTGGTTGAAATATCAACATGTATTATGTGGTTATATCCCAAACTTGATTTTTTTTGTGTGTATAACATTTGGAATTGTTGTTGTGAAAGTTGTGCATGGAATTGGTGGTGTAATGAAAGGGGGATGTAGTTTTGGTGATTTTCATGTGCATGTTGAAACCATGGTTGTTAGTTAGCATCTAATTTAACCAAAAAATATGAAATGGGAAGCTTAATTATGACCATGGACCATTCATTGCGAAAAAGGACCTGAAAATGACCCTTGGAGGCTGAAACGGGCACCCGCCCTCGCGGGCGGGGCACCTGCGGGCGCAGATACCAACGCAGGTGGCCCTAGATAGGTCCAGATGGGCACCTGCGGCCATATGTCACCCACCTACGGGCGCAGGTGACCCCACAGGTCCGTCCAGGACCCCGTTTTGCATGTTTTTGTCTCTCTTTGATCCCCGAAACTCTCTACCCTTCTTGGATGCAATTATCAACTTATGGTACCTTTTGAATGAATTTAAAGGAGTAGCCCGGAGGTATTTTGAATGGTATCAATTATGTATTGTCTTTAATATGTTGTTGTGAAAGGTGTTTACGTGACGTAGTGAGGTAAATGTGACATTGTATTGAAGAGGAAGTGTAAAGTATAAACTTGGTATGAAATGCTATTGGTTTATGATGTCTTGGCGGATGTGTGGCATGATGTGGTGTTGTTGGTATGGTGATGCAATAAATGATATTGTAAGAGGGTGAAATGACGTTATATGGCAGTTACGTAGCTCATTGTCGTCTTATGCACTTGTAATGTAGTTAGCTGTTAACGTGAGCTCCGTTATGTACTTTTGTTGTAGAGTAACACGTAAGGAAGGAGCTGGACTGTTGTATTCACATATAGAATTGTTGTATTCATATTGGAAAGATAAGGTATGTAAGGTTACTCTTTTCGTATCCTTTGGCAGTACCTCTTGTTCTCACTATTATCGTACTTGTTCCATTTCGAAATGTTCCAAAATATGTCATTCAGGTTTGACATATATTGTTATTCACATGTTTCTTATTCATTGACCAATTGTGATTCACCTATCTTTTATTCGTTGACTAATGTTCCAAAGCTTCAATAATGATGTTATAACCACCAATGTATCAATCTCACACAAGTAAAGGAATGAAGTAATGCATATATGTGTTTCTTAAAGGCCGGGTGGTAGCTCAAAGGGATGAAAGCCCAGCTAGAGACGATCCTGATGATTGTTGATATGATACTTTATGTTATGTTATGGCCTACCGATAAGGTGGATGATTATGCTATGGCCCACTGATCAGCTGGATGAATGGTAATAAGGATGAACGTAAAAGCAAAAAAAGTAATGAATGTAATGTACACGATTCCACACATGTATAATGCGGTGGTTTAATCTATATTGTCCATTCACTGGTACTTGATTTCATTGAGGTTCTTATATCTCACGTAGTTACTTACGGCCTTACATACTCAGTACATTCTTTCGTACTGACATTCCTTGGGGGACTTACCTTACTTGCTGCAGGCACAGGTGTTAGTAGGCCTCCACAGTAGGTTGCGGATCATGTATAGATTATTGGTGAGCTCTAGTTTGGTTCAGGGCTTTCCGAGTCATATGTGTACATTGGTTTTGGCACTATATAAATATTGTATAAAGTGGGGACTTGTCCCAACTTTAGGTTGGTTATGTCTATTCATCAATTAGAGGCTTTGTAGACTTGTGGGACAAATGAAGGAATGTAAGGAATGTATGCTTTTGTCGTGGTGGCCCTAACGGCCAACTTTCATATATATATATATCATATGTTCTCCATAACTTCCGCCATTGGTACCTTGTATCTAAATGTGATAGAGTGTTGTTCATTTAATGACATGTACATGGGTGTACATGAATGAAGATTGGTTCTCTCGGGCCTTAACGTCTTTGGGTGCCAGTACGCCCCGTTGGAATTCGAGGCGTGACCAAATGTTTAATGATAATTCAGCTGCGGTATTCTTTTCAAAGAATAATAAGAATAAAGTATTTGATGGTTAAAGACCAGGTCAAGAAGCAAGATGTGAGTTTTGAATATGTTAGTACTACTATGATGATTGTTGATCCTATGACTGAAGGTTTACCAGCTAATGTTTTCGAGGATCATGCATCCCGCATGGGGCTTAGTAACTCATTATAGTCTTGCTTTGTTCTCTAACAGTTTGTCTAGACACTATCATTATACATGACTGTGCACATTGTGGTTTTCATGTATTATAAAGTGATCATTGGATCAAATAAAGTTGGACTCTGAATGACTTATTTTAAGCTCATTCATAAAGTTGTTGAACACTTTATTTAGAATGTATTGTACATTGTAATACATGAAAGGAAGCGTTTGATTAAGAGCATGACCGCCATGATTCTTGTATTATATATTCTTGATAAAGTGATTGTTGCATAACTATTAAGTTGAGTGAATACGCATTTATGGCCATATTGCTTATTTTCATTCATAAAGGATTGTCTAATTTTGATATGTGGGTCAAGTGGGAGAATGTAAGAATATTACGTATAATATGATGCATTAATGACCCACATATTTTTGATAATAAATTTACCTTGTCTCCCAAGTAAAGTAATAAATCAATCAATTACTTTTCCTCCAAGTTATGCATATATGTTATTTCTTTGATGGCAAAAAATAACTATGAAATATACTCCTGTGACTCCAGCAGTCTGGCATACTCTTTGATAGGCATAGCCTAGAATACTCTATAGGTTTTTTCTTCTCTATCTCTTTCTTCTTATAGTTCTTGGCAAGGCGAACACGATTATCAACAACACTTGAACAATAATGGCTGAAGGTACGTTCCTATTTATTTTTTCGCTACATTTTGGCTCTGTGTATGTGTTGAAATTCAACAATTGAAACCCAGATACAACGATTTCAATCTAGGAAAATTGTTGAACATAAAAACTCCGGAATTTTCCCATTTATATTTGTGGTGTTTGCAGAAAAAAATTGAAGGGGGCGTGCAATTTTTCAAGCTCTCGGGGATCTCCCAACTATCAAAGGGGCTGATATCGATTTGGAGATGCACTAATGAATTCATGCCAATAAAGAAATCAGCAGGAATAAAACATGAATAAGGCTTAGTTCCTCCAATGAACTCAGCCCCCTTAAACTTGGCAAAGGGACAGAAATGTTCTTCATATCTAAATACAAACTTCTAAGTTTAGAGAGTTTAAATAGCTCCTTAGGCAAAGTTCCTTGAAGATTCTGTCTCGAAATTTGGATATCAGCGACCTGCTTGTATTTGGGTCCAACCAACCTCGTTCTGAAGGTGGCATTAGGCTTTTCTTCAAAGCCAACATAATTGCAGCATCACCTTCTGCAGTAGAAAAGGCCGGAGAAAACTCCATAACCAAAATGGTTTAAAAAAAGGAAGAATATTGGGAGTGTAAGAAACCCAAAAACTGTTGGGATCATTACCGACTCAACTAAGAGTTCACAGACAGCTTCTCAATGATGAAGATGGTACAGAGAAGAAGAGGAAAAAGATGCAAAATGGAGCGGTTTTTTCAGAATTGCATTATGGATAATTATTTTCAAGGACCAATGCCCAAGGGTAAAATTCTGGGTTTTTTGATGATTCTGGTAGAAGTAACAATAGTTTTTGTTTATCGCTACCTGGCGATTGTGATCCTATAGTGAAGTCATTGATTTCAATTGCAAAATCAATGAACTATCCTAGAAAGTTTGCTGAGAATTGGAAGGGAAATGATCCATGTGCAAACTGGAACTGGCTGGGTATTACTTGCAACAATGGCAACATTACCATCATAAGTTCAGAATATGGGGCTTTTAGGAAGAATTTCTCCTAAATTTGCTTCACTGAACGCATTGCAAAGATTAGTTCTTGCAAATACCAATCTCAAAGGTTCAATTTCGAAGGAGCTCACTATTTCGCCAGGTCTTGAAGAATTTGATGTAAGAAACAACCAAGTATTTGGTAAACTACCCCCTTTTGGGACTAATGTGCGGTTGAAAACGAGTGGAAATCCTGACATTGGGAAGGACAAGAGCAAAGCGACTTCAGATGGTCCGACTTCTGGTTCTTATTATGGCATTGATACTAGCTCACCTCATACTAAGTCCAAAAAATGGAAAAAAATTATAGAAGCAGTATCTGCTACAATTGCATCCGTTCTTTGTCAATTGGCATAACTGCCTATATGTTCAAAATCCAACAGAAATGTGACATTCCAGTGGTCGAAACTCCTAATTTGGTGGTTTCCCTTTCAAGTCCTAAAAACTGCGACCAATAACTTCAGCAAGGACAAGATACTAGGCCGGGGAAGTTTTTCTACAGTCTACAAAGGGGAATTACCTAGGGGGAGAAGATCACCATCAAGAGAGCAAAATCTCGTTCAATTAAGACTAAGGAGGGACTCAGGGATTTCAAATCTGAGATCGATTTTTGACCAAGCTCGGACATAGGCATCTTGTTGCTCTGCTTGGTTACTGTCTAACTAGCAATGAAAAAATTCATGTTTATGAATGCATGCCTAAAGGGACACTATGTAGCCACATTTTCACCGGGAAAAGGAAGGGTTGAAACCCCTGGAAGGGAAAAACAGACTAAACATTGCGTTAAATGTCGCTAGGGGAGTGGAATACCTCCACAAATTGGCTAATCAGAGTTACATTCACAGGGATCTGAAGCCCGCCAATATTCTTCTAAGTGATGAAATTAGGGCTAAGGTCGCAGATTTAGGCCTTGTCCGACTTGCTCCAGAAGGAAATCAATCCATAGAGACAAGGGTAGCTGGGATATTTGGACCCAACATTTGCAAGTACGTATGTTTCCTTATATTCTTACATCATTTGTGTTAAACTACTGGGTTTTTTTTGTTTTTTTTTGATTGAAAGGTGACGATTTTATTTAACCAAGTAAAATGTTTACAGAACTAGTAGTTCTTTATACACAAGAACTAGACTTCAAAATTAACCTCTTAATACACTAAAAGAATATATAGGCTCACATCTAGAAACAGAAATTATTGTTAGATAGGATAGCTGTACAGATGCTTCAGTAGTCTCTTCCATCTCGGTTGTTTTTTATGTGGCTTGCTATGGTAAGATATTCTTCCATCCTTTTGTGTTAAATTACTGGTGTTTTCTTATCCTATGATGATTTCAATCTCTAGAGTCCAATTTTTAAAGTATAATAAACTAGGAACCTAGTTGGATGCTTCTAGAAGAATTTATATTTAGGTAGCTACCATTCTGCCATATAGAAATTATATGGATGATCAGGAGCAACGTTGGCCTGCAGGAAAGCTCTGAAGCTCACATTAGTTACACTTTGTGCATACTTGCAGATAGTAAAGAATGTTATGCAAATCATAGTCATCGTATGAATCAGGCAATAACAGTAACGACATGAATAGGGTACTACCTGATTAGAAATGGGCTAGTTATGTCTCTTATGGTGTGTTTGGTTATGAACAGAATAATGGTCCAAGGTAGTCTCTTGTCAGTTCACATCATCTTGAACATAATTGCTAATATTTTAGAAAATGTATGCACCGCTTCCCAAAACTGCTATATGTGAAATACATGAAGAGTCCCATTGGGTCAGGTCCAGACTTAAAGCAGTGGTTCTATCTCTTCTCCTAAAGAGTAGACCAAAGGAAATTGCCCCACCCTATTGAGGGTGCTGTCAAGACTAATATTGACTGCTCCTCTTGAAACTGGTTTTAGAGTTACAAGATCAAAACCAACGCCTTATTTTGGGGCTGATAAGGCCCCAGTGCACTTATTTATCTTAACAAATTCCGTTAACTTTCAAGACTCTATTGTAGCATCATCCATTCTTCATGTTCAGAATAATCTATCCATCTGCGGCTTAAAAGGAAGTAATGGCTTAAATACTTTTTCAAACTCTCCCTACCTCAACCAAAAAAAATGAATGAGAAATGAAAGATGACTGTTGCTTGAGTTTGTTAATTTGCAATATCATTTTCTGTTCGATGTCAATTACTTTTTTGCTATATTATATGCAGAGCACATATATGAGATAGTAAAACTTCTGCAATCAAAAGAGCACGTGGTTGGAATGACTGGTGATGGAGTAAATGGTGCACCAGCTCTCAAGAAAGCAGATATTGGTATATCAGTTGCTGATGCTACAAATGCTGCTAGGAGTGCTTCTGATCTTGTCTTGACTGAGCCTGACTTAAGTGTCATTGTCAGCGCTATTTTGTCTAGGAGGGATATGTTCAAAGAATGGAAAATTATACAGTTAAGCCAAATCATTCTTTTTAATTAAGCAGAATACTGGTTTTGAAGTTCATGCATTTGTTATGTTTTGTCCTGGTATTTGTGTGTTACCAATATCTTGTCTTATTCGGTATCTTTGTTATTACTTCATCTAACGGGTTGCTACGTCCAACATACAGATTTATGCTGTTCAATAACCGTACGTATTATGGTATGCATCGAGTTCCTGTTAACCACTTCATTCGAAGATATTTTGCAAGTTAGTCTTAAACGTATGATCAGATGCGGTAAACCCTATGTATCTGTCTTGTATTTCCTTTACTGAAAGGGAGTTCCTTTGATTCCATTACTTTGGTTTGTTATCTATGTACGTATATGTTTGGGTTTTTATCTAGGTACATATATGTTTGATTTTTATTGTAAGGACAATTGAACCTGTGCTTCTAGCCTTCTATTTTACAATTGTGTATAGATTTAAATCTTATGCTAGAGACTGGTCTGTCATTCATTTTGGTTCAAGCTTGTTAACTTCGCTGCTTATAGTTTCGCCTCAAGAGTAATTTTCTTCATTCTTGTAGTTGTGAGTGTACAAACACTCTCTAGTATATAGTTTGTTGCTTGTGGTTTCGCCTCAAGTGTTAACTAGTTAATTTTTCATTGAAACAGTTATAGTACCAGTCGTTCCTTAATACACAAGTTGTTTACATTACTTGGACCACATATTCAGCAACTATGTTGCTCAGACTCTCCAAAAATGCTGCCACACCTCTGTCGGATCCTCCAAAAATGCACTACTTTTGGAGGATCCAACACGCATCTGACCACATTGTTGAAGAGTCTGAGCAACATAGTTCAGCAATATGATATTTTCCCTTGATTTTATTTGCTAATTTCTAGATGATCTGATTAGGTTGTAAAGTTTTACCGTTGGATTTCAAGATATGTTGTATAGTATCTGAAGTATCTAAATGAGAAATATGTTGACTTCTTTCGCTAGTGGAATTATTTAGCTCTTAAACTGAACACTATGAGAAGAAACTGATTTAAATTCAGTAGAAGTTTTTCAACTTTGACAAGATAAGAAAGTAGAAATTAATTAATTGGTAAATACGATTTAGTTCTCACTTTGCACTCAACATGTTTCGAGCCTCGCTACAGTGCTTAAACACGCCTTTGACAACACTACTAAAATGTCATCATTTTAAGCTATTAAGTTTATTGTTACTTATTAAACCAACTTGCGATGAGTTCTTTTATTTGAACATGTCACTTGATTCTGTTGTGAAATTGATATCTATTTCTTGCTACATAGAACATTCCTACATTCCTCGTGAGTCTGAATTTCTGCAGAATTTAAGTTGATCTAGTGTTTAAAATTTTTATATCATGTATGAAAAAATTCATTTCTAATGAAATTTCATATGTCAACTCCTACAACATGAGCACACCTAAGCAAATCGATCGTGTTTCATCCAGATAACGGCTTAAGTAGAAGCAATGAGGTGGTCACTGGCCCGAGAAAAGAAAGATAAAGATATGTTATGATTTTTTTTGGAGAGATATGCAAGCATAAATGTATAAAATATAAATGAAAAAATTGTCTCATGAAATTTTATTAAGGATAAATTACAAAATTCCAAAAACATCCTTAGCATTTATAGCCGTTAAAATGGGTTTTGACCTTTGAGGCCAACCCAACCCAACCCGCTATTTGGGTTGGGTTGGGTTGGATTGGATTATGATTTTTGAGCCCATTTAAAATTGAGGCTTATAAGCCCAACCCAAGTCAGCCCGCTGGCCCTTGAGACTTGATCGAGGCTGGGCTAGGCTGGCTCGTGGGCCAAAATACTTTTAATTTAAATAAAGATTCCGAAAAAAAAAGTAAAAACTAAGAATAGTAACTACTAAATAAGTTTTAATATCTTACACAATACTTTATTTATTTAACGTTAAATCCTAATCACCAAGTATAGATATTTCATTCATGATTGTTATTCAATTTAAACTTAAAATTTAAAAGAAAATTGTGAACAAAAAGAATTAAAACTATAAATAGTGATTACTAAAAAAGTTCTAGCTAGTATCTTACACAATATTTTACTCATTTAGTGTTAAATCCTTAATACTAAAATTTCTAACCACGAATATAAAAATTGCATTCACTATAAAATGTTCAAACACTTGTTCCTGGTCGAAATCAATTGCACGACTTTACTCAAATTCAAAGCGATAATAGTTTTAAGTGAATTTAAACATTATTAATTTTTGATATATATTTTTTTGATAGTGTTTTATCTAATTAAATTTTCATATGAATTTAGATGAATGTGATGTTAATTAAGACAACTTTATCGATGAATTCAAATGTGCTTGACGATGTATTGGTGTTGAATATGTTATAAGTTATAGTACAATTATGTATTTTCATATAATCATATTTTAGAAATGTTAACAAATTGTCATACATATACGTTCAAATATAGATTGAAAAGAAAAAAGTTAACAAAAAAAATCCGGTAAAAATGAAGGGCTAGCCCGCCCCAACCCGCGATCCTTTTAGGTTAGGTTGGATCATACATTTTAAGGCCCTTTAGAATGACGGGCCGGCCCATCCTAGCCCATCAAAATCTTTGGCCCGTGAGACTTGGGCTGGATTGGGTTGAGCCAACCCATTTTGAAAGCTCTATAATACCATTAAGACATATTCTCCCACATCTTTTATTTAATTACATATCTTTTCATATTTTTATTTTTCTCTCTCCATTGTACTTGATACATCACTAAACCCACATCACCCGTAACTTCTCCGCCACAAAAGAAAAGTATTTTCTTGGCTAAAACAGTTGACCTCCTTCTCCCTTTCATTTTTTTGGCCATCACCCCACCGAATTTCGGTGAAACAACAACCAGCAGCTCCTTTACCTCACTTTTCCCCTTCTTCGACCGAACCCTACCAGTAGCCGGTCAAACTCCGCCGACGTACCACCAGAAAATCCAACACCACACACCCTCACTCCGTCCAGCCACAAACCACCGCAAAATCATTATCATGAGGTCATTGGGTATTCTGACAATACCTAATCCACCGGAACGAAGTTAGAAACCAAGGCTCCAAGATGGCGACGCTGGAGCAACCCATACACCCGAACCTCGGGGTACCGCTACCCTTTCTCTGGCGAAACATAACAAAACCAGATCCAAAACAGCTTGAACTCGAAATTTTCCAACAAAACAACCACTTATAATGATGGGTCCCTTGAATATCGAGTGGGAAATTAATGAAAATGAGGTTGCCTAAAAACCAAAAATTGAAGAATTGCTCTTGAACAACTTCTCAAGAGCTCAAAGAACCCTAGATTTATGAAAAAAAGAAGAAAGAAGAGTTTATTGATCTTTTTTTAAAAATCCAAAATTGATTACAATCGAACTCCTAATTGCTACTCACACATGAAAAGTTCCAGAACTTCTCTTCTAACGGTTTATAACCAACACTCCACGCATGCTAGTCAAGTGACCTCATTAACTACTAACCAATGGTAACTAAAATCAGGGAAAATTGAGAAATTGGGGGAAATTGGGAAAATTACAATAGAGTCATAACAATACTTTCCCCAGCAGAGCATCCTAATCCTAAAAGATGGAATTGAGGAAATTGCTGACAAAAAGTGTGATAATCCTCCCAAGTGATATCCTCTGTAGGAGCATTGAACCACTTTATGAGCCATTGTGAAACAACCTGCCCTTTCTTCAGAATTAATCTCCTATCTAAGACAACTTCAGGCACCAGGAGGACAGGATCTGAACTACAATGCACCACAAGCAAGGTAGACGATACTGGCTGAGAGCCAACCTTCTGTTTCAGCTGAGATATATGGAAAGTAGGATGGATTTTGGCATCAACACGCAAAGCCAAAGAATTAACAACCTTTCCAACTTTAGCAATAATTTGGAAGGGTCCAAAAAACTTACCCGATAGTTGTCTGTAAGGTTACAACTTTATGTAAACCCAGTCACTAATCTTGTACCATCTATTAGTCCTACCCTTATCAGCTTGAGCTTTTATTCTGTACTAATCCTTGGCTAGACCAACTTTGAGAGACCTCAAGGTAGCTTCCTAGCCATCAAGCTCCTGCCAATAACATATCTTTGAGAGTCAAGATCAAAGTAAGGTATGAGAGGAGGTGGTGGTTAACCATACTTGTGAAGATAATATCTCTGTCTGATACAATGGATTTAGGAATGCCATGTAGCCTGAAAATCTCATTCATGAATAGCTAAGCCACATCCAGAATATGGATGTATAAGGGATAAGAAATGAGCAGCTTTGATTAATCTCTCTACTACCACAAAGATCACCTTCTTTCCAACAACATGAGACAATCCTTAAATAAAATACATTGAAATGTCTTGTCAAACTCCAGCAGGGATGGGTAGGGGCTGTAACATACCATGATAAGAAACATTTTCCCCCTTGCACTGCTGACACACATCACAATGCCTCACAAATGAAAAAACTTCATGTTTCATCCTTTTCCAGTAAAAATATTGTCTCAACCTCTGTAGAGTTGCTTTGATCCCTGAATTACCACCTAGGGCACTTCCATGATAAAAGGACAGGAGTTTCCTCCTTAGAGTCTCATCAGATCCCACCATTAACTTGCCCTTTCTGCTCAAAACACCAGCACAATATTTGATGTAAGGCTTGTGGCGAAGTCCAGCCTAAATAGTCTATATCAATCTCATCAAGGTAGGATCTGCCAACCAAGATTTTTTAACTTCCTCAAAAAGATCATACTGAACCACAAAAATGCTATTAAGTTGAATAGGACTATCTACCCATGAAAGAGCATCAGCTACAGTGTTATTCTTTCATTTTCTTATAATTATTGTTGCGGTCATAGCCTAATAGTTTGATCAACCATTTATGTTGGTTAGGTAGTAATTTTTAACTCCAACAAGTAATTTAGGCTATGATGATCAAATTTGATCACAAAATGTCTACCAAGTAAATATGGTCTCCATCTTTGAACGACTGACACCAAAGGAAGAAACTCCCTTTCATAGACTGATAGAGCTTTATTCTTACCACATAAGCCCTGACTAAAAATATCAATTGGTTTCTTCCCTTGTGGTAGCACAGCTCTTATGCCTCCAGCAGATGCATCGGTCTTAATTATAAATTCTTGGAAAAAATTAGAAAAAGTAAGTATTGGTGCTGAAGTGATAGTTGTTTTGAGTGCCTCAAATGATGTAGTTGCTGCCTCAACCCATACAAACTTCCCTTCTTTTAACAGATTATGTGAAGCTCTTGCAATGATGCCATAGTCTTTTATGAATCTCCTATAGTATCTAGCTAGGCCTAAAAAACCTCAGTTGTTTGATAGTCACTGGTAAAGGCCAGTTCACTATTGCCTCCACCTTGTGTGGATCTATAGCTTCAACTTTCCAGAGATAATATGACCTAAATATTCAATCTGATAGATCCCAAAGGCACACTTACTTTGCTTGAAAAATAAGGCCTGATCTCTCAAAATCTGAAAAGTGGTTCTCAAATGAATCAAATGATCAGACATAGTGGGACTATACACTAAAATGTCAAAAAACACCAAGATGAATTTTCTGAGATGCTTATGAAAGATCTGATTCATAAGGCTTTGAAAAGTTGAAGGATTTGTCAAGATGGCATGACCAAGAACTTATAATGTCCATAATGAGTTCTAAAATTAGTTTTTGGAATATCAGGTTCAAACATTTTGATCTGATGGTAACCAGACCTTAAATCTAGCTTAGTAAAGACCCTAGCACCATGTAATTCATCAAGTAACTCTTCAATAATAGGGGTTGAAAACTTATCTTTGACTGCGTAATCATTCAACTGCATGTAATCCACACACATCCTCCAAGATCCATTCTTCTTTTTCACCATTACAATGGGAGAAGAGTAAGAACTGGTGTTCTGTCTTGTGACCTCTGAGCTCAGCATTTCATCTATCATCTTTTCCACTTCATCTTTCTGAATAGTGGGATACATGTAGGGTCTGATATTGATAAGTGAGGTCTCTTCCTTCAAGGTAATCCTGTGATGATGGCTCATAGAAGGAGGCAACTCCTTAGGAACCTCAAACAAATCCTGGTACTCTTGCAACAAAACCTGAACCTCCTCGTGCACTTCTTCTTCTTGAACTACTTCAAGTGAAAATAAGTTAGCACCTTCTTGTGATTAGAAATGTGCATCGATCAATTCGATTTGGTTTTGTGTATTATCGATTTAGTTTAACGATTTTTGGTTTATAAACACACTAAACCGATAACCAAACTAATAAGATATTCATTTATCAGATTTTCGATTAATCGATTTTTTATCTTTATCGGTTCGATTTTTGATTTAACCGATAAGAAAATACTCTCCTATTTATTTATTTTTTACTTTCTCTTATTTTCATTTGTTCTACACTATCTTCATTTATAAAGTCTATACAAATTATAAGTACTAAGACAAGAACTATAAAATGTAAAAGACAATAAGGTATGTATTTAAATCTAAAGCCACTATTATATAATTATGAATAAAAATATGATTTTAGTATAATCTTATTGGGTTATCAGTTTAACCATCAACTAAAACCTTAAAATCGAAAACCAAACTGATATCCCAATAAAAAATTTATAAAATCGTTTAAAAATCATTAACCCCAATAACCCTATACCAATAAACCAATAACATTTTTATCGATTTGATTTGTTGGTTGAATCGGTTTTTGCACACCCTTACTTGTGATGGTGCTTCTCTGAATACTCCTATAGGGATCATGCAAAGTTCAAGTGGTTTACCCAATAGCTTGGTCATTCCATCTTGTCGAATCGATTTATTTACATGAGGTTGCATGCCCCTCGAAGACACATTGTGACCCTTACCACTAAACTCCATTTTGAGCTTCTTGAAGTTCCATAGAACATCTCCTAAATAGATCAACTAATGAATTTCTAACACCATATTGCACCCTCATAAAGGCTAGATCAGCATATTCGATTCAAAAGTAACCCCTTACATTTTCCATATCAAGTTCTTGCAAACATAATTGCTTTGAACCTTTTTCCCATTAGCTATGGACACATCAAAAGGAGAGATAGTAGGTAGCAAACACCCCAGTTTCTTGGTTGTATCCAAGTTCAAAAAATTATGTGTGCTTTTAGAATCTATCAAAACCTGGATAGCCTTCCCTTTGACAGACACAGTAACTTTCATGGTTCTAAAGTCATGGAGCTCATTCATGGCATGAACTGAAACATGAGGTAAAATAGTTCTTTCATGATACATGAGGTAAAATAGTTCTTTCATGATACATGAGGTAAAATAGTTCTTTCATGATCTATCTCAAAGTTTTGCCCCATCATAGACAAGAGTTTAGCAGTATCCACCATGGCAGCTTCTTCCATGATTTCTATAGGCTCTTCCCCCTCTTCTACCTCCATAGAAAAGAGTTATGTCTTTCTTTTACAAACATGCCCAAAAGTTAATTTTCATCACAATTAAAACACAACCTCTTACTCACTCTCTCATCCATTTCCTTATGTGTCAATAATTTAGCATTTATATAGTTATTTTTGGGACCAGTATTTGGTTAGGGTTTGGTAAATGGTTGGGCATTTCTAACTGGTAGGTTGGAATTTTAGGAGAAAGAAGAATTTGATGGTGGATATCTAAAAAAATTCTTTGGATTAGGTAATAATGCAAAAGTGGTAAACACTTGTTTTTGCACTATCAAGGTCTGCTCTTCGATTTTTGCCAAACTCATAGCCTTAGATGAGTTCCTAGGAGCTAACATTTTCATAGGTAACCCAATTTTGGGCTTCAAACCCCCTGATAAAGCAACTCACTGCATAATTTTCTGGTAATTCTACCCTAGTCAACAATTCATTAAACATATATATATACTCTTGAACAGATCCTACCTGTTTTAAGTCTTTGAAATCTCCCATTGGGTCATTGAAAATCTCAGTCCCAAACCTAGAATACAAACACCTCATGTACTTGTTAGGATTTTTGCCCTGATTTTCTCACCAAATTTAAGTTTTAATTTTCTTGGAAGGAAAATAAAAGTAATACCATAATTACTTTTACTTTTCCCAAAAGAAAAATATAAAACTCTTCCATATTTGGCTAACCTCTTTATTGTAGGAAAGGTTTTGAAACTCTATAAATAGAAGACCCCTCTTCTCATACCACAACACAATAGCATCCACAATGTAGTCACCAAAGAGTCTTGTTAGGGGGATGTCACGACCCGAAATCCCATTCGGGCCGGACTGGCACCCGAAGCTGATATGGGCCGAGAGAACCAATCTTTACTCGTGAACACTCGTATGCATAATCTCGTATGAACCTTCTTATACCTTATTATATAAGACTTGTTTACATGCTTATCTAGTCTCACATGTGTGTTTACTATTCAATGGAAGAATGGGTCTTTTGACCCATTTTTGGCCCATGTCTTTTTCTCATTTTGGGCCCTTTTTTAGCCCAATTCACTTCACCCAATAAAATCAATAATTCCTCATGTTTAAATCATTTAATACGCGTTACGATGATATTCCCACTCACGGGATTTATACTTGTGGCCTCAATCCCAAAAACAAGCAATTCTAGCCACGTATGGCCTATTTTGACCATAAGGATAAAATCGTCATTTTGATGCCAAATTCGTTCTCGAGTAATTTTATCATACCAACATAATACTTTACTCATTTCATGTATATACTCATGGTTGTATAAGAAACATGGCAAAAATCGGCTCAGTACGTCCCCGGGCACCCTTAGGAGTTAAGAAAATTTCCAACTTTGAAAAGTGGCCAAAACCAGCGTGGGGCGTGCCAGCTTGCTGCCTCTGGACTAAAAATTTTAGCCCAGAGCGGCGTGTTACGCCCTCTGGCGCGCCCCTCCCTTAAAATTTTCAAAAAAATCATTTTTCGACTTTTCTTCGCGGGTTTAGTTAGATACTTCAAGTCCTATTCTTTAACTTACTTCTTACCCTTAATATCCTTTGTTTGGAGGTCCTCTTAGACTCATTTTGAACCCCACAAATGCTCCATGAAAATTGCAAAACACCTCCTACGCAAGGGTAATCACATGTACAAGGCCAAATTTCAATTTTCTCATCACTACCTTTACAAATTACTTACTCATGGCATCTCGACACCTAAGTAACCATTGTTCAACGTCGTCACACAGGGTTGGGAGTATACGGGGTGTTACAGGGGAGATTTCTCCCAATAGATTTTTATGCTTTTTCAATATTAGGTTTTCATATTAGGCCAATTGGCCAAACCATATCAATAATATGATTTTTAGTTTAGTAGTTTTGTCATCTGATTTATCGTCTTGATGGTTTGCAACTTTAAGCTTCCGCGTGACGCCCTCTAGATTTCGAACCCAACAAGTGGTATCAGAGTCAACGTTCCTATGGGTCTTATGGTTCAATGATCCGATGGTTCAGATTGAAGACATGTTATGATGAAAGTTGCAACCAATTTGATGATAATGAAGATATATGTCCAAAAACTACATGTGGAGATAATTGTCAATCCTATTTTCAGCAATCCTGTTGTTACATATTTGAAAATAAAGCTCACTTTTAACCCTACAAACGGCTCCAATATTTTTAACCCAAAAGGGCTCATATATTTTTAACCCTAAAAGCTCCATTTTTAAGCATGCCAAGCAGCAGTGATGAAGATTATGTGAAGAACAAAGATCATATATGCAAGTGAAGAAGGCGGATCAAGTTTTGCCAAGAAAATCCAGCCAAAAAGGGGAGATTTGTTAGGGTTTTTGCCCTGATTTTCTTACCAAATTTAAGTTTTACTTTTCTTGGAAGGAAAATAAAAGTAATACCATAATTACTTTTACTTTTCCCAAAAGAAAAATATAAAACTCTCCCATATTTGGCTAACCTCTTTATTGTAGGAAAAGTTTTGAAACTCTATAAATAGAAGACCTCTCTTCTCATACCACAACACAATAGCATCCACAATGTAGTCACCAAAGAGTCTTGTTAGGGGGAGATTTCTCCCAATAGATTTTTATGCTTTTTCAATATTAGGTTTTCATATTAGGCCAATTGGCCAAACCATATCAATAATATGTTTTTTAGTTTAGTATTTTTTTTATCTGATTTATCGCCTTGATGGTTTGCAACTATAAGCTTCCGCATGACGCCCTCTCGATTTCGAACCTAACACTACTCGCTCCATCTTGGTCATTCTCTAGTTAATCTACTCTTCATGTACGCTTAATACTATTGCAAAGCTTTGCCCTCCAGATTACATGATAGTAATTTCACCCTTGACTCCTCAGGAGTTTCATCTACATCAAAAAATTGGTCAAATTTGTACAACTAATCTCTTAATCTTTCGCCATCGAATTTTGGAAATTCCACCTGAAAATTTCTAGTGGGCATCTGATAGTTCCTCTGTCTACCATTTTCGTGACCTTCTTGCATACCCTCGTCATTCCCTTATTTGGGAATCGGTCCACCATCGTGATTATCTAACAACAATCTCCTAATCTCATTCATGGCCTGCTCCATTCGCTTATCGATAGCTTGTTGAATTCCAGCTACTGAATCGACTGCTCCCTCAATTGAGCCTTTTAGATTGTCAACTTCTATACGAATTTCTTCCATCCTCGTATTATGATCTCCCATGGCTATGGTCAGAGAATCAATTGCTCTAATACCACTGATGGATCCCTTGAATATTGAGAGGAAAATTAATGAAAATGAGATCGCCTAAAGAGCAAAAATTGAAGAATTGCTCTTGAACAACTTCTCAAGAGCTCAAAGAACCCTAGATTTATAAGAAAAGAAGAGAGAAGAGTTTATTGATTTTTTTCTAAAAATCCAAAACTGACTACGATCGAACTCCTAATTGCTACTTATACAGGGAAAGTTTCAGACGTTAGTTATAACTAATTTCTCCGCTAACAGCTTATAATCGACCCTCCGCGCGTGCTAGTCACGTGACCTCAATAACTACTAACCAATAGTAACTAAAATCATGGGGAAATTGTGAATTTGGGAGAAATTGGGAAAATTACAATATAATCATAACAAACAGCCACGAAACGGCCAGATACATGAAATTATAAAACTCAAATACATAGATACATGAAATTATAAAACTCAGATATATATAGATACATGAAATTATAAAATTCAGATACATAGATACATGAAATTATAAAACTCAGATACATAGATACATATATAGATACCTGAAATTATGTATAGATACATGAAATTTTTTAAAAACTCAATTTAGTTGGTGTATCCAAAGAGATAATGTATCTAACGTGTTTTATGAAATTTTATGTAATATCATAAAGTTGTGGGAGAGGGAATAATAGCTCCTATAGTTGTGGAATTTTGTATTGTTTATATAGGCACATAAACAATGTATGTAGTATACTTCTTCTATAATTTTTTTTTGAAACCCCAGGATAACCCGCAGCCGCTACAACCTTTGTCACAGCCTCTGTCCTTCGGGTGAGCACTTTGTGCACACTGGATAAACCCCCCACTGTGTGATAGCCTGCAACCCACACAGGGGATGTAAACCGCACTAAACAAGCTCTATGCGACAAGCTTAACTCAGAAGGCATTAAAGAGAGATTGATCCCGAATCATTCGTGTGGATAACCATCCTCCAAACCAAGTGAGCCATCCCCGTAGAACTACTACTCCTATAATTAAAGTATTAGATTCTTACTAAAACTAAGAAACTGAACATCCATCCAACATTATAGCTTTATGTAGTTTTATTGTTTTAATCTTTATTAGCTAAGGGCGGTGCATGTGCGCACTGAGTTGAGTAATCTCATGCCCCGTTTATTTGGAATCCTGTAATTGTTACACATGTAATCTCTTTCTTTTTTTTGGGTACACATGTAATAAAACAGTTATATCCTTGTTATTCAAATTAGAAGATTAATTAATAATTAACAAGTTGTTTTGCTTTATCAAGGTAGGTAGTACATATAAAAATCAAGAAAAAATTATACTAGTGATAATCGCATGACCCATTTATTTGGAATCTTGTACATGTGTAATCAAACAGTTATATCCTTGTTATTTAAATTAGAAGATTAAGTAATAATTAACAAGTTATTTTACTTTATCAAGGTGCGATTGTCCGAGGTAGTACATATAAAAGTTAAGAAAAAATTATACTAGTGAGAGCATTACATGTGTCTAAAGCACTTGAATTAAGTAATCCCATGGCCCATTTATTTGGAATCTTGTAATTGTTACACATGTAATCAAACAATTATAACTTTATTATTCAAATTAGAAGATTAATTACTAAAATAACAAGTTATTTTACTTCATCAAGGTGCAATTGTCTTAGGTAGTACATATAAAAACTAAGAAAAAATTATAGTAGTAAGGGCATTACATGTGTATAAGGCATGTATTGATAATCCCATGACCCATTTATTTGGAATCTTGTACACATGTAACCAGACAGTTATATCCTTGTTATTCAAATTAGCAAATTAATTACTAATTAACAAGTTGTTTTACTTCATCAAGGTGCAATTGTCAAAGGTAGTACGTATGAAAATTAAGGAAAAATTATATTAGTAATTCCTAACTATATAGTACTAAATATAATTATGTTTAAGAATTTCCACAAGGTTGTTCTCGACTTATGGTGTTAAAGAGTTCCTTATGGAAGGAGTAAAAAAAAAAAAAAAGGAAATAATTGAAGTGACATTCTTATTTGTTTGCTAGGAATGTTAGTCGCTTAGTTAGTAATTGGCTAGTTGAATTTTCACTTTGTTGGTGAGAGTTCAATTCCTCCACTTTATATTGTTTTGATTATTTTGTTATCTAACATACTCAGTACATTCTTTCGTACTGATGTCCCAATTGCCTAGGGGACACTGCGTTCATGAATGCATGTTACCAGGTAGACTGTGGTCCTCGTTGAGTGTGGTCGAGTTTAGCTGATGGTTGGCACGCTCCGTTCTTTCCCAAATTCACCCACTACCCACCCCCATCCCACTATCATAATATTTTACTAGCCTACATACACCTACCGAAAAATACATGTGTAATTATATTTTATATATTAAGTTTTAAAATATTAAAATTTTTGCTTTAGACGCGAGGTGATGGAAAGCGGTAAACATATTAATTAACACTCAAAGTCCTAATATTGAAACTTATCATAGTACTACTCTGATCGAAATTAAATTAGTTCTAGCATCTTGACTCTTGAGTAATAACTTGTAAGCTACAAGGTATTTCAATGATCTTGGATAACAGGCTACAAGTTATTAGATATTTTTCCTCTCTATGATTTAAATTTCATTTATTCGATAATTAATTTAAGTAGACTCAATTTTTGAGCTTCATCTTGATTGATTTCTTCCCATTCGTCTCAACTATTTTTTGTCTTTGCTTGGTATTGTTTTACACTACCATAAAATAATGTGATGAATTTTTATTCTTGTTTTCTTTTATGTTTTCTTGATTCATCACCTTTTAACAATAAAAATTTCGAAAGAGTTTTTTGCTGAAGTCATACAGAAGTACGATATATAGTAGAGTGTTCTAACTTTTATATATTTTAAAAATATATATATATATCAAAAGTTAACCGAACGTACTGATACCCAAGAGAAATCGAGATGATGGGACAGTTTCGAAAGATCTAATTTTGATTATATAAAATAAAATAACTAAAAAAATAATATGGTACAAATTTTATAATATAACCGTCCGAACCGTACTATTTACACTGTATAATTAAGTTAGCATGTGAGCCTCGAGATTTATTTAACACTTAAATTGGGGAAGGCCATTAATTAATGAATATTTAATTGACACCTAGGAGCTTATAAATACGATCCTTTTCCATGAATAAAATCATCACACAAACACAATAATACTCTTATGTTATATTTGTTCAGTTTGCAAATATGGCTGCAGTGAATAAGTTTGCTATCTTCTTCGTTGTTCTCTTGGCCATGACTATTGGTTCTAAACTTTAAACTTTTCTTATTTATTTTATGACATGAAAGTCATGTATTAGATACATTAAACATATATATTTGATGTGCATAATAAGTTTTTTTTGTGTGTGTGAACACTGTTAATTCTATGTGCACGTATGAATATTATTCTCTCTGTTTCAATTTATATGACCAGTGGCGAACTCAGGATTTAGGGGTCGTGGGTGCTCGGGAGGTTCGAACAAGTATATTGATGTCCAAAGCTTTAAGGTTCTGCTTGAAAATTAAAGCACCCAGCTATCTTCTTAGTTTAGTGGATGTTTTTCTAAGTCTTATACCAATTTTTATATATTTTGTATATAATTATACTTAATATGCCTCAAATTTAACGGGTGCTGGAGCATCAAAAAAATGGTCATAGGTCTGGCCCTGTATATGACTCACTTTTCTTTTTAGTTAGTCGCAAAAAGAATGACCAATTTAACTTTAAAATGTTTATTTTACCCTTAATGAAATGATTTATAACTATACAAACATTAGGACTTATTTCAGACCACAAATTTCAAAAGTCTTTCTTTTTTTTCTTAAACTCCGTGTCAAGTCAAACTAACTCATATAAATTATGACGAAGGGAGTGTTTTATTTTAATTACAGAGTTTTATATTATAATTTTTGGATTCTTACATTGATCTGAATCACAATTTAATTATATTGTGTGCGCAGTTGCTATGACTGGAACCTCAAAAGTAGTGCAAGTTATGGGAAGCGATTGTGGCGATTTTTGTGAGAGTAATAGTGATTGTAGTGGCTGGACTCCTTGCCAATGGTGTACCGAGAAGATGAATCCTTTCACGGGTGAAATTTTCAAGGCATGTACCATGAATTGGAGCCATCGTGACAATTTCGTCAAAGTTAAACAAGGCGAATCCTTTCATAAGTCGTTCCAGCCAAGAAAAAAAGAGCAATGAATAATATCGAGGTGCTTGTTCTAAATATCCGAAGCTAAAAATAGCTGCTCCAAATATGTGTGTTGCGTTTGATTTCTTTTCCCTTTCCTAGAAAGCTGTCTTGACCTACGTTAAGAATTAATAAATATATAGTAGAAGATATTTGTGGAAGTGTTTTCTTTGTATGTTGTTATTCTCTTCAACAATAAGGGGTCGTTTGTTAGGGTGTATAAGAATAGTGGAGAATTTAGTGTATCGGTAATGCTTGCATTAGTAATATGAGTATTAGCTATGATTGCATTAGTTATGCTAAGATTTTTCTTATATAGTATTTGATTTGGTGTATTAAAAATAATATGCATTACATAATTTCTAAATCCTTTACAAAAATACCCTTCACAAATATGGACGAAAAGATGTGGAAATGGTTTTGAGGGGGCAATTATGTCTTTCACTATGCCAATTCAAGCATTAGAACACATTGCATTACTTATATCAGGAATTTTTATGTATTAGTTATACACACCTTGTGTAAGGCTGCGTACAATACACCCTTGTGGTGGGGCCCTTCCCCAGACACTGTGCATAGCAGTAGCTTTAGTACATCGGGCCACCCTTTTTTAGTTATACACACCTTAATACCAAGTAGAGTGTATAAGTATTAATTATACATAAGTTGAAAAAACGTACCAAACAAGATACTAATAATTCACAAAATCAATACACGCATTTTTTTTTTTAATGCACTCTGTCAAACGACTCCTGAGTTTGGCGTGAAGAAAAAGAACACTAATACGTCAATATCTTTGAGTGGCTCCTTTAATTATCGCACGTACTTGTTTATGCAGTTGAACTTGAGTTATATCTTTAAAGTGTGATAGCTACCCCCTGCATTTTATTTTATTTATTGATATTCTACACGACCTAATGTTTAGTAAATTGTTGATAATTATTTCCTATATATGAAACGGGTTGCCTAACGTGATCCAATCAAGTACTAATGCAGTAAAATAAATAACACAATTTTTTACGTGAAAAACATCCTGGTCAGAATAGGTGTAAAAAACCACGATCTGTACCTCTACAGGATTTAACCTAAATTCACTAAATCAATGAGCCACTCCAACAACTGATTACAAAATCTGTAACCTAAGGAATTACAAACTCTAATTTCTAACAACTTACAAGCCTCTCAAGGTTTGTGTTCCCAAGTCTTCAAGTTATCCCAACTTGAAGACTAAACTCCTAATCTAGTTTATAACACACTGGAACTAAGAAATCATAAATGATTACAACTCAAGGACCAACCTAATACATCAAAGCTAAACATATAGCAAGATTCTATTACTTGGACCTGGTCCTTTAAGAAGTTCCTTCTGCAGCACTTCAAGAATCAATCTCTGGATTGCCTTTGATATTGTATGAATGCGCAATCAACTTTGTGGAAGCTGTTGTGTAATTATAGTTGTAAGTATTGTCTTTCTTCAAGTCGATTGCTTTTCTTTTCGAGGAATCCCATTTCTTTTTGGAGTCTTCTTGTTAAGAATCTCATTCCTTTTTGGAGACTCTTGTCTTCTTGCTCTTGATTCCTTTCCTTACAAGGATCCTTCTATTTTAGGCATCCTTTTGTAAGAGGAAAACATGTATTGATTCAACATCATCAAACATCCCTTAATTAGAGTTGTTTATGTCATCAAGGTCAACGATCTTTGGAATCTCAACTACAGGTTGGACTTGTGCTGATGGACCAAGTGAATCAACTTGTTTATTGCATCTGTTCCACTGCTTTGTCAATCATCAAAACATACAACATTCCAACAAATTTTTTCTTTTTGATGATGACAAATCTTTGCCTTTTGTGCATTCAAATTCATAAACCTGATAACACTTAAGCATGAAACACATTGATGAATAAGATTAGTCAATGGGTTATAACTACTGCACAAACCTTTATCTTCCCCCTTTTGGATTCAACAAAAGATTAAGTTAATGGACAACAAAAAAGATAAAGTTAGAATATTCATGGCCACTGGGTTATCACCAAGACAATTAGATTAAGATAGGTAACCAATTAAAGCATTAAAAAGCAAGAAAAGTAGAAATATAAGTAAAAGAGAACCATTTCACTGATTTTATTAAGATATACCCTACAAATCAAAGCTAGATACTGAACAAAATAAAATACTTGAGCAAAAATAGGAAAAGGCTGAGCAGTGTTAAGGATAGGCTAAGGCACTAGGCTGGTTAGCTTAAAGAGAGGGCGGAACTGGTAGGAGCAGTTGTGTCAACCGATGAATTATTTCAGCATTCTCTGCCCTCTCTCCATCCAAATCTTCCTACAAGGCATCAATCCTATCCTGAAGTGCTTCCCTTTCAAGCACATGAGCTGCTTGAACACCCTTCAGTTCAGCAGATTTTACAACAAAGGCATTCTTCAACCTTTGCAATGGAGTGTTTTCCCTCTACATTGAAGCAGGTAGAGCTACATGATCCACTCTACCCAAAATATCCTTTGTGGTTTGGAAAGTCCAAACCTGCATAGGGACAGATTAGTCCTCAAAACTCTGAGCCAACCAAAAATATAGGAAAATGAATGTTCTTATCATCCTTGATCAGCACGCTATAAATGTGCTTGATGATCACACTGGGTAAATCAATCTTGAGATCAGTGTCAAGAAGTTCCATTAATGTCATGTCCAAGTAGTTGACCTCAGTATGCCTTTTCTTTCTAGGCGTGATGATCTTGTGGACCATATCAAAATATAGCTTGTAAAGAGGGGACATCTCTCTTTTTAGCACTCTCATATGCTACGATAAACCAGGTTGCGTAGAAAACTTCCTTGTTATGGCAAATACAGATGTCATGTTGTCCAAGGGTGGTCATTCACCCTTCACATAGTGATCCCACCCTCCTTGTGGGATTTCAAGAATTCTAGCCACATCTTCAGTGACTAGAGGAATTAAGACTCTTCTAACAGTAGTGGAGAAGAGGGAGCCAATTTTGGAGCCATTGGTATAGAACTCTGTAACTTCAGGTCACCCAAACTTTCTTTGAACATTCCCTTGCAAAAATAGGGCAGACCAACCCTGAAATTCTAATTTCTCAAGCAATGTGATCATTTCAGGACCACCAAAATCAGTAACCACACGACCCCTTACCACTGTCCTCTTTTAAAATTACAGAATATGGGCCTATTTCGGATCAGTCACCCTAGAGATGTCAAATTGCATGGGGGTATCATCCTTAGTAGATTCAGAGTCAGATTACTTAGATGGACCAGGTTGACTCATCTGTTTCTTTGAACGAGGTTTAGGAGTAGGCTTAGATTTAGATGATTTAGGAGTGGAGGTTTTCTTGAAACCTACTTTTGAGGAGGGAGGAGTTTTTGAAGGACGAAAGAAAGAGGGTTTGGGAATGGATCTACTGATAACCCTATCTCTATGGACCTTGCTTATGACCAGATCATCAACATGAGAAATTTCCTCAGAGGGAGAAGGAACAGATAGAGAGACACGTTTCTTCTTGGAAGCCCTTCTTCAAGAATTGCCTCTTCTTGGCATTTATTGGTTCTAATATAGGAGCCCTAGATGGAGCAGGAGAAGGAGAAGGTGCTGGGGGAAGTTCCTTAGATGGAACAGGTAATCTCAAGCATTTCATTCTAAGCATCATTAACAATGTAGTGTAGACACATACATGTTTGATCATGATTTGAAATTTTCAAAGCCTTGTTTGTACTGTATCTCTACACAATCTAATACAAAAATTAGGTTAACATTATTAAATAACTAGACTTGGGACACACAACTAAATGTGCAAGACTGAACATACTAGCCCTTTAACTATCACCATTATCACATTAATACATAGTTAATTCTAGTCAATCATAAGGGGACGTCTTATGTAATCTTAATCATCCCCAAGTCTAATCTATTCTTTTCAAATTGTTCCCTACTTAGTGCTTTAATAAAGATGTCAGCAATTTGTTCTTCAATAGAGCAAAACATGATGGATACATAACCCTTTTCTATATTATCTCTGAGAAAATGATGTCTTATAGTAATATATTAGTACGCTTGTGTTGGACTAGATTTTTGGCAATATTGATGGCACTTGTGCTATCACAAAAGATAGGAAAACATCCCACATATACATCAAAATCAAGCAATTGTTGTTTGATCCACAGTGGTTGGGCACAACATGAACCAACAACAATATACTTAGCTTCAGCAGTTGATAGGGCAATAGAGTTTTACTTTTTGGTGGACTAGGATATCAGACATGATCCAAGAAAATATGCCATACCAAAGGTACTCTTTCTATCAACTAGATAACCTATATAGTCAGCATCTGAATACCTTACAAAATCAAAATTGCTTTTTTTAGGATATCATAACCCAAATCAGTTGTTCTTTTCAGATATTTCAAGATTTTTTGCATAGCCTGAAGATGCGATTCTTTAGGATTAGCTTGTAATCTTGCACAAAGTCCAACACTTAACATTATCTCAGGTCTAATTGCAGTGAGATACAAAAGAGACCTAATCATGCCTCTATACAGCTTCTCCTCCACAAATGGACTTGTTTCATCATGGTCTTTGTGGCAGTGGCAATAGGAGGATTAGTCACCTTGGATTCCTCCATTTTGAATTTTTTGAGCAACTCTTTTACATACTTCTGCTGATGAATCATTGTATCAGTTGGAGTTTTCTTAGTTTGCAATCCTAGAAAGAAATTGAATTCTCCAATCATCCTCATCTCGAATTCTCCATTCATGAGTTTAGTAAATTTTTGTGTCATCTTATCATCAGTGGATCCAAATATGATATCATCAACATAAACCTAAACAATTAAAATATCCTTGCCATTAGTCTTTAAGAACAGAGTATTGTCAATTTTACCTCTCTTATGCCTATGTTCTAACAAGAACTTTGATAGTCTTTCATACCAAGCTCTTTGGAGCTTGCTTCAAACCTTATAGAGCTTTGTCTAGTTTGTAGACATGATCAGGGAATCAGTGCTGTCAAATCTAGGAGGTTGTTTCACATAAACTTTTTCCTTTAGATTTCCTTTCAGGAATACACTCTTCACATCCATCTAATACAAGGTAAATTCCATGAAGGAGGCAAATGTAACAAGTAGCCTGATTACCTCAAGCCTTGCCACAGGTGTAAAAGTCTCATCATAGTCAATTTATTTTTCTTGATTGCATCCTTGGACCACCAACCTTGCCTTGTTCCTTGTAATTGTTCCATCTTCATCAAGCTTATTTCTGAACACCCATTTTATTCCAATGATAGTTTTGCCCCTAGCAGGAGGAACCAAGTGCCACACTTTGCTTCTCTCAAATTGATGGAGTCCTTCTTGCATGGCCAGTATCCAGTCTTTATTCAGGAGAGCATCTTTTACCTTTTTGAGTTCAATCATTGACAAAAAAATGTTGAATACATGTAGGTTCCTGAGGCCTAATCTAGTGGTGATTCTTGAAGTAGGCTCAGTGAGAACATTGTCAATTAGATGAGATCTCTGATACATGTAATTCTGCAACACTAGTTCTTGTGAAGTTTCAGCATTATCTTCAGTAGGTTGAGCTGAATTTACAGATGAGTCAGTTTTTTGATCAGTTATTCACCCTGTCAAAGTACTCTTAGTCTGTTCATCAGTGGAAACAGGTGACTCAACATGTTCCAATGTATGATCCTCAACTTCATCTTCATCCTATATGTTAAGCTCAGACACAGTATTTGATTCATCAAACACCACATTCACACTTTCTTTAACATAATTTGTACGTTTGTTCAAGACCCTGTATGCTTTACTATGTTGAGAATACCCCTAAAAAACTCCCTCCTCACTTCTAGCATCAAATTTTCCTAAATTATCTTTTCCATTTTTGTGAATGAAGCACTTGCATCCAAAGGACCTAAGATAAGAGATGTTAAACCTTCTTCCTTTCAGCAACTCATATGGGGTCTTCTCCAAGATAGGTCGAGTCATGCACCTATTGACATTGTAACAAGCAGTACTCAAGGCCTCTGCCCAAAGATTTTTTTACAAGATTTCCAGTAATCATCATAGTTCTAGCCTAGGGTGTACAGACCAAACCACCAAGTCAAACCGAACCGACGAACCAAACTAAAATCTAGAAAAAAAAACAACTTATGGTTTGGTTTGGTTGGTTTGGTGTTAGAAAAAAATGACTATTCTTGGTTTGGTTTGGTACTAACCAAAAAAAAGTTAAACCGAACTCAAACCAAACCAACATAATAAATATATAATTTTAACATTTATATAAAAAAAAATATTAATTATAATCTACTTTTTAAATTAGTTTTATTAATTTTCAATATTTAGAAAGTAGATGTAGATATATTTTCAGATTTTGGCCTTTAAGTTGTAATATTTGTCGATTAATTGATAACTAATGACAAAGCTCAATATAAACTTAAAACCTAAAACTTTTCGTTCTTCGGTCATTCTTCATCTTACTTTTTAGTTTCCAGTGAGTTCTCCACTCCTTGTTTTCCATAATTGTGGTTTCTCACTAGCATACGAGTGAAAACATATTTGATCTCGTTACAATCACAGTATAATTATAAAAAGCTTAAGATTATTAAAAAAATAGAGAAAAACCAAAAAAAAAATAAAATGAAAGAACCGACTAAAACCTAAATCGAAAAAGCCAATTTTATATTGGTTTGATTTGGTTTATAGATTTAATAAATCGACATGCTTGGTTTAGTTTTTTTAAAATAAAAAACCAAACCAACCCGACTTATGTACACCGCTAGTTTTAGCCATGTATTTTAAGGTCATGTTTTTCCCTTCAACTACTCGATTCTGTTGTGGTGCCCTAGGAGCAGAGAAATTATGATTTATACCATTTGTTGAATAGAATTCGAGGAATTTTGCATTTTTGAATTCAGTTTCATGGTCAGATCTGATGGAGATTAGGGAAGTACCAAGTTTTTTTTTCCATTTTCTTGACAAATATGGAGAAGACATCAAAGGCATCTTCCTTAGAGGCTAGGAATAAAGTCCAGGTGAACCAATAATAGTCATCAACAAGTACATAGACATATCTCTTTCTTCCTTTACTTTCTGCTCTCATTGGCCCATAAAGATCTACAAGGACCAAGTCAAAGCACTTGGTTGTACTTTTTAGGGGTTTTGTTTTGAATGAAGATCTGACATGCTTCCCCATTACACACGTATTACATGTCTTGTCATCTTTGAACTTAGTTTTAGGAAGTCCTATGACTAAGTCCTTAGAGGCAAGTTTGTTCAAATGTTGCAAACTTGCATGGCCAAGTATCTTGTGTCATAGTAGAGAATCATGATCAATTGCACTTAGACATGTGAGATCAGGGCTTGAAGCTCCCAAGATGTCAGCTTGTACACATTCTTGTGCCTTCTAGCAGTGAACACAACTTCCTTTGTATCCACCTTCTTGACCTTGCAATCTGCTAAAGTAAAGTTTACTTTGTTGCATTTGTCACATAGTTGATAGATGCTCAGTAGATTGTGTTTGAGCCCATCTACATGATACACTTCCTCCAAGTCCTTGTTTTCATTTCTTACCAACAACAGTAATGGTCCCCATTTTTTCCATCTCTAAAAGATACATCTCCTCCTTCAAGTATGGTGAGTGAAAGGAACTTTTATTTGTCTCCAGTCATATATCTTGAGAAAGCACTATTCATGTACCAATGACGTTTTCCATCTTTCACTCTTACCTGTTAAATAATTTAGGAGTTAGATTTAGGAATTCAGACAAGCTTGGATTTTTTCTTATGATCAAAGAGGTGGATTAAATTTCTTCTAGCCCATGCTGGCAACAGATTGGTAAACCTGTTTCTTTTGACAGAGGTGACCTTGTTGTTTTTCGCAGATATGGACTAGGTTTTTCTCACCGTTTTGAACTTGTTCCTCTCAGGGGGAGCAAACCTATTTCTTTTGACAATTTTGAGATCTTTTCTTTTAACAAGCTCTATGTTCCTTTTCATCAATTCATTACCTTTTGGGCACTCAGTGATGGGATGACCTGGCTTTCCATAAATATATTATAAATCCACTGTGGAAGGTGTTTCTTTGTGAAACCCCAGTCCAGCCTTTTCACTATGAGTTCAACTGCTTAGGCGATTTAAAATTCTTGAGGATTGAGTCCAATAGTTAGCTCTTTCTAGGTCTAGTTTTATCCTAGAGTGCTCCTATTTTAGCTTTCTAACCTTTGCCTTTTCATTAAAAAAATTAGCATTCCTTAATTTAAGATCAGACTCAACTCTTTGATGATCATCATTTATAGTCTTTTCCCTTTATCATAGATAGAGAATTTGAGAACTTCAGACTTAAGACATAGGATGGTAGAACTAAGTTGGTTAACCTGTTCCTTCAGAATACAGTTTTATTTCTCAAGAACACTCTTGCTATTTTTAGTATCAATGAATTCATATTTGAGACTTACAAGAGCACTGAGTAACTAATCTTTGTTAGCTTTTAAGTCATGAATATCATCAGTTAGAAGATTTATGAAGGAGATTAGTCTCTTTTTAGAGAATAAATAAAGTTTATTTTTAAGCTCAAGTAAACTTATTTCAAATTTGTTTCCTTCTTCTTGTTCTTCTTCCAGATCTGAATCTCCTATAGCCATGAATGTTGTTTCATTAATTTCACCATCAGATTCTTCAGAATTTGATCCCCAAGTTGCTACCATAACATAAGACTCCATTTTCTTGGAGTCAGCTTTGTCTCTTACTTTTTGTTCCTTCTCACTTCTTTCTTTTCTCCACCTAATTTCCCACAATGGACAGTCCTTGATCAGGTAATCTATTTTCTCACATTTAAAACTGTCACTTTGAAATCGTTCATTGGACCATCGCCTACTACATGTTCCTTTTCTGTCATTCCTGCCATCTCTCTTGAAGAACTTCCTGAAGTTTTTGGTAATGAATGCCACCTGTTCTTCATCTAGATCTGAATCATCACAGTCAGATTCTTTCAGAGCTAGGGATTTGTCCTTGGTTTCAACCTTTTTGAAGTTGTTCATATTTATCTCATAGGTTTTCAAGTTTCCTACCAACTCGTCAAGAGTTATGTTGGTGAGATCCTTTGCTTCTCTTATTGCAGTCACCTTGACATCCCAGTTGGACTATGGAAGAATTCTTAATACTTTGTCAACCTGTTCTTCAGTGGTCAAGGTTTTTCCCAGAGATGAAAGTTCGTTCACCAAGGTGGTTAGTTGAGTGATCATCTCTTGTAGAGTCTCACCATCCTTCATCTTGAATGTCTCATATTCAGTGAATAGCATAGCTACTCTAAACTTTCTTACCTGACTAGTGCCTTCATGAGCATTTACTGGTGCATCTCAGATTTGCTTGGTAGTGGTGCAACTTAAAAATTGTTCTATTCATAAGGACATAGGCCACAAACAAGAATATTTTTGGCCTTAGCATTCTTTGAGGGAAATGAGATCATCCGGAGTGAACTAGGTTTTTGTCTTTTTCACCTGCTCTCCTTTCACTATTTTCATAGGAATTTTGGGACCTTCAGTTATTCTATCCCATAGTTCATAATCTTCAGCCTGAATGAAGTCTTTCATGCGAGCTTTTCACTATATAAAGTGAGACCCATTGAAGAAAAGAGGACGTGTGGTGGATTGTCCTTCACAATGCCCAGTAGCTAGTGCAAAATTCATCTTCGATCTTATCTTATGGGGTTAACCTTTAACAAGATACCCTGACTCTGATACCAATTGATATATTTTATACGATCTAGTGTTTTAGTGAATTTTTGATAATTATTTCCTATGTATGAAACTGGTTGCCTAACGTGGTCCAATTAAGTACCGGATACAGTAAAATAAATAACACAATATTTTACGTGAAAAACACCTGGCTCAGAATAGGTTTAAAAAATCACTACATGTACCTCTACATGATTTAATTCAAATTCATTAAATCAATGAGTCACTCCAACAACTGATTACAAACTCTGTAACCTAAGGAATTATGAACTCTAATTCCTAACAACACATAAGTCTCTCAAGGTTTGTATTTCCAAGTTTTCGAGTTATTCCAACTTGAAGACTAAACTTCTAATCCAATTTATAACACACTGAAACTAAGAAAGCATAAACGATTACAACTCAAGGATCTTGCATTAGTAATGTTGGTATTAGCTATGCTTGCATTAGTTATGTTGAGATTTTTCTTATGCAGTATTTAATTTGGTGTATTAAAAATAATATGCATTGCATAATTTTTAAATTCTTTACAAAATTACCCTTCACAAATATGGAGGAAAAGATGTGGAAATGGTTTGAGGGGGCAATTGTGTCTTTAACTATGCTAATGCAAGCATTAGGACACATTGCATTACTTATACCATGAATTTTCATGTATTAGTTATACACACCTTAATACCAAGTAGAGTTTATAAGCATTAGTTATACATAAGTTGAAAAACTATACCAAACAAGATACTAATAATTCACAAAATCAATACACGCATTATTTTTTTCTAATGCACTCTGTCAAACGACTCCTAAGTTTGGCGTGAAGAAAAAGAACATTAATACGTCAATATCTTTTAGTGGCTCCTTTAATTATCACACATACTTGTTTATGCAGTTGAACTTGAGTTATATCTTTAAAGTGTGCTAGCTACTCCCTTCATTTTATTTTATTTATTGATATTCTACACGACCTAATATTTTAGTAAATTATTGATAATTATTTTCTATATATGAAACGGGTTGCCTAGCGTGGTCCAATCAAGTACCAGATGCAGTAAAATAAATAACACAATATTTTACGTGAAAAACATTCTGGTCAGAATAGGTGTAAAAAACCATGATCTGTACCTCTACAGGATTTAACCCAAATTTACTAAATTAATGAGCCATTGCAACAACTGATTACAAACTCTGTAACCTAAGAAATTACAAACTCTAATTTCTAACAACATACAAGCCTCTCAAGGTTTGTGTTCCCAAGTTTTCAAGTTATCCCAACTTGAAGACTAAACTCCTAATCTAGTTTATAACACACTAGAACTAAGAAATCATAAATGATTACAACTCAAGGACCAATCCTAATACATCAAAGCTAAACTTATAGCTAGACTCTATTACTTGGACCTGGTCCTTCAAGGAGTTCCTTCCGCAGCACTTCAAGAATCAATCTCTGAATTGCCTTTGATATTGTATGAGTGCTCCATCGACTTTGTGGAAGCTCTTGTGTATTTATAATTGTAAGTTTTGTCTTCCTTAAAGTCGGCTGCTTTTCTTTCCAAGGAATCTCATTCCTTTTTGGAGTCTTCTTGTTAAGGACCATTTCTTTTTGAAGACTCTTGTCGCCTTGCTCTTGATTCCTTTCCCTACAAGGATCCTTCTATTTTAGGCATCCTTTTGTAAGAGGAAAACATGTATTGATTCAACATTATATAACATTCCTTAATTATAGTTGCTTATGTCATCAAGGTCAATGATCTTTGGAATCTCAACTGTAGATTGGACTTGTGTTGATGGACTAAGTGAATCAACTTGTTTCTTGCATCTGTCCCACTGCTTTGTCAATCATCAAAACATACAACATTCCAACATTTATCACTTGTATTAAAAATAGATTTATTTACTTGTTCATTTTGACAAATCAAGATAATTTTTATTTTTTTTTAATCTTATCTTTATCATCAAAAAGTTACATAAATTAAAGTAATAATAGTCAAATTTAAAATTTAAAAGCCTACGTGATAAGGTTAATTTAATAATCTCTAGTCCAATATAAGTAAATTGTTGGGGGTGTGGCACACTCCTTGAGAAAGATATTTATGAACATAAATCAAAGGGTGATTTTTCAAAATTATCATTTTAATTCTTTCCAAATTCTTCTTAAAAGTAGTAAGTCATTTCCTAGAAAATATAAAGTAGTTAAAAACCTCATTAAAAATAAGGGTAAATCTGGAAGAAAAAAAATTAAGAAACTCGTGAACTTGGAATATTTCGATTATATTGGACTAT
Source organism: Capsicum rhomboideum (assembly GCA_031232105.1). NCBI lineage: Eukaryota > Viridiplantae > Streptophyta > Magnoliopsida > Solanales > Solanaceae > Capsicum > Capsicum rhomboideum. Next base: position 103,498,105 of record CP124718.1, read on the forward strand.
AAAAAAAGTCCCAACAATTCACTTATATTGGACCAGAGGGAGTAAAATAAACTCCTAACAAATACTTTCTAAAAGGGTGTGTCAAGTCAACATAGGTCAAATAAAATGAAACAGAGAGAGTATTACTTTGTATGTGCATGAGATAGCATGAGATTGGGGATCTTAGACTCTTAGTAACTCAGCTAGTTGGTTATCTAAACTTTTACCTTTTTGTAAGGTTTGATTCCACACATTATAGATAAATACAAAAATTAAATTGAACCACCTGATAAACACCTATGATTTTGCTATGAGTTTGTTATTATCAATAAAAAGAGGGAATCTGTTCAGCCATATTGAATTAATATTGAGAAAAGCTATCAAAACACCTCTAAACTTGTCCGACGAACTTATATTAGACCTTTAACTTCACGGCTATTTATCTATCCCTCCTCCCTCTAAATAACTTTCAAGTAAATTAATATCACCCCTAATGCCGACGTGGCTTAAAAAAAACGCGTAATTTTTTTATTTTTTATTTTTAAAAAAAAGAAGATGGCCCCACTAAATAGATTATATAATTAAAAAAATTTAAAAAATAGTCAATAAATTCCCACTCCCTTTCTCCTTCTTCAACCACCACCCCCCCCCCACACACACACACACACCACCACCACCACCACCCGTTTCTCCTTCTTCAAACCTCTCACCCCTTCTCCTTCTTCTACTCCTCACTCACTTCATTAATTTTTTTAAGAAAACTAAAAAAAATATATAGATAAAAATGTTGTGAATTTTAATATCATTTTCACAACTACTATTTACAAACTCCTACATTTTTCTTTTTCCTTTATTTTTTTGTGATAATTCGGCTCAATATACATTTTTGAATTAAAAATGTATATAATATTATTTGATAGAAAAGAATAAAGATACAAAGATAACTGAAATTTTAGTTTGTAATTGGTGTAATTTTTATTTTAATCTAACTAAAAGTTTACATATAATTCAAGATAAACTTAATGATTGTTCTTATGGAGGTGGCGTGACGTGGATAAGGGTGAGATGGAAAAACAAAGTGTGTGTGTGTGGAGGGATGAGTTTGCAGAAGGAAAAGAAAATAGAGGTGAGTTGAAGAAGAAAGAAGGTGGAGTGAAATGGTGGTGGGTTGAAGAAGAAAGAAGGTGGAGTTGGGGTATTTTTCTTTCTTTTTTCTTTTTACTATATATATATATATTAGTGGGATTATCTTTAAAAAAAATTGACGTGGTGTTGATGTGGCATTGATGTGGCAATGACATGACGCGTGTGTAATGCACTCTCCAATGTGAGAGTGGTATTAAAATTTTAATATGGTATTTAATGCACTTGAAAGTTATTTAAGGAGGTAAATAAATACTCATGGAGTTAAAGGTCTAGAGTAAGTTCGTCGGACAAATATAGGGGGTGGTTTTGATGTCTTTTCTCATTAATATTTGCAAGGGTTTATTTTTCCATTTTTAAGTACTTCATCCTTAAACTAAATTTACCTTCACTTGATGATTAAACCCTCTTCAGTTATGTGTTTGAAAGGATTTTGAAACTCTTATGAGGAAATAAGACTAAATACGTCAGTCATGTGAAAGAGAAGTCCCAACTCAGAATTTTCATTAAGTGGTTCAAAATATGAAAAAGTAAATACACAAAAAGTCAAAGAGAATTCAACATTCATGATATACACATAAAAAATAATTTCCGCCGCAGATTTGGAAGAATTCCATAGGCCCTATGTCTGGCTATGCCACAGAGTCCCAAGTCCAACACTTCCTTTGGAAAGGATATCACCCAAAGAACCAGACAAATGATAATATCATTGCCTATAAAATTAACAATAAATTAAAAGAGACTTTTTTGCAATTAGAAAAACCCTTCAGAAAGACTGACAAGGGGAAACCTCAGATGTTTCTGTAATTATTAACTTCAAAGAGAAGCTCCTAACTTAACAATGCATAAGCACAACCAAATTTAAAGCTAAACCACATAAAGTGTCTATGTTTAATTGGTACAACACAAAGCTTACATGATTTTCACACATTTAATCCATTTAAGCTTTATCCCGGAGTAAACTACAAGCTGTACATCAACCTGCAGAAGAATGGAGAGAATGTACGAGAAAATGAAAATGCAACACGACACAAATTTTCCTTTTATCATTGCCACTTCTTCCATGAAAGTCGTAATTTGTTGGAAAGGCACCCTACTTCTATACAATTGACAAGAGAAATGACGAAAAAATGGAACATAAATTTGCAAGAGATGATGGATGCAGGAGTTTATTACTTGATCGCACACCACCATTTATACCACCACACTATCTTCGGGTTTGTTGTATCTCGAGGCCAGCTTTACGAAACTCAGCATTTTGTTCAATGCACCAATATAGGCTCGGACACTAGAGATAACAACGTCCATATCCGCTCCAGTTCCACTGGCATAAGAGAGTAGACAAGAACATTCCAAGTCAGAAAGGAAAACTGATACATTTATTCTGGTAAGCTATGAGTCGCCTAAGAAGATGATCTTCACGTATCAACTACATACTGGACACAAGCATATGTAGGATATGTTTTGATGTACAGTCAAGCATGCCATTACTTTGTTAAGCACTTGTCGCTCCTGCTTGTATTGTTGGACACACTGAGACTGGAGTTGCTTTGAGTTATAAGCCAACTGACAAAAGAGGAGTTGAAGACACAGGTTGACTGTTGAACATGAACTGTGTTTGAAAGGTCTTCGATGCAGTTATGCACGAATGAGGGTTGCAGTAACAGAAACGAGAATCTGATGTCAATTTAGGGTTCTTCTTCAGATGATACAATTACATTTATATAATTGTTTGACATATAGATACTAAAGTCCGTTACCTGTGAATACTGAATACAGTTATATTTGTTTGACATATTAGATAGTAAAGTCCGTTACCTGTGAATATATTTGTATTATATAAATGTTTGACATTTAGATATCAAAATCTTTACTTGTCATATTTTTTATGTATATTTATTCCATTCCCATGTTGGCCCTAGTTCTGTAGCGCTGGCTACGCTACATTCACTTCCATACTGTGTCATACTTGGAAATTTTCCAAGTAAAAATTTGTTTCTGACTCTGTCATTTCCATGTTCCCAGATTCTACATGAAAGAACTGAAAGAGAGAGAGAGGCAAACAATATTTCTTGTAGATTTCATACCTAAATGTACGGTGAAGAGTCTGTCCAGTTGAACCATTAGTTACAGTGTGCTCATCCTCACTGCGGATTGATACTCTGGTTGAAGCTATGGCATTTATACCTTCTGTGACTGCATTCATAGAATATTCGAGGAGCGTTATAGGTACCTGCATAACGAGGAAAAGTATATTAATGCAGTACACGAACCGTATAAAGGATAAATGTTTCGTAACCATAGTTGCAATTGTTGACCATCAGTGTTACGAGAGTTTCTGTTGTATTAAACCTTTACAATGAGATCCACTGCCTTATAAGCTGCATCAACAGGTCCTGTTCCAACAGAACAAGCAATATGCTCTTCACCATCAGTGTTTATAAGCTTAACAGTTGCTGTAGAGAGGCCAAGACTTCCACACGTAATCTGTCCATAGAACATTAAATCATTTTGAATCAGCTGAACTGTTATTTTCAATCCAAAAGAAAGAAATTTAAAAAGGACCGGCAAAGACGAGACAGAGGAAGAATTTCATCTACCTGTACATCTCCAAGCCACCAAACAACTTGAGGCTGGAGAACTTCATCTGACATCAGTGCTATTAAGTCATCATCTGTAACTTTCTGAAAGAGCAGTAGGGAAGACAAATAAATGAACAACACCTCCTCTGCTTCAACTTACACATTTGTTCCGCACAGGTAAAAGTAAGAATTTCCAGATAACCCTCATGAAAGAACTGAAGAAACTATGGACAATACAAATTTGAGCGCTTAATAACTGAATTATGAACAATTTAATTCACCTTTTTCTTCTCAGCTACTGACTTAAATCGCCAAAAGAAGTCCTCTAGTTCTTTTCCGTCAATGTCATATCCAAGCTGGAATAGGATTAAAATGATTGATCAATAAATTTTATAATACATGAAATATGTGTAATTCGTAAGATATGCAACTTACCTCAAGCATTTTGGATTTCAATGCATGGCGCCCACTGCAAAAAAGATTTCAACATGTTATTAGTTTTCTAAAAAGAAGGTAGTTGTTCAACATGAATGTTGCAAATGAGAAATTAAGAGGGGGGCATCAGAGATAATAGTAAAGATTATTATTATGATTGTGTGATACAATAGTGACAATAACCAAATTATACCAAGAAAATCTCAACAATATTTGAGCTCAAACATAAGAGAAAGAGATGCTAAAGACTGAATACTATTTTATTAACAATGGAGGATACAGTCTGAAATAGTAACACTGTGGAGTTCATGGAGCAGTACTCCAGTACTAAAAGAACTTCTTCCATGATAGCAGCTAAAAGGAAATAGTAAGTGTAAGATCAAATCTATTGGCATGAAGTTCATGGAGCTATACTCCAGTGGTAAAACAAATATTTCCAAAGTAAGCATAACAAACGTAGACTTGCAAACAAATTGAATGATCTCTATGATATTACAAATATAAGTATTGACTGGAAAACCAAAGCATACCTTAGTTTCCCAAGGACAATACCCGCTTCATTAGAACGACTAAGCCCAATATCTTCAGGAGATATAATCTCATAGGTATCCTTGTGTTTTAACATTCCATCCTAAAGCATATAGTAAAAAGACAGAAGAGACTGAGATTATTATCTCTTCTTTTAGTTGAGAACTGTAGGGTAGTTGAAAGTAAGAAAATCTACTCATTTAGCAAGCAAAAAAAAAAAGAGGGGCCAATGGGAAACTTACTGCAAATAATCAAAGAATGATGACTGAAATAACTGAAAACCAATATGAATCTGAACAGTCAGCGGAAAAATCATTGAATTGAGCTCTAACTTCTAACGGATATGTAGAAGATACATTGATAAATTCAAAGAGAGAAAATTGCAACAAATGCACACCTTTAACTGACAAGGCCAAAAAGGAAATGGAAAATTTCAGAGATGAAAGAGTGAGTAGATTCAAACTTATGAAGTTAAGCCCTTTATGTTGGGAGCTAAAAGATATATCTCCGAGCACCTGTGGTTTATGTTTTAATGCCCCGAAAAGGAATATGTGGAGGCTTCTAATGGCGGTGCTTTGTTGTGGACTTTGAGACTTTTCTCTTTGATGGTGATTTCTGTTATAATGCCCCAAACTTGACAAAATATATACATGTACTTAAACTTCACAAGGGATTGGTGAATCAAGTGTCCAGTCTCAGAAAGAGGCAGTAGAACACAAAAATTTCAGTAGGTTAACGAAATGGATCTTTCAACTGAAATAGCTATACGTAATGTTTTAACATGGTAACATGAAGGAAAAATTTACAACACTAAATGTAGGTGCATCCATGCTATAATTAGAGCAAATAACACAGACCTGATGGATTCCACTTTCATGAGCAAATGCATTAGCTCCAACAATGGCCTTATGTGGCTGCACCTGGAGCCCGGAATACTCCTCTACCTGCAAAGGTATAGATCAGCAAAAAGCATAAAGAAAACAAATTTTAGCCGGTATAAGTCCTTAAGAGATTAGGATACAACTAGGGGTACAATACCATTTTGCTCGATGGGATGATATGTTGAGTATTAATCCCCGTGTACAGGCCACCTAATACTTGCTCCCCACGACATTTTAAGGCCATTACAACCTATTTCAGAGCAAGGGAAGGGTAAAAAGTTAAACGAAAGAAAGAAAGCACAAGAAAATGATCAAACAGAAAAAAGTACCAAAGAGGCAAAAGAGTTCCTATACAAGTCAGTAGTTTGTCAATTTTCGAGTGTCAGGTATCACCATCATATGCTGTAAAGTAATCCATTATTTGCTGCATTTTTGCAGCTGTTCTTGTCATAGAAATATTGCAACAAATTCAGCATGAAACCTATTGGTAGGTGAAACAAGCATTTACTGGACATGGAGAAAAATCTCCATCTTTCATTTTTTAGTCATCCCATAATATGGGACAGTTTTAACTTTTAACACCTATCATATAACACAAAAGTTAGCCAGCACTTGTTTTTGCTCTTCTTCATTCAAATTTTATTCTCATTCGATTCTAACAAAGAAATAATGATAATAATATACCTGATTCCACATGTTCACGAATAAGAATCAAGCAATACATAATTTGGGGACTCCTTTTTGGTATTGCAAAAATGCATAAATGGAAACTCACACCATAGGCTGTATAATCCTTTAATTTCTATATTCTTACAACCCACTCCCAACCTAAGTTGCATGGAATCTTCACTTTCGATGTTGCATCCGTGTCGGATTCTCCAAGAATACACTACTTTTAGAGAATTCGACATGAATCCGCTGACATTTTTGAAGAGTCCAAGTAATATAGCTCCCAACCCCCTTCCAGTTTGTGAACCTCAAAAATCATGCATGTAAGAACCTGAAGTTTCTTTGTACAAGACTCTCACTCACCTCCTCAAGAGAAGCATTTCCAGCTCTTTCACCAATGCCATTGATGGTCACTTCTAGTTGTCTTGCACCTGCACAAGCTCCCTGAAATTGAACATGCTTCAATATTTGTCATACAATGTAAGTTAGTATATAACTAAGTTCCAATACGGGTGCAGATGTAGAGGTTGGATCCTTCATGATCTAAATTTTAAGATTCAGAGTATAGATCGAGTATAGATCCAGGTACGAATACAAGTGCGGGATTTGGCTAAAAGTAATTCAAAAAAAAAAAAAATAGAAATAGAGTTATATGTCTAAATTATGAGACATTATGTGAAAAAACTTACAAGGTATTATGAGGAAAAGAATATTGATCAAGAGGAGAATCTCAGAAGGCGATCAAAGAAAAAAGACTCGACATAGAAATTTTTATATACAAAGTACTTCATTTTCTTCAATTTCACCTTAACCTTTTATTTTGATTATAAAAACATTATATCTATATCATGCGACACCAAAAATGAAGAATCCGAGTAACTTAGGTACATAACCATTAGGCATGGAAGAAATTGAACACTCACAGCTAAAGTGTTGGCAGTAGAAAGTCCAAGATCATTCTGGCAATGTGTTGAAATGATCACATTTTCAATTCCTGGTGTATTGGCTTTTATGTCAGCAATTAATTGTCCAAATTCACTAGGGACAGTGTATCCAACAGTATCAGGTATGTTAATAGTAGTTGCACCAGCTTTGATAACTTCTCCAAGGATATGATAAAGGAACTCTCTATCAGACCTGAGTGGATTAAACAAGAATTTTTTTTTTTGATAACCGTGATCTCTGGACCAGCTCGGGTGTATAATTTCCCGATTACTTACTAGCATGCATCAGTACAAAAAACAATAGCAAATTTATGGGTCGTTTGGCTAAGATATAAGTTATGCAAAAATTAGTAATGCTGGGATTATGCAATGACTATTTATGTATGAGAAAGTTATATAGGAATTATTTCTTATTGAATGTTTAGTTTAATATATTATAAATTAATATAATGTATAATTTGAAATATTTATTTATTATTTAAATAAAATAAAAAATTTCTTACTATTAAGAAGGTTAATACTTAATACTATAATTTGTAAATTTAGTTCAGATATTACTAATCTCCATATTCTTATTCCTCACATACAATAATGGTGCATAAATTTTCACACAACTTATTCAGATACTATTGAGGGAAAATTTTATTTATATACAAAAAAAAGTAAATAGTTTACAACAAAAATAGTCAAGGTTTTGTTTAATTACTTAAAAATGGCCATTACGCCATTTTCTTTCTTTCTTTTTTTTTTTCAGCAGTAATTTAAAAAAAATCTTTTTTGTTGGTTTTTTTTTTTGCTGCTTTTTTTTATTAAATAAAACTTTTTTTCTTTTTTTTTCCCAAACTTTTCTGTACATTTTTTTTTTCATGTATCAATATTGTATAAATGGTGTATCAACATGTATATATGATGTTCAAATAGTTATGTAGTGTATATGTAACGTATCGATATTGGACAAATAGTTATGTAGTATATATGTAATGTATAGATATTGTATAAATAATGTATAAACGTGTATCGATATTATACAAATGGTGTATAAACGTGTATTAATATTGTATAAATAGTGTATAAACGTGTATTGATATAATATATTGATATTGTATAAAAATAATATAATGTATCGATATTGTATAAATGATGACCGTATAAGACATAGAAATTCATAAAATGCAATAAGTTGTCGAAAGAAAATCTCCAACAAAGCAGAAAGTTTCAAATTTTACACAAAAATCAGATTTATTTATTTTTACACACGAGAACATTAGATATTTTTGCAGAGGTTATGAAATCAAAGAAACAGAGCATACTAAGGGTAAAATATCATCAAATGCAGAAGAATCAAAACATAATTTCCAAGAAAGCAACAGTTTCAAACTTAAACCAATCAGAAAATTTCAAAATGGCAACAACAAATAAGTTTATCATATAACAACCTCCCCAAACGAGTTCTTTCAATCCCGACCAACTCAAAATCTCCTCTAAACAGTCTCAAATTTTAGATATTAGCTCCTCTCGATGTTTCGAATCTTTTGATATATAATTTGCTTGAAACGATTCACATTTGCGGTATGTCGAATTTCAAAAAGGAAAAAGAAAAAACAACAACGAAGAAGAAAGGAGGAGGAGGAAGAAGAAGAAGGCCTGCTAATTTTTCTGTAATTAAGTTGTCGAGCCGCCCATTTGTCGTGTCTGTCATTTTTTTTGGTAATTATATTGGCCGAGCGGACATTTGCCGTAATTATCCCTACTATTTATGCAAGCAATAAAAAGAACAATCAAACACCGCATAACTAATACACAATAAGGGATCGTTTGGTAGTTGGATATGAAACAAGTTATTCATATATTAAACTATGTATAACTTATACAAGGTTTGGTAGGTGGATATGAAATAAGTTATTCATGTATAAAATTAATATAATATTTGATTTTCAGTTTAAAAATCCACATAACTAATACATGTATAAATTATGAGGGAATCTATGTATTATTTTATGGAAAATAGAAGGTGGAATAAGTTATACATGAATAATTAATACATAAATAACTAAAACCTGCATTTGTTCCCTGCATAAAACAATACATAGACTCCCTAATAGCTAATTTATGTATTACTAATATTTGCATAACTCTAACTAGCTACCAAACAACCCCTAAGTAGCTGGTTTGGAGGTGAATTATGCAGGTATTAAATTCAGCATAGGTATTACCATGTTTGGTGGCTAGCTAAGA